>OZ022247.1:8605946-8738446 GCA_963978895.1 Erpobdella octoculata
AACAGTACCCTAGTAAACAGTAGTTGGAATGCTTATATGTGTGTAATGTACGTGTACATATAAACATTTGTGCAAGTGTGTGTGTGCCACGCTCCCATTTTGTTGTTTTGGTTTGTTATTTGTTTAAACTTCTTCTTCTTCTGACGTGTAAACACAAAACTATAAAGGATAAAAAAGAGAGAAAATATTATGAGAAGAAAAAGAATTTCTTGTTCTTATTTCCTCGTTTTATTAATTAAAATATCTTTTTTTTATAATGCCAGTGTGGTATAAAATGATTTATTTTCTCTTTTCGTTTAGCAGTTATGCGAATTTCATTTTTACTTTGAGAGTTTTTAGCGTGGCGTGAGTCGCAAGTGGACTTTGAAAGCCTTTCTGAAACATTCAGTTATAACTGCGGTTGCGGTTGTGTTTCTGTCCCTGGTGGAAAGCGATTCCATAGCTCATGGAGCAGTTTCATACGTCCAGGACATAAGCAAGCAGGGATTTCGTAACGAAATGGACAGACAGGTAGACAGGTGATACTCAATATTTAGGCGATACTCAATATTTAGGTGATACTCAATATTTAGGTGATACTCAATATTTAGGTGATACTCAATACTCAGGTGATACTCAATACTCAGGTGATACTCGACATAATTTTGAAGTTGTGCCACAGTGCCATCTCAATTGCTTACAGACCTGAGTTAATTTGACACGCTGATAAGATTTCGCCTTCTGTCAATGCATTCATGCATGCATGAATGATGCACTACTGCGCCTGGAAAGATTTGTACATGCCTCACTAAGTCGGTCATGCACTGATTTAAAACATTTCAGCTGGAATATGACAATTATTAAAGCAATGTAAACATAAATAAGATATTGTATTGATATTATTTTAGTTAAATGAATCTGTTGATAAAAGCTGGTGTAGTTTTGTTGTCAATATCGTGTCATTTCCTTCATTAACAGAACACCTAAAAGCTCCTCCGTTCAAAAATAAGTAAATAAATTAGTTATTAAATAAATTAGTAAATGAATGAATGAATGAATGAATGAATGAATGAATGAATGAATGAATGAATGAATGAATGAATGAATGAATGAATGAATGAATGAATGAATGAATGAATCAATGAATCAATGAATGAATCAATCAATGAATGAATCAATCAATGAATGAATGAATCAATGAATGAATGAATCAATGAATAAATGAATGAATGAATGAATGAATGAATGAATAAATAAATAAGTAAGTAAGTAAATAAATAAATAAATTAGTAAATAAATTGGTAAATAAATAAATAAATAAATAAATAAGAAAACAAACGGGATAAATAAAATGATTAAGCTAAGAAGTTTTGAATTTTCTGACTGTCATTATAATTTTTTCTGAATTTTTTAAACATGGAAAATCCGTATAGAAATTGTCGTATATGAGGCTATGTTATATAATTATTAAATTGAATTACAATGTAATATTATATATAAAATATTTTTAAGTTATTTATAAACCAATACAGCAAATGTGTATAAAATTAATTACAGATTTGTTAAGGTGACCGCGTAAGGAAATGTTAGTAAATATTAAATTTTGTTTTATGACGAGTTTGCGCGGTTTTTAACGCGTTGTCGAGAAACCTGTTTATGTCTGGAGATAAGATGGGGAGCGATAAGCCGGAGAGCATGTGCGTACATGTGGTATGTATGTGTGTATATGAGGTATATCTATATATGTGTGTATATGTGGTATGAATGTGTGTATATGAGGTATGTATGTGTGCATATGTGGTATGTATGTGTGTATATGAGGTATATCTATATATGTGTGTATATGTGGTATGAATGTGTGTATATGAGGTATGCATGTGTGCATATGTGGTATGTATGCTTGTTTATGTGGATGTATGTGTATATGTGGTATATGTGTGTATATGTAGTATGTATGTGTGTATATGTGGTATGTATGTTTGTATATGAGGTATTTATGTGTGGATATGTGGTTTGGATGTGTGTATATGTGGCATGTATGTGTATATATGTGGTATGTATGTGGTTTGTATGTGTGTATATGAGGTATGTATGTGTGTATATATGGTATGTATGTGTATATATGTGGTATGTATGTGTGTATATGGGGTATGTATGTGTGTATATGAGGTATGTATGTGTGTATATGTGGTATGTATGTGTGAATATGTGGTATGTATGTGTGTATGAGTGGTATGTATATTTGTAAATGTGGTATGTATGTGTGTATATGCAGTACGTTTATGTCTATATATGTATAATTATATAAGAATAGGGGAAGCCAGAGATATTTATATAAACAATATGAAGGAAAAAATGAAAATAGATTCAAGCAAGAAAGCATTTCTAACTTTTCGAAGTCTTCATGGACCCGCACTGATCATGTCGTGTTTATTGGCGTAACAATTTTTGTTATTTCAAGCGAGGAGAATATTATATATGTTTAATGTTTTGTACTTTTGAGAAATAACTTTGATCGCATAGAAGTATTTTACAATTTTTGAAGAAAGTTATTTTTAAATTATGTATAATTACATCGATTTCGTGACCTTTTTGGGTTAATTAACGGTATTACCTCATTAACCGTCACCCGATCGAGCTGAAACTTGACATACACGCTCCTTGCTGATGACAACAAAGAAACATTTTAAAGAAAAAAGTGAATATTGCACGTATAGGGTTTCTATAAAAATCTTGTTATAATTTCATGAGAGTAATTCCTTTTTTCATGGAAGCTTAAACAACATTGGTTTTCCTTAAAAAATGTTTGGACAAATTAAAGTAGTTTAAAAGTCCATAAATGAATTTGTTGTTAAACATAAACATAAACATAAAGGAAATGATGGGCGCAAACTATATGTCTCTATGCCCATATCTTGAATTATATAAAATATTGTTCATATATATGTTCTATAAATAAATGTATGTATATATTATTAAAAATCCTTTTTATAGTTGTACATAATGTCGCTTATTTCGAAATGACAGTCGATTAATCTTTTAAATTCATTAACTTGTTCGGCTTCTATGATTTTCGAAGGGAGGTTGTTCCAAATTGTAGTCGATCTGGTCAGGAAGAAATATTTTCTGCAGTTGCCGTTGAATCTTTGTGTTTCCAGTTTGAACTCGTGACCTCTTGTTCTTCTTTCTTCTGATATCTTTATATTAGGAAAACACAAACGTCCTTCCTTGTCTTGAATAAAGTTGTAGAGCATGATCAGGTCCCCCCTCAGTCTTCTGTACTTTAAACAAGGAAGCTTCAAAATTCTCAACCTGTCTTCATATTTCAATCCCTTGCATGCCTTGACCATTTTTGTTGCTCTCTTCTGGACTCTTTCAATGGCTTCTATGTCTTTTTTCTTCCATGGTGACCACACACTGACTGCATACTCCAATCTGGATCTAACCAAAGCTTTATAAATCAATATAAAAGAATCTTTTGTCAAATCTTTAAAATTTCGTGAAATTATACCTAACAGTGAAAAACATTTTTTAATTATTTCATAGATGTGATCTTCAAATGTTAGTGAACTCTGGAATGTAACACCTAAATCTTTTATTTTGTCGAGAAAATTAAGTTCCACTCCTTCTATATTATATAGCCGACGATCATCTAATTGGCGTCCATATCTCACCGCAACACATTTACCAGCATTTAGCTTAATTTCCCATTTTTTACTCCAATCTCCTAATGAATTTTCATAAACCGTCAAAGAATTGACAGACTTTATTTCTTCCTCATTGAACTTTAAAACTCATGTTTGGAATATATGAATACCTACCTGAGCAACATAAAACCAAAACCTCTAATAAATTAATAGATTATATTATTTGAGTGGTATTAGAAATTAGTAAGCAACAAGTCAAACAAAATACGAAGTTGAAGTTAAATTAATAGTCTCGACACGCGGAGAAGCAGACAACAGAACGATACACTTAGGCGTATCTAGATATAGCTAATTACTACTTCTTGTTAAGTATATATATATATATATATATATATATATATATATATATATATATATATATATATATATATATATATATATATATATATATATATATATATATATCATCAAATTATGTCATTTGGTTATTCAGGTGTCGATAAGAAATCGCAAGATTCAAAACCACGAGAACAAACTTCATTGGAGGACGACTTTGTGTATTGTACTCCATGGACAAAGCGCTGCCGCTTCACTGGCATGAACATACAAAACGATAAGGAAAAAATACACATAAAAACTCACTTCACAATCTCATATGAAAATTATGCAATCCAGCCAACTTTGTCGGCTTTCAACTATGACGGGCGGACATGCAGATGTAGCTGTGGCCTATCTCAAGCTGATCTGCGACCGAAAGAAGATTCTGGTTTCATTGATTGTGATCTTAGCGTTTCACAGGTTCTCATAACTTTCCCACATTTTTGCTGATGTTTTTTTTCTATTTAGTTCCAAGCAATACCAAAACCATGTGTACAATTTAATCTTTTTTTTATTTAAGGAAAAATATGGAATGATCAGATGCCTCGAAAATAAAATACCCGAAAAACCTAATTCCTCATCGTCAAAAGATGAAATTACGAAAGATCTTCTTCTCTATCACGTTCCGAACAGTCGCTGCAACCACAATCAAATCCAGCCGCTTCTTCATTCCAACAGATTGAAACATCACAGAAAGCAAATCCACGGCAACAGCCGATTCGAAGAAATTAACGAAACCGTTCCAGCCTTTCTAACAGGTTGTCCTCGTCAATTTTGTTGCGATCGTCATCACCACCACCACCACTTTTATGATCATCATCAACACCGATTACACTTGGAGGACGGCCATTGGCAGACTACTTTTTCCAGACGCAAAGACGTTAATGATACCTCGTCATCTTCATCTTCCACTTCACTCCACTTCGTCAAAAACGACATGAGTGCCTCCAATGGAGCAACCAGGACCAAGAAGTACTCCCGCAAGCGTCCACACGGTTTCTTGGTTTACAGAAAAAACGAAGAGACACGATTATGTGGGTAAACAGTTGACATTTCCGTAACATTATAATCCAATATATAAATGAATAAATCCTTATAATATGTATCTGGGAGAAAGTAAATATGTTAGTAATGTTAGTAATTAATTCTGAAGGTGGTTAGTATACAAACACGATTTTGAAGCTGGCATTTATCGATGTCATTGAGGGAGAAAGTAAATTTAATTTCTAAAAGCAAATATGATGAGTGTTGAGAAAATCTGATTTTCATTATTTGTAATTGAATTTCACGACATAGGTGTTAAATAATATCTGCATTCCAATCTTGATTAGAATTTAGCAACACGTGTAGTTTCAATGTTATGTGCATAGGTATATTGCGTAAAAAAAGGCAAAGGTGAAGGTCGTACCGTTTGGGCGCCACTTCGTAAAATACACCACAGCATGGTGCCTCATAATAATGCCATTTGTTTTTAAACGAGGCTTTTATGTTTACATTAATAAAAAAAAGATAATAAATTACTCAATTTAGCTAATATGTGGTTCCACGGAATAGAATTTATTTCCTTGAAATTAAATTAATTGGTTTTTAGTGTAACGTGAAAACAAACTAAATAGTAGTTAATATTACATTCATTTGCTCTTCAGGTATTCACTATGATAAAATTATGTTATTGACGTTGAATTGACTAGTTTCCCAATTCATTATTTTTTCCCTCATAATATATTCAGGCATCGGACAGAGATTTACGAGGGATGACATCAGTTTTAGTCAGAGTGACATGTGCCAGATGATCAAGGAGAGCTTCGTCGCCAACAACGTCACATACTCAAACTCAAAGTCGAAAAACTATCCACTATGACAACGACTCAACTGTCAAACATCTAGTCTTCTGAATTGACGAATGAAAACTTTTCCGTTTATAAACCACCAGAATTGATAACGAAGGACAACTTTTTTGTCCACAATCCACCAGAAGAATTGATGAGGAAGGACAACATAAGCCACCAGAATTGATGAGGGTAAAGAAGATATCCACCTTGAAGGAAATTCTGAGAATCAATTAATGCATTTGTAAATATAAATCCTATTCACAACTTTCAAACCTATTTGTGCAAAGCAACCGATACTTCATAGCATCAGTCCATGTCTGTACTGTACACGTCCATTTCACCGATTTTGCAAAGCAGTGCACCCTACGGATTCATTTAAACATCTTTTTCAGTTGTATTTTCTTTTTTTTCACTGATTTGAGGCCTTACGATTTGATATTTTTGTATTTCAATTGCTCAATTGTGCATTTCTTTATTAAAATGTTTATTTACATTAAAATACTAAGTGAAAATGCACTTGGGACCAACACATGCAAATAGTTTTCCTAGACTGAGAAAAAGATAAGAAATTGTTGAAAATGTAAAATAATGATGCTAAAAGCCATCCAACACGAACACAAGAAATAAATTGTAAAATTCTTCATCTTCAATTAAGATCTTCCCTCCTCAACATCCCTGGAAATCCTGTAATAATAATAAATATTAATAATAATAATAAATTTAACAAATAAAAAATTTAAAAAAAATCTAAAAAAGTCAATAATCTAAAACAGAGAAGAAGAACAAAAAGGTACTTTGTTCTTCTGATGATACGATATAATGGATATCTGCTAGTGTAGGAACCGGTCTGAATAGGCTCATCACCTTCAAGAAGACTTTCAAACCAAACTCCGATAAGATTCTGTGAACGTTTTCTGACCTGAAAAATTGAAAAAAAAAACATCTAAGCGAAAAAAGAATTCATTCAAGGAATTTAAGCCAACAGTTTCTCTGACTAGCAGCATTGTTCAGGCAGTGAAGACATAACAGAGAAACTGAGAAATCAGCAAAGCACCATCTGCACCTCTTTGCAATGATCATACTGCTCAACTTAATGTCAAATATTACATTCAAAGTATTTTCTTCTGAAACAAAACAAATCGTTTACCTTAAATAATACTCAAAAACAACGAGTTGATACATGTGACGAAATTTGTTTCTCATTCTCCCCGTGAAAGTTGTCGCTGTATCACTGAAACTTCCCGATATTGCACTGCAACGTGACAAAGTCTCGTACTTGTAATAAATACAACAAATATCTTTGTAAATATTTTATTTATAAAAATAATTCAATTAATAACCATCGAGCCATTATGGAATATCTGTCAACAGGGTGATTGAAATGTTTGCTGATTGCTCTAATCGTGTTAAGATTCCTTTAAACAATTTTTAAAATTAAAAATTGATGATTAAATAACAGCAAAATCAAAAAAATAAAACATTAACTAAACATAACAAACAAATAAGATTAAAAAAATAATAGCAATAATAATAATAATAATAATAATAATAAACATAACAATATTAAAAACAAGTAAAGGAAAAAACGAGTTTTTTAACACAAACTTTAATTTCAAATACACTCGATGTCTCTCTGTGTGTATGTATACGAAAGATGTTCAATTTTTTTTAATTGAAATATGTATTGTCATCCAATATAAAGATATTCTGAAAGTTTCATCTTCCTAGCTAGTCAAAAAGCTGGTTAAATTTTACTTGCAAGATTTACGTACAGAGAAAGCCACACACACACACAAACGGAGATTGTAACCTAAATAAAAGTTTGTAAAAAGTTTGTAATAATAATAAACATAACAATATTAAAACAAGCCTGATTATGAGCAGCATGGATCTCGGCATATCCTTAAGGACTGTCATTATTTGATCGAAATGCTGTTGTGCCATGACCCTCATGTATTCCAGGTCCTTGTCAGTCATGTCCCCAGGAAGATAAATGGAGGTGTATACAATCGGCCTCTGAACGAGAATTTCACAGAAGATTTTGTAATCTGTCGTTGTACAAATTATATATATATACTAAAATTAAAACATGCAGCAGCAACTTATTAAATAAAATTTATTAATTATTAATGGAAAGCCATGAAACATAATAAAATTATATAATTTATAACATTTAAATTTTATTTGAATTTAATATGCTTCATATAACTTTCATAAATATAAAATATTTCCATTTTCTTTTTAAATATGATTCATCAGAAATCTCTTTACAACTAATGAAGCAGAATAAAATTATACATTCACAGTCTGCCACTCACAAATAGAAACCAATACAAGTTTATGAGCACATCATTTAATATTCTGCATATTAAATGTTTCCGAATAATCATATATCGCTAACCTTTAACCCCAAGATGTCTGGAGTACTTGTACATGTTCTGTTCATTCCTCATCATGACAGCAGTGTACAATCTACACAGTGCTTTCCTATCCTTCGTGGTAAGGAAATCGTACAAGCCATGGTCCAACAGTATCAACTGTGCCTTTCCATCTTTGCCTTTTCTCACAAATACTGCAGTGTTATCAAAATGTTATGAATAAACAAAACAGAACTTTTTTTCTCAGATAAATATAAATGAAAGACAAGTAACAAAAACTAATAATAATTTTAAAAACAGCTGAAACTTAAAAATAAAAAGTTTATATTAATTAATAAGCATGTTTAATGTCCATCTGTGTACAGATTGGATTGGCACTCATTAATCTATCTAATTACTCCACGGTGTTCATAATATATTAAAAAAATGCTGACCGAAAATTTAAAATAAATGAATAACAATAGTAATAATACTAACGATGATAATAATTTTAATAATAGTAAAAAAGCCAACCATTCCCTGGGTGAGGATCGGCATGTACAAACCCAGTGTGGAAAAGTTGATGTGAGAAACATTCAACCAGCTTTCTGTTTACCTGTTTATTTATGTTTTTTTCTAAAGTTTTTGATTCAATCATTTAGAGCAGGATTGGCCAACCCACATGTAGCATGTGGCCCAACGTAAATATATTTGCAACCGTCTGAGTCATCACAATTTACAAAACATGCTGCTTTTCTGTAGTATTTACACTTTCATTTAAAAAACATTCTAATACAAGTAAATCCCAGTAGTTTCTAAATGATAACTTACAAACTTTCTATTTCTATATTAATATTTTCTGCACCTGTGAATCAATTCTATGTATATTCTACACATACAATTAACATATTGCACGTTACAAATTTTAATATTATTAAAATGTATAATTATTATTCTGTTTTTATAAATACCTAAATATGATAAATGCTTAGTATTGTAGCTCAACAACAACCCACTGCGTTCCTCTCTTCTAAAGCAGAAAATTCTTTGCTCTTATAAAACTTCTGTCGTGAATTAATCAGACAACTACAACTATATAAAAATGCCATTATTATGCAATATTTTTCTCTTCCAATAAAACAGGAGTTGTGAATTTTAATATTTAGTTTTATTGTGTTGGCCAAATTTTGCATTCTCAGGTGGGATTTTTATAAGCAGGTCACATTTTCAAAGTGACCAGCAGGATCAATTCGGTTGGCCAGCCCTGATTAAGAATCAATTCAAAGAAGTAATTGAAATAAAAATATAGAAAACCATTTAGAAATTAGATATACCCAATTAATCATTCAAAATTATACGCAAGCAATTAAATACTCTAAGCAATAATAATTTATAATCCAAGCAGGTGGTTTTAATGATAAGCAGACTCACATCTGCTACTGACAGACCCATTTCTTTTATTTTTTCAATATTGTTTACTTTGCATCCATCGATGAATTCACAGGTCAAAACTCGCTGAAATTTAAATGAAACTATTATTATTCACAGAACATAAACAATTCGAGGAAAAAAATTGACAAAATAGTAAAAATAATAAAAAATAAAATTTCTGATTAAAAATAAAATAAAGGGGAGGAAAATAAAATATTTCTCAGCCACTCGAATAATTCAAATTTTTTAGAAACTTATTAAAAATTGAAATTATAATCGATTTTCTATCAAAACCACGAAATGACATCTTGAAAATTTGACACAATCTTTACAAATGCAAAATTGAGTGAGATTCATTTACAATGGAATGGCTCAAAAAACAAATATTCGTCTAAAACATTTATATAAACAGGCCGCACAATAAGAATTTAATTAACAAAATGAAATCAACAAACCTTGCTGGTCTTGTTCCAGTAAACTTTAGGTACGTGTACAAACTTCAAACTGGCAAGATCCTTTCTGCATCTTTCTCCATTTCTTCCCTCATTCTCAAAATCAAGTTCTTTGGCAAGAGTGGTTTTCAAATCCTAAAATGATTCAGTTTGTGATCCTAATTTGCTTTAAAACAAACATAAATTTTCTTCACATTAGATTGAACATACTCACAATATTTTTTTGCATTGAATTGAATCTCATTTACTGCTGACATGGAATTTTAGAAGAAATAGAGTTTAACCTAACCCAAACATTCTCACTTTAAAACCTTATCTTATGTATTTAAGACATTTTTGAAAGACAACCCACCCCAGAGTGTGTTATTTATATGAGAAAGATTTCAGTATTAAAATTATGTGGACAGGTAAAATACCAAAAATAATTAAATAAATAAAATTAGGTTTAAATGGACAGTCTGATTTTTCATAAAATGAAACTACATAATTGAAAAATGAAAATAAATAATTACAATATCACCAAGGAATTTTTTAATAATAAATAAATAATTATTTATTTTACATTTAAACAGTGTTAAATGATTGGAGGAGATGGTATATATATTAAGCATCTGCGTCCCGATATCGTTATCTCGAATTCAATCGAGATTTCAAAACGATACGGGATTCCCGTATCACTATTGAACCGATACAGCCTGCGGAAGAAATCTCGTATCGATATTAATTGGCGATACTTAAAATTTCATTCTCGATTAAAATCTCGAAAAATATCGGGATTTTTTTAAAATATTTTCCAATAAATAAAGTCATACATATTTAATTAACGATTGTCACAACTGTGAATATTTGCAATTGATTCAACAACTATTATCATCCCCACTTTAAATTCGGTTTTCCAGACAGCCTGTAGCTCCATTATTTACTATTTTTAGTCTGGGAACCGGCAGCAAAAAAGCCACGCTCCTCTTAGGCTGCTAGTCGAGCTCTGCGCATACTACTGATACTACAAGCCCTACAAGGCAATCATACTCGCTGACATCGATGACTATTATTATTAATGAGAATAATGAGTAATGTAATAGTAATGATCATTCTATGTTTATGTTTTGGTTTAGTCTGTTTCATAAACTTATTTTTTCAAATTTGTTACATAGAATTGGAATGATTATTTTAGTGTTTCGATATCCGTAATTGACCGTAATAGTAGTTCATCTAAGATATATATTTATAATCTCGATGATATTCTTGGTTGTGTGTGAGTATGTGTGTGCCACCTGTAGTGTGCACGACAGAGCCGTAGCCCGTATCGTCTGCAGCTGGAATTCGAAACTTTCTCAGCTTCTTTCTTGCTATTGCTAATGCTAACCGCATTCGCCATCGCCTATAAATAAAGTTTTTTCACTTTTTTAATTCTTGCATAGAGGCACTTTCTCGTGTTTGTCATCATTATCATAATGCGAACTAAATAAAGTAAAGAAATACTTTCTATCGGCGGTAGCGTTTTATTTAGAGTCTAAATTTAGACAAATAGATGTACCGAAACTAAACAAATGAAACTTATTTCAAGTTGTAAAAAAAATTAAATTTGGTAAATTTTTATAAATTTTGAAATTTTTTAATATTTATATATTTTTTTTCAATGAATTTCTTTAATGTAGTTATTAATATTGTCTGTCGCGTATAGTTCATCATTCTATGTTATCTCTAGGCAAAATTTCCGCTTCAGTCGAGATCCCGAAATCGTATCGTATCGTATCGTATCGATATCGTATCGTTATTGTTCGGAGCGTCTCGTATCGTATCGTTTAATTCGGGGCAAATTTCAGAAATCGTATCGGATCGTATCGTTCCAAAAAAATAACGGGACGCAGAAGCTTAATATATATACTTGACAAACAAATGAGAAAGATGGTGATGATAACGATATACTTGACAAACAAATGAGAAAGATGGTGATGATAACGATATATTAAATAAACAAAATATTAAATCAACTAGAGTCACACAATTACATATGCTTCAGATTTCCAATTAAAAAATACTGAGTGGAATGATCATAACTGAACTGTGATTATAGTAACAAAAACTAACTTAAGATGTGCATTTTGTTGAAATTTTAATTGATAAAATATCATTTCATTTCTTAATAACAAATCAACATAAAGAGCTACAAGGTCACAGAAAATTGAAGGTCAAATATAAAAAGGCCAAAAACTTTCCAAAAAAGATGGTCACAAACCTGCAGAACCCATCCAAATATAAAAAGGCCAAAAACTTTCCAAAAAAGATGGTCACAAACCTGCAGAACCCATCCAAATCCAAAGTCAGGGTGCATCCACCCTATTAATTTAAGAAGTAATTCCAATGTCTTGATGTCTCCTGTAAATCTATCTTGGAGATCTATGTACTGTACCTTTTTTATTGAACACATATACAAGTTATTTCAACTCAAATATCCCTATATTTTGTAAAAATATAATTTTATTACAAAAACAACTAGGAACCTTGACAGCAACTTTCTTTCCATCATGAGTAACTGCTTTGTGGACCTGTGCAAGACTAGCAGCAGCTATCGGTTCTTCATCAAATTCCTTGAACATCTCCTTAGGACTTATCCCAAAGTCTTCCATGAACAACATCTCCACCTGACAATTTTGACATCATTAAACAAATGTTCATTTAAATCATATATGAATACACATGAAAAAATTTTCATGGTATAGCAAACATGCCAAAATTAATGTCAATAAAAATTAAAACCTGAAGAAAAATAACACCAATAACAGGTAAGTAAATAATCATCATAAAATTTTTCTAAATAAAAATTTCTATAAAAGAAAAAAGTTAAAAATGATAAAATTTTCAGCTATAAATTTTGTTGCTATTTTATATTTTTCAAAAATATAAAATAGCAAAATGTTCATTTACCAATAAAAAATGAATGGAATTTAAATGAGCTGCAAGATAACTTTCACTACACGACAAAATGATGTAATGAAAAAAATATGTTGAGTATGTATCTTCCATTTGATCAACATGTTGAGTATGTATATTCCATTTGATCAACATTTAAGAATAAAATACCATTGAATCGAATAATGATGAAATAATCTATCGTCACTCAGTTTATTTTAGGATGAAAGAATCAGATCTCTAGCTGGTCCGCAAGTAACAATTAATTACAAAAATATGCCTGAACAGACAATGGACAGCAGACAAACAGAATTAATTGAAAGATTGGTGAAAGAAGTAGAGAGAAAGAGAAAAAAGAGCATATGAGTGTGAGACAAATAAATCTAACCTCATGCATACCTCATCTTTTCTCCGAGCAAGTGCCTGATCTTGCAGAACTTCCAAGGTTTCCACATACTCTTTTGGCAGAATGTGGTTGAGACACACAAGCCCTTGACCCAGTTTGATGTAGAGACCACTGTTCTCAAGGCAACCATTTAAAATCTTTTGTGCAGATCTCCTATGCACTTCTTTGATTCGCTCACGGTACAACTTGGAGCCCTTGAAATTATTATAATAAAAAAATAAAAGCAAACAAAAAATTATATTGTTATTATCATGCAAAATACATGGCATGAGATACTATTATTACCATTACTATTGTTTTTAAGCAATGTATATTTGCCATAATAACATAAAACAAGTGTAAAATATTAATGTAAAACCTCTTTATAACCCTTCATTGACCATTTGTAGTCCAATGATATACAAGATCCTATGTAAACTGACCTAAAATCATAATAATATATTATAATACATGTGTTTAAAAAAAAATGGTAGCAACATTAATGAACTACTGGATGCTGGAGTAACCTTAAAAATCTAACGATCCCAGATGCACTCAATTTGAGTTTTCTCCTTCCTCTTTTGTCCAGTCTAGCGTAATAGATCAAGCCAATCGTAAGCAATGCTGCTGATGTCAAACTGAATCTTGACAAAAAGACCCTTTTGAAAGCACTGATCGTGCGATGTTCATTTATAGGTGTTGCTTGAGACCCTTGCTGGGAGGTTGGTGGCAGAGGCATATAGGAATGAATGGATTTCTGATTGGTCAAAAAAATAAAACATCATTTAAGGCAATGTTCTTCAACTATCTTATGCTAACTAGTCTAGTAGAAAATGATGAATCTTAATTAAATTTTAATATGTTATACTTTTAATTTAATATAACTAATTCAGCATAGTCAGCATTTATGTTGAAGTTGAAGGAATGCTCAAAGAAAATGAGCGAATTTAATCACTTCATACGTCATACAGACAATACAACATCCTATTACTTTTTAAAATTAATTTAAAACAATTATTAGATGGACTCAAAACTTTTCGAGTTACACAATTTCTTGTAAACCCATTTCGGTGCTTGCTAAATTTCACTCAAATTCTAATTTAGAAATACAAATAGTTACAAATTATATTTGCAAGCATACTTGGACTGTTTTGTAACTGATCCCTTGAGTATTTGAGAACAACCTTAAAAACATCTTTCAATATTGAATATTCTGTCAAGAAAAGTTTAACAAAATTTAAGACTTTAAGAATATCGCAAAAAAGTTAAACCTTGAATCAAGACCGCAAGTAATATAAATATAGAATTGTAAAAATTAAAATATAAATACTAAATACATCATTATAGATAAAATCAAGAGCCGATAACAGACTACATTACATGACTACAACGCCACACCGCTCACCTTTCGTGTCCACCACTCAGAAATAGAATCACAGCATAGCATAATAACCCCCTACAGCCCTACACCGTCTCACGTAAATAAATTATCGGAGCTTTAAGCAGAAGAAATTGCAGATTTATTGTAAAACTCTAAAACTCGGGCCACTTTAAAACCTTTTAGCCAGGAGTCGCCACTCTTTAAAAGTAGTCAAGGTTTCTAGAAATAATTATGTCTTTACCATTTCTTGTATTTATTATGTAAAAAATTGTTATGCCATGTTTTTAAATATTTGACAGAATAATATCATTGATTTAATTTAAGGCGTTAATTAGTCTTAGTTTGAATCTTGGGACTTGAATCTTGAGACTTGATCAGGGCAAAATCTAGAACTAACCAGAACATTCACACCATAGAAAACTTGACCTCGGATGATTTTGTCTAATTTTAAAAGGTTATAAAAATATTTCATATTTAACACAAATAACAGATATTTATTACCCATTTATAGTTATTTGAGCACAAGGGCTCAGCCAGAAATTTTTTCGGGGAATAAACTGATTATTAAGGAATTTTACTGAGAAATTTACGACAGTTTCAGCAATAATTAGTAATAAAAAATCATAAGACATTTAATTTAGAACAGTAAATTACAATATGAAATTCAGCCAACATTTTTTCCTGCGTAAAAATGTCGATGACGGTTTCTTCATTAATGTTAAGGTCGCGATTGAGGGTCATCTGGGCAAGCCCATTCCACCTTGTCTGGTCCATTGTGGTGCGTAGATAAGATTTGAGTCTGTGCATAGTTAAGAAGGATCTCTCGCGGAAGAAAGGGGCAAGTGGTGAAAAGTTTCAGCAGCGTATTTATCTGCGGGAAGATAGAATATTGACATTTTTGCAGAACATCAACTGCGGTATGTGGCCGCTCCGGGCTCCGCCAATTGGGTCCTAGCCAAAGTGGGTCGGGTCGGGTCGAAAACAGGTGGGTCGAGTCAGAAAAGAAAAAACAAAAATAGATTAAGTTGGGTCAGATTTTTTGGCGGGTTGTGTTTTCAAAAAAAGACCCATGGACAACTCTCACCCTAACATTTTTGATAACTTAGTAAATATTTAATTTGCAAAATGTTTCTTAACTCAAATTGGCAAGCTTTTGGGGGCGGGGGTTTTACATTTATTCATAAACTTTTTTTTTACATTTGATTCAACTGGTTTGAGACTGAGTTTGACTGTCTTCAGTTTGCAGTCTTTCCTTTTTTTTCATTAATAAATTATTAAAGATACCAAAAAAGACTGCAGACTAAAGATGGGCAAAAAAAATTTGAGCCCCCCAGCATTTTTTGCTGGTTGCGCCCCTGACTTCTGACATTATTTTTGAAAGAATGGAATTTATCCTCAAAATACCGAAAAATACAAGAAACATTTGCATCTTTTTATGTAGTATCACAATCACTGTGCTATTGTCATGACGTTCGTGGTCTTTTTCGATGATATTGACATTGTTCACAATCCTGAAGAGTGAAGGTTATTCATTGAAAGATCAACAAAAAGTCTAAATGCAGTTTTGCTCCATAACGGAAACCGATTTCCTTCAATTCCAGTAGCTCATTCCGTTCATCTAAAGAAGACTTCAAAGAAAACGTTTCCATCAGGATATTCTTGCAATAAAGAAAGGATACCAGAGCAGATGGGATGCAGTTATGATGAATAGCTACATCTAGTATTTGATACGTGATGAAGACAAACTTCATAAAAAATCACGTTCTACTGTTCACTTCTAGTAATTTTTTTAAGAATGTGTAATACATTACAACATAATGTAACATTATATGTATTAACGTGATGTAACATGGTATTTTGTATCATAACATAACATTTTTGAATTAGAAAATGTTATTTATTGACTAAAGTTGTATCTAATGCAATATTAATTATATGTTTAATTGATTTGTTTAGTTGTATGATGAAAAAGTTGATGCTATAAAAAACCAATGTTATATTCAAACTCAGTATACTCAAAATTATTTGGAAACATCAAAAACATCTAGATAAACAGAGCCATTTTTTTTGTTACATTGTGTTATATGGCTTATTTCAGGCAAGCCAGCATGACGTGAGGTAAACGGGGATACACCTTTAATGAGGCGCCGTAGCACAGTGGTGAAAGCATTTATATATGCTATCATCCTGCCGTCGTGGGTTCAAATCTCAGTCACGGCGAGGCGTAATTCCGTTGAGCAAGGAATTCACTCACACTGCTCAGGCCAACTCAGCCTTTCATCCTTCACTGGTCGATGAATGAGTACCAGTTTCACGACTGGGATGTAATAAGGTTCGGCACATCCCGATTTCGGATACACGTGCGGGTGGCAGGTAACACTGTGTGATCCCATATGCACTAGCAGTTCCCGGCGCTGCTGGGGTATTAATTGATATACGAAGTAGCGCCCTAATGTTATACATTTACATTTACAGTTTTTTACATTTAGTCAGGTTAGTCTTTTGATCTTTTAATTTTTTATTGGGACCTGGTATGGTGGGGTCCTTGTGGCGGTGACCTTTATCTCGGGGCTGTTTTGACGGGGTCGTTTGATGTGACCGTAGTGTCGGGAGTCCTGTTTATCAGGAATTTGTTGTCTGTGGCCATTCTGAAGCTATAATAAATAAAAAAAAATGATTCAGGCTGTGCAAACATAACATTGAAATCCTTTTTCTTGCATTTATGCCTGTTGATGTATAATTTAACATAACATACTGGTTAAAAAATTCACAAAAAAAATATATTGCGTAGACAGTCAAAAATAATTATTCTAGTGAATTTTTTGTGGTTTTATTTGGCATTTTGTTTTGCAGTTTTATTAATGGTTTTTAGATAGAAAATAGTTTTAGTTTAGTTAGAGTATTTATTATTTAAGTTTATTGCCATCACTAGACTTATTTAGTGGACCTGACATGCTTGTTTCATGTAATTGCCAGATTCAATGACCTACTTCTGGTAAAGAGTAAAAGTAAGATAAGTGAACTTAGGTGGTGTTTTGAACCGAAGCTCACACAGTAACCTCAGAAATATCCCGTCCATTTAGCATCACACGGTTATACCTGCCACCGGCACGTGTGTCCAAAATAAGAATGTGCCAAACTTTATTCCTTTCCGTCGTTAAAAATTAAATAAATTAACATGGTTTAAAGTAGTTTAAATAATTTAACATGGTTTAAAGTAGTTTAAATAATTTAACATGGTTTAAAGTAGTTTAAATAAATTAACATGGTTTAAAGTAGTTTAAATAAATTAACATGGTTTAAAGTAGTTTAAATAAATTAACATGGTTTAAAGTAGTTTAAATAAATTAACATGGTTTAAAGTAGTTTAAATAAATTAACATGGTTTAAAGTAGTTTAAATAAATTAACATGGTTTAAAGTAGTTTAAATAAATTAACATGGTTTAAAGTAGTTTAAATAAATTAACATGGTTTAAAGTAGTTTAGAAGACTGAAGCCTGTGTGAGAATCGCTACAGCAATTATAGGCAGTTTTTATGGTGCTTATTTCCTCACACCGCCTACGGACGTTGGCGCCGCCGGTTAGATTCAGACCACCATCTTTTAGGCCATCAGGCAAACGCTTTACCGCTATACCACCAACGCTTTTAACCATTTCACCAAGCCATTCACCAAGCCAAAACAAGATAGTAGGCTTAGTCGACTTTCGCTCATGGAGTGGACTCGAATGAACGATGTGTTGGTCTGGCTTGTTGACCAATTTGCTAATCTTGCGAGTCTTTAATATAAAGTTAATTAATGGATCAGTTTCGTTGTTGTATAATTTTTAAGACACAATCAAAAATGTTAAGCCAGTGGTCGTTTTTTGTTTCTCTAATACTTTGCCAACTGAAGGAATTGACAGTCTTCTATAAATGCAACAAGGCTGGATTGAGTTATTTACCTACTTAATAATACAGCTAAGAGTACAAATAGAAATTCTACCTTTTTAAATAATTATAATTGAGCAAATTGTTATCAGTTAAATAACTTTCTTGTGAAAATTGTGAATAGAGTTTTCGTGTTTGAAAACAGTTTTGAAAACAAGAAAATTTTTATTTAAGCACTTTATAACTTTATAGCGTTGTATTTATTTATTTATTTATTCAACGTTTATCTACAAAAGCTGGATTAAAAAAAAATAAGTATACTCTATAGTTATATATTTTTTTATGTTTACTAAAAATAATGGGCATTTGGCTGAATTTGTCAATGACGAAATCATTGCACTTCTTTCTTCTGCAACAAAATTCCCATGCATGTCCATAAAATTTGTGCTTGCGTGGAATCAATGAAGGAAAACATTTGCTGGTTTTTAAAAGCACGTACGTGAGAGACGCTCTTCGTACGTGAAAGATCAATTATTCGATTTATTTTCTCTGTTTTGCAACAATTGCACGATCTTTTTCATTGCTGTACTCTCAAGTACGTTAAAGTTTGTTAATATTTTAAAAACATTCAAAATCAAAACATTTTCAATAGGGATAAAATTAGATTAATCAAATGTTAGAATGAAAGTTCGAGTAGAAATTTTCACAATTTTTTACCTGCTAATTACAGGTGAGGTGATTTTATGCTAAAAATGTGCTTTTGAGCGATTGTGTTTCATGTTGGGGCGCAGTTTTAAGCATGTCAAATTTAGTTTTTATTTTTATTTTTAGATACCTCAGCTGTAAATTTGACGTCTGAACAAATCTTGAATAGAAATTTCTTTGGACAATCTTCAAATACTCGAGTTAGGCCTTTCGTGGCCAATAATAATACTTTCATCAAAGTTAGCCTGGAATACGTCATACTTTCACTGATTGCCATTGTAAGCTGAAATTAATTAATAATTATATCGATATAAATAATTATTTTATATTTTAATTGCTTTCTCACACTTTTGTTGCTTACTTTTCTTAAAGAATCAGATAGATCAGCAGATGGAACTCTTCGGTTGGATAAACATGGTTAGTAAAGTTTTAATTAAGAAAAGACGTAATTAATAAAAAAAAAATGCAATTCATGACTACATAATAATATTATTGTTAAAAAATTATTAATATTCAAATGCAGAGATGGATGAATCCGAATGTAACATGGAATAATACAGAATACGCAATGAAATACATTATTATTAAGAGCGAAAAAATATGGTACCCTAATTTTGCTATACGCAACAGGTTAACATATTTTTGTTACAAATACCTTAATTATATTATTGTTAATTTTATGATACAGTTTATTTTAGTTAGGTATAATATTTTAATCATCCGTTTAAGTGCTGACAAAGTCTTCGGAGATCTTTTCGACCACGAGAAGTATCGTGCACAGTTATTCTACGACGGGCGTGTTTCTTATTCAACCGCAGGAAAAACTTCGACATTTTGTCAATTGGATCTCACTTATTTTCCATTCGACTCGCAGATCTGCTATCTGGAAATCTTCAGCTGGACGTATTCGCAGGAGCAGCTGATGCTGTCCACGTTTGGAAAAGAAATTGACAGCAGTCATTTCAACGTGAACGGACAATGGAATCTTAACACAGCTGATGTATGCTCTATTTTTAATTTAATTAAGACTAATTTAATTTTTAATTTAATTAAGATTAAACCACGAACTTATTGATAAATTATTGTTTTTAATAACTAATTTAGTTTTACTGAATTATTAAATTAAGTTTCATATGGAAACGACAGGTTCGCATAGCAACGGTTGGCATGGGCAACGGCAACTTTTCAGTTGCAAGATTCACGTTTCATTTCCAAAGAAAACCTCGTTATTACGTAATCACCCTGGTCATTCCTTGCACCATCATGTCCTTTCTTGTCGTCTTTGTTTATCTCCTTCCTCCTGACTCAACTGAGAAAATATCACTCAGCATCACAACACTTCTTGCTTACTCGGTCTTCCAACTGACAGTCATCGACAATATGCCAAAAACATCCAACCACGTTCCTCTTATAAGTATGAAGCTTTATATTTTGATATTGCTGATAAAATTATTTTGTTATCAACATCAACATCATCATCATCATCATCATCGTCATCATCATCATCACTACCATTACTACCATCCCCACCATCATCTTCATCATCGCCGTCGTCGTCGTAATCCTCCTCCTCCTCCTCATCATCATCATCATCGTCATCGTCATCGTCATCGTCATCGTCATCGTCATCGTCATCGTCATCGTCATCGTCATCGTCATCGTCATCGTCATCGTCATCGTCATCGTCATCGTCATCGTCATCGTCATCGTCATCGCCATCGCTATCGCCGTCGCCGTCGCCGTCGTCGTCATCGTCATCGTCATCGTTATCGTCATCGTCATCGTCATCGTCATCGTCACCATCATCCTCCTCCTCATCATCATCATCATCATCATCATCATCATCATCATCATCATCATCATCATCATCATCATCATCATCATCACCGTCATCATCATCATCATCATCATCATCATCACCGTCATCATCATCATCATCATCATCATCATCATCATCACCACCATCATCATCATCATCATCATCATCATCATCATCATCATCATCATCATCATCATCATCATCATCATCATCATCATCATCATCATCATCATCATCATCATCATCATCATCATCATCATCATCATCATCATCATCATCATCATCATCATCATCATCATCATCATCATCATCATCATCATCATCATCATCATCATCATCATCATCATCATCATCATCATCATCATCATCATCATCATCATCATCATCATCATCATCATCATCATCATCATCATCATCATCATCATCATCATCATCATCATCATCATCATCATCATCATCATCATCATCATCATCATCATCATCATCATCATCATCATCATCATCATCATCATCATCATCATCATCATCATCATCATCATCATCATCATCATCATCAGAAAGCGAGAGAACGAACGGAAGTGAAAGAGCCAACGGGATTGGAAAAGCGAGTGGGAGCAGGAGAACGAACAGGAACGGGAACGGAAGAGCGAGTGGGAGTGGGAAAGCGAGCAAGAATGCGACCGGGAGCGGGAGAGCAAGCGGGTATGGAGACGAGGGCAAGCGGGATGGAATTAGTAGCGAAAGAGACTGAAAAAGCGAAAAAGAGAAAAACGTTAGAAAAATCTCTAAAATCCCTGGGACATGCCGGGTAACCTCGCTAGTAACAAATAATTATAGTCCTAATAGTTAATAATAGGTTCTTAATAGGCTATTACATGTAGTTATGTATAAGCTATTATACGTTAGGACAAAAATTAGCAAGAATATGTTAGTTATCTGCAATAAACTTGTTTATTCATTAACGTTAATTAGGTACTAAATAGAAAATAATATATTCAGATGCACCTGTGCACCTGTGATGAACCTGCTGAATAAAAGTAAAACAAAAACTAAATAAAAATAAAAATAAAGTCATGTACTGATTTCTTAAATTGTGACGACAATTTATGGACATCAATTAACTTTTAAACACCTGCTTCGGTTACACGCATTTGGATAAATGTTCATTTTTACCTGCTGTACTGCTTCGTGCGTCATCCAACATCCGTGGGCTTCCACGAACTCATTATTGTTGTTCTATGTTTATTGTTGCCGCTTTTATATTTTTAAATAAAATAACTTTTTTTAGGTGAAATAAATAATATGTCATTTTATTTTATTTTATTTCAGCAATTTACATCTCATTCGTTCTATTCTTCTCGACAGCGTCTCTCTTATCGACCATAATAATTCTAATTCTTCACCATCATGTTCTCATGACCCGACCTCCGCGGTGGCTTAAAAAATTAATCTTTGGTTGTTTCTCGAAATCAAGACCAGCAAAAGATGAAGAACAGCAACAACAACAACAACTTGAAGTGGTACTTCCCATATCGGATCAGATTTACGGTGATGCGAAGAAGTTCAGTGTGGACGCCTCGTCAGCAAGCATCATCTCCAGTGGAAGACTTGATCATCAGTACCCAAATCCCGTTACTTTACAACAGCAATACCAGCAGAAGCAACCAAAAAAAGCAGCTATCGTGAGATGGAAGAGAGGCTTTAAGAAAGTCGCTCGTGAAATTGCTGAGATCAAAGAAACCAACGAAATAATCAGTAACGCATGGAATTTGAACTCGGAAGAGAAACTCGAAGAAGAAAAAATAGCAATGGAGTGGATTGAAATTGTTAACACGTGTGATAAAATATTGTTCATCTTGTTTACTTCAATCAATGTCGTGGCATGTTTCGTCATCTTTGTCATTATGCCACTGATGGCTCCGAGTCCTGAGGATGCCTAAATCGATTGACTGGTTGACATATTTTTAATCCTTTTATTCCTCTGCAGTGGCGTAGCAAAGGGGGGCAGGGAGGGCATCTGCCCCGGGCGACAAGCTTTGGGGGCGCCAAAAAACAAAAGGAAAGACTACAACGTTTAGTCATTTTTGAACATGTAAAATATGTAAAATTAACAAATTTTATTTTTGCACTATTTCACATAAGTGATTTCCAAAATTTTCTTGAGGAGGAGGGTCACCGAGCCCCGTATATGGCTCGGGCACCTTCGGTTTTTTCGGATTTGGTCGTCCAATTGGGATGACAGTGGAAGATGGGGGCGAATTTTTTATACCTTGCCCCTGGGCGCCAGATACCCTCGCTACGCTACTGTTCCTCTGTCATTGATCTTAATTCTACAGATATCAATAATTGTCGTCTGCAATTTCGTTGTCTTTCAATGGGTGGCTCGGTTTGTTCGGTGTATTTCAGTGTGTTTGGATAAAAACTTGCTTTAATATTTGCTGTAGTCGTGCTTCGAATAAATGAGAAAAAATATTTAAAAAATGTGTTGTTGAAATTGGTAAAGTGAAAACTATTCCATTGATGGAAATTCGCATAAATAACATACACGATTTTAACGTGCTTTTTATGATTTTATTTGATTAAATAAAAAATAATATATAAATAATAACAAAATAATTTAATACATTTAATCTTAATAAAAAGACTTTAAAGTGTTTTCAAGTTTAAAATTGAATTAAATGTCTTAGAGGTATTCTAAAGTTGATGAAAGCAAATTAAGTTAGTCTATTTTTTTAAAATACATTTTCGAGACATTAAATTTTAATTCCTGATAATAAAAATATTTTCAATTTTAGTTAGCTATTTTAAACAACTTATGTTTAAAGCAAACAAACACTCATTAAAAAACTACAAGTTTTAAAGTTTTTATTCAATTTCGTTCTTTCAACCATTTATTTTTAAACAACCCTTAAAAAACAGTTTGATGAAATAGCAATCGATCACTTCACCGACACACTCACACAGACTTTTAGCCATACACAAACACACACACACATCACGCATACATTTAGCATTATATACACAAACAAACAAACAGACGCACAGACACAAGGTACACTAGCACGTCCATAACATGACATTCCATTGTCTCAGCTGATTTATTGTGCTATACCTCCGCGTGGATTGGTTCCATCATCATTTGCTCGAGCTGTGTGTTCGTATGGACTTGCTGGAAGGTTTTGAACGGAGAAGATAAGTAAAATAATAACAATTTGTGATATAAAACAATGTGATGTCGAAGTTATTTGCTTTTTATTGTTTATTTAACTCTCTGTTCTGTGGACTTCGTGGTGGTTAGTTTGATAGTTTTAAAGTTTAATATAAATAAAAAAAAACATTACACGTATTTGTTGATTTTATTTAGGGAAAAAAATAATTATCAACTGATTGTTTTGATTTTAAACTATCTTTCGACATTCGTATAACTAATTTAATTAACAGAAATAATAATAATAATTATTATTATTATTATAATAAACAACTCTAATTAAAGTACCAGCATCAACTTACGTTTTTTTTAATTTAAGTTTATTTTTTTGCAGTCCAATCAGAAGAAACGTCTGAAGAAATTCTAATGAAGAAATTTTTCGATGGCACTGAAGACACTCGTGTGCGACCAGCTGCCGATCACAAACCGGTCGAAGTGTCTGTCGACTATGGACTCGTCAGCCTTCTCAATATTGTCGGTTTTTTTTTCACATCAAGTTTATTCTTATTTTCTAAATTACATTTATAGCAAAAAAGACATTAAATCGGTGTCTAAATTTAACAAATACATTTTGTGTGTTATTAAATTTTTATTATGTTTAAAAAAACTTATTAGCGTGTAATGCTAAATTTTTCTTCGTCGTTGGTAACAGAACCAAAGAGACCAACTTATGTCCTTGAATGGCAGAATAATAATGGTTGGTTACAATTTACAACAACAAACTTATCGCGTATAAAGATTTATTAAAATGCGTACATTACAATTTTTTCCAATAACTTTGAATAGCTAAATTTAAAAATAGTAAAACTGTTAAAAAACATTTATAATAACAAAAATTTATTTTCAAAAATAGAAATGGACAAATTTAAATGTAAATTGGAGCGCTCAGGATTCGTCTGTTGTGTACCTTGTTGTCAGCACCAGTCAACTTTGGTACCCCAACATTATAATAAAAAACAGGTTGAGATCATTTTTTATGTCCGCCATTCTTCATTCCAATGAACATCTTCGTCATTATCATCAGCTTCAGCATCATTATCATCAGCTTCAGCATCATTATCATCATCAACAAAAACATCATTATCATCATCAGCAGCAACATCAATATCAATATCATTATCATCATCAGCATCATTATCATCAGCAACAGCATCATCATTCCTCATCTTCTTCAGCAGAATGTTGTTTTAAATATTTTTCCCCATAAATTAAATAAACGTGCGATAATCCCGAACAGTGCCGACAGCGTGTTTGGTGATATTTTTGACCATGAGAAGTACAGAGCTCAAATGGGTTCATCAGGAACGGTGACCTACTCAACTTCCGGTGTAACGGTCACTTTCTGCCAGCTTGACCTGACCTACTTTCCATTCGATGCACAAGCCTGCTATCTGGAATTTTCCAGCTGGACATACTCTGAGAAGCAGGTCATCCTGAGAAACAGCAGTCAAAAGGTTTTGTTGAGCCATTATTATCCGGGTGGACAGTGGGATTTGACTAAAACCAAGGTAGTTTAAATATATTACTAACAACCAATTTGACAGTTTAATTTAAATTTAACTATAAGTAATTTAACATCTATTTGATATGACTGCTATTTTGCTAAAATTTTAATTTTAGACAAATATTTAATTTTTATTATTGATATTCCGACTCTTTATGATTGGTCAAATATAAAAAAAAATCATCCTAAAAATACAATCTAATACAGGTTGCTTCCTATTCGATGAGTGTCGAATGCGAGTCGTTTTCAGTAATAAGATTCAACTTCTACATGAGACGTAAACCTCTTTACTTCATTATAACTCTCATCATTCCATGTACCATCACTTCATTCCTATTTGTCTTCGTCTACCTTCTTCCGCCGGACGCCAATGAAAAGATTTCTCTCAGCATCACAACTCTTCTTGCTTTTTCGATGTTTCAACTCAACATTGCAGACATCATGCCTAAAACTTCTCGTTACATTCCCCTCATAGGTTAACAGTTTGCTTTTTTTAATTATTCAAATTAAGCTGTGTTTGTGTCCGGTGCACATATTATAATCTAGCTAACTTTCTGAAATTTGGAACAGAAACAAAACTTTAATTGGTAAAACTACTTAAAATTGAATTTTTTAATTAAAATTTTTTGGTAAATACTAAATGCACATTTCATTTGGAGAATTTCAATGTTTTACTTGGGCATTTCATTTTTTAAATAATGTTACAAAATCTGAAAAGTAGGAAAAAATAAAACTAATTACTAAAACTAAAACTGTATTTTTGTCTGAGGAATGCACTAAAAAAATACTTTTTTAAAGACCACAATACAACGATCGACCAATGAACAGTGTGTCACTAAAACTTAAAGCGTGGGGCGATTTTTTCGCTTCTGTCTCCATCGACAAATTTTATACGAGTATTATTCATTCCTATGTTATACTAACTGGAAGCATTTTATACTACCTGAAAACATTTTATACTACCTGAAAGCATTAGATGTAAGTTCATAGAATACAGGATTTTAACCCAAAAAACAACTTTTGGTAGCGTCTCGCTCTAACTGTGGTCGTTTGTCGTATTGAGGTTTAATATATAAAATTTATTTCTCTTTTTTAGTGCATTTATTTTAAAATAAACATGTTTAATTGTTTTTAATTATACTATTGTTATTATTGCAAAAATTACCTGAGCTTATTTTATGAGTTGTTTTTTTATAGAAAAAACCTGAGATGTTGTGAGGATACGCCACGCGGTTCTAAATTTATTGAATTTTTATTGACAGCCATCTACATAGCATTCGTTCAATTCTTCGGAGCTATTTCTCTTCTGACAACCATTCTAATTCTATGCATCCACTACAATACAAACAACAACGTCAAACCTCCTTCGAAATTCTTGCAGAAGTTTACTTTTAACGTCATCGGCAGATTCATCAAGAAGCGTCCAATTATCTTCAAAAAAAGCACAAAACTCTGGAGAAAAACAACGGGCAAGTTTGTTAAAAATTATAACAAAATGCTAAACAGGAAAACAGTAGACTTTGTCAACTCTGCGCAGATCACTGGTAATCCAGTCCCAAGAGATATCTCGGAAAGGTTTTCCAAGCAGTCACATTCCGACTACGAATCTTACCAACGGAGAATGAGAGCAGTAAATAACTGGAGAAAATGCACGCGAAAAGTTTTATCGAATCTTGCTGAGAAAAAAGGCGAAAATGTAGTCAACCTGAAATCTAAAATCTTTGCAAATTTACTGAAAGAATCGAATGCTGAAGACGAAGAAGAGAGGAGAATAAAGACGCAATGGGTGGAAATCATCACAACGTTTGATAGTTTCTTCTTTGTTCTTTATAGCGTAATTAATATCATTTCTTGTCTCACGATATTTT
Organism: Erpobdella octoculata; assembly: GCA_963978895.1. Lineage (NCBI taxonomy): Eukaryota > Metazoa > Annelida > Clitellata > Hirudinida > Erpobdellidae > Erpobdella > Erpobdella octoculata. Next base: position 8,633,675 of record OZ022247.1, read on the forward strand.
TCATAATTCCTCTTTCTGCACCGAAGCAAGTCGAAGTGGTTGAAATAGATGACAGCAGTCTTTCAGATACTGTTTGCCAAGGAAATGAAAGACATTGAAACTATTGATATTATTGATATTTTTTCTACAACTTGTGACCTGAATGTTAGTTCTGCGCTAGATTATTTTGTTTTATTTCATTGCTTATATTATAAAGTAGTAAAATAGCTATCAGTTCGTGTTTGATAAATTTGCGTAGTTTTAGTTTCGGGTTTACCAAGTTACTTGCACACTATTGGGATGATCTTTTTTGCTTGACGCGGTACGAAAATAACTTAACCTTCACCTTCCATCTTTTATAATTCAATTGACTTGAAATTTCTTAATATTTTGTTGAATGTTTTATCTTTTTGCAAAAATTCAAATTGTTAGAGAAATAAAGTTTTAGACTCCTAACTGCAGTTAGTGATTGATGGTCGTATACCACAGTCTCTATAGTCTATACAGTGATGGGTAAAAGGTAACTAAAAAGTTACTAACTAATAGTTTAACTACAATTCTTTTAATTAAAAGCAAAGTTTAACTAAGTCAAAAAGTTTAATTAAAGTGATAGTTTAACTAATTTTTTTAGTTGCTAACTAAAAAGTTTAATTAATAAAATTTAGTTGCTTAAAAAATTTAAATAAAACTTTATGCTTATCAGTTCCTGGGTTTACATCTTATTATGTTTTGTTCACCATAACTTCCTTTTCAACTCTCGAGCCTGGTCGTGTTGTAGTGTAGAAGGTAGTTGCGTAGTATATAGACTAGGAATCAGTATAGAATAGGAAGCATATGGGCACGTTGTTTTTACCGGATTCATATGACACCGCTTCGCTCCTATTGGTGGTCCAGGCTCATGCCTTCTTACCGCTGTACTCTTACGCTTGACTCCTACTTAGAGCAGTAGCTACTGGGATTAACACCAGGATTCACTATCGCTATCAATTTAACAACGCGCCCATAGTGCTATAGTAAAAACTTGTTTTGAAGAAATCAAGCTTAAAGGTGACAGTCAGGACAGTAAAAATGTCCGTGCAATATACCGATTTTGTCTGTGGCAACGTTTGGTGATTATCTTTTAAAATAAACATTTAATATGCAGTTTTGTTGAAAATAAAATTTCAAACATTAAGTCATTCTGCCATTTTTTGAAAATTTGGTTTCCAGGACCTCAAACGTGGGATGGAAAATAAGGTTATTTGGTTTTTAATGTAACTCGAAAACTGTAGATGCTACAGGAGTAAAAATTATTATTTGGTTTCTATTCCAGAAATAATGATATACGTGTCTTACCATTGTTTGAAAATATGGTTTTCAGGACTTCAAATGTGGGGTGGAAAATAGGGTTATTTGGTTTTTAAAGTAACTGCTACTCAAAAACTGTAAATGCTACAAAAGTAAAATTAGTATTTAGTTTCTACTCTAAAAATAATGATATACGTGTTTCACCATTTTTTGAAAACTTGGTTTCCAGGACCTCAAATGTGAAGTGGAAAAAGGGTTATTTGATTTTAAAATAACTGCTACTCAAAAACTGTAAGTGCTACAGATGTGAAAATTAGTATTTTGAGGTTTTTTGCCGATTAAAAGTAGATGAGTTCAGTTTATCACCGGACGGACGGGCCAAGCCGTTATTTTAGGGTCTTCATACGGCCCTGCCTAAACCTTAAATCAAGGTGGGACGGGGCAAGATTTTTAACCAAGTATATAGACATTTTAGTGATTTTAGGGTGTTCAGACGGGCCGGGCTAAACCTGAAGTCAAGGTGGGACGGGCCGAAATTTTTCATCAAGTATATAGAACTTCTAGGCCTGTAAAAACGGGCCGGGTTCATATTAGACGGGCCGTGCCGGGCCAGGAATTTCGCTTTTTGAAACGGGCTGGGCCAAGTTGTCGACGGGCCGAGCCGAGACCTAAAAAATTGATCCGTGCAGTACTCTACTATGTATGCACGGGCACTGCTAGTATATATATAAGAACACGATTATCAAATTCCTACACCGAGCACCTGATGTTCATATTGACGAGCCCACGGCACCAGCAGTAGATAGTCAGGCACCGGCTTCGTCTGTGGGACGACTATGACAACTTTGACGCATCTGACGAATTAACGAAAAACGAAAACAGCGTTGGACCCATCCACTCTGAATACAGTCGAGCAGCAGCTATCCATCTATCTTACACAACCTCGTGTTCCGCGTTCTACCAATATCTACGGATATTGGTACAACAGCCAATTTCACCTTGTTGAGCAAGCAGTGAGAAAATATCTGTCTGCTCCTCCGACCAGCGTTGCCATTGAGCAGATGTTCAGTGCTGCGGGTCAAATTTATGCTGATAGCCGTAGCAATTTGCTAGGAAAGAACGTAGGCAAACTGTTATTTCTAGCATATAATATTCATTTATTCAACTTTGACTACTGATTTTCTGTTTAATAAACTGCTTAAATTTGAATTGATTGACGTTGTTAAGTCTACTAATGCTACTTCTGGACAACGAATTTAAATTAGTTGCTTAATTGGTTGACATAGTATTCAACCTTACTATATTCACTAAATAACAATTTTAAAAAGTTTGACAGTTTGACTGAAGAAAAAGTTGCCAACTTTGAGCTTTTTCGGATTCGGTTTTCGTTTCTGGCCGAAAATGGCTCTAAATTTTCGTTTACGTTTTCTTTTTGGGCCGAAAATAACTTTTGATTTTCGGTCACACTTTTGTTTTCGGCCGAAAATGAAAAAATCATTTTTGGTCGGACTCTAATATATATATATATATATATATATATATATAAATTTTAGAAAATATTTCAATATATGCATTTCTCTATAAAATGGACATAATTGCGAGGAGCGGGAAAGCGACCGGGAGCGTGAGAGCAAGCGGGGAAGGAAACGGAAGCAAGAGAGAGAGAAACGATAGAAAAACTTTCAAAAACCCCGGTCATTGTACATTCAATTGTTCTTCGAGATTGATTTTTTTAAATTGTCATAATTTTGTACATTAAACTTTTAATAAGAAAACCGAAATAATTTATTAGGCAAAACAACGTTTGCTGGATCAGCTATATATATATATATATATATATATATATATATATATATATATATATATATATATATATATATATATATATATATATATATATATATATATAGGTTGATCTGTTTCAATCACTTGATAATTCTCTTGAGACAGAAAGTCCTCAGGAAAAAATCACATCTCATTAGATAGATATATTTTTAGATATATTCAAGTACAGATAAGCAAGAGAAATTTAAAAAATGGCAATTTCTATGCAGAAAGTGGCTTCCAATTCAAAGAACGAAGAACCGATGGAGGAAAGAACGAATACTGTCGTGTTGAAAAACCAAAAACATGATGGAAACGTTTGGGAGACAGTGGGAAAAAAGAAAAAAAGAGTTCGAAGCGGAGAAATCACGGAGCAGCAAAGTGAACCAGCAAATAAACGCTTTCATGGAAATGCTGAACAATCTCCACGTACGGAAGTTCCAAAACGTCTGAAGCAGCCATGATTCAGATTCAAATTATTGAGGCCAAAAAACTTGTCGACCCATTTAAAGTGCAAAAATTCTTTGACACTTTATTTGGTCGAAAAGTAGAAATAAAAGCCCGAGGGTCAAGGTTAGGTGTGCTTGTCCTTTCGGCAAAAGAAAAAGAGAATGTTTTCTCTTTGTCCAAAGTAGAAAACTACCCAGTTAAGGTATTCAAGACAAGACCCGAACCTGTTTCAAAGGTTGTCATTACAGGGGTTCCCCTGGAACTGACAACCGAAGACATCAAGACATCGACCGGGAGTACAACTGCGTATCGAATTACAAAAAAGATAAAAGGAGTAGTGAGCACAACAACGGCTGTAATTCTTACATACCCCAAAGGCGAAGCACCGGAAAGAGTTAGATTCGCCTACTTAGTTTTTCGTACACGCCCCTATGTACAAGAACCACTTCGTTGTTTCAAATGCAACGGTTTTGGTCACAAAGCAAAGGATTGCAGAAATGCAATTAAATGTCCACTTTGCATCAAAGATCATGATTTCAAATCATGTCCTGAGAAGGAAAAAGACAAAAAAGAACGCCCTCGAGTATGCGCAAGCTGTGGAAAGAATGGACATTGCACAGGAAGTAAGACCTGTCCAAAATATGTTTTCTCCATGAAAGTCAATTCAGCTGTTGCGAAAGAAGGTATTTCCTATGCTGCTGCCTTGAAAAAGGTTGTGTCAAAAAAACCTTTTACCAAGAAAAATACAACACAGAAAAAGCCAGAACAGATGTCCAAGGACACGCCAAAAAAGAGCGGTTCTGAAAAGAAAACGCCTGTCACACAAACTCATAAAAAGGAAAAGCAAGCTATTGCTGAAAACAAGGAAGAAGAGAAGAAAGCATCAAAGGATGAAAAAAAGACAGAAAAACGTGAAGAACCAATGAGCATGCCAACGATACAGGGGCTTGTCGAGGAGATTCAGGAAATAACAAAAGACATACCACAAATGCCCTTGGAAGCTGTAATGAAAGTCATTATAAAAATGTTCAATAACATCCTTAAATACAATGGCTTTCACGCGTACCCTGGAGATATGGAGGTTTCCGAATCTTAAAATTTGAATCCTCTAGGAAACGGTATAAATTAGTTCAAAAAACCAAACATGGACAACAACATTACCATTTTACAGTTGAACTGTCAAAGTATTAGAGCGAGAGTCAACGAACTAAATATTTTTATCGGAAAAATGGAGAAGGTTCCCGACATCATTGCCCTGCAGGAAACATGGCTGAAAGAGGGCAATAACTTCAGTATTTCAGGATATAATATTGTCAGGCTGGATAGAGGTCGCCATCAAGGAGGAGGGGTCGCAACACTCCTCCGAGAAGGCATCTCATACACCTCGCAAACCATAGAGCAAAACGAATATGAGTCACTACTTGTGACCATTTCTTCTGAAAAGGGATCAAACATCACCATTATCAATGCATACGTTCCACCAAATGCCAATCATCAAACACTGCTATCTACACTGGAAAAGTCATTCAGTTATACCAACTCAATTGTATTAGGTGACTTCAATGCATACTCTGTTGTTTTCGGTGCTGAAACTTCAGATAATAGAGGAAAATTAATTGAGAAATTGTTAGATCAGTATGGCCTTGTTGCCCTTTTTTCCGGATCAGGTACCCACCTGACTCCCAGCGGAAGGACAACTCCTATAGATTTAGCAATGTGCTCTCCTTCTTTATCTCAAAAAGCCTTGTGTAAGGTGTTAGATGAAAATCTGGGCAGAGACCACTACCCGGTTTTGATCACACTAAATAAAAAGATCAATTACGAGGTAAACAACAGAAAGGTATGGAACCTGGAGAAAGCCGATTGGTACAAATACCAACGGCTTTCAACAGGAATGTTAAAGGAACTCCAAACTTTCACAAATGTTGACGAAGCAACAAACATGTTAACACAAGGTCTGAACAAAGCAGCCATAGCATCAATACCAACCAAAAATGGAAGACGATCAGGACTTAGGCCAGTACCATGGTGGAATGATGAATGTGAAAGCGCAATCAAAGCAAGAAACAAAGTTTTATACTCACTTCGGAAAGAGTATACTACGACTGGCTTTGAACGGTATCGAGAACTCAAACAAATCGCACAGAAGATAGTGAGGACAGCAAAAAAGAACCATTGGCGAACATTCTGTAGCTCTCTTAACTCACACTCTAGTCAGACTACCATGTGGAAAGCGGTGAAAAATATGGTCCACACACATGCAGGTTTTAACGTTCCAGCGCTGAAACTGAGTGAAAATGAAACCGCTTATTCTGACAAAGACAAAGCGAATGCGTTAGCAACTGCCATCGCAAAAAACTCATCAGACAAAAATCTTGACCTAAGATTTATTCAAAGGAAAGAAGCTCTGAAAAGAGAAATTACCTTTACCATCAGATCTGGCATTTCTTGCGAAAACGACCCACATGATTTAAACACAGAAATTTCTTTAAACGAATTTACGGAAGCTCTGATGCAGAGTGCAAACGGCAAATCTCCAGGTCCAGACAATATCTGCTATGAGATGCTGAGACAAATTGACGAGATAGGTCTCAATAAGCTCTTGGATCTTATAAACTTATCTTGGTCCAAAGGAGAGGTAGCAAAACTATGGAAGCAATCCATAATTGTTCCGCTACTAAAACCGAGAAAAAATTCTGCAGACACCAACTCATATCGACCCATTTCCCTAACATCTTCATTGTGCAAGATTACTGAAAGAATTATTGCAAATCGGTTAAGGTTCTACCTGGAGCAAAATAATCTCTTAAACCGTGAACAATCAGGCTTTAGGAAAGGAAGAGGATGCACAGATCACATCCTTAGACTACAAAACGATATTAAACGCTCGATGTGGAATAAGGGTGGGACACTGGCGGTCTTTCTGGACTTAGAAAAAGCCTTCGATCTAATGTGGCGAGAGGGGCTTTTGTTGAAGCTTGAAAAGCTTAGTGTCAGAGGAAAGATTTTAAAATGGATCCATAGCTTCTTGAATAATCGAGAGGCCATGGTTCGTGTGGGATCCACGTTGTCAGACCCGGTATTGTTGGAAAATGATACCCCGCAGGGTTCTGTCCTGAGCCCACTTTTGTTCATTGTTATGATGAGCGACATCCCTTGTCAAGAAATCCATGGAATTCGGACATCTATATTTGCGGACGATGTAGCAATATGGATTTCAGGAAAAGACCCACTTACTATGCGAAACTGCTTACAAACTCGATTAAACGAAATCCAAACATTCTTCCTCAATTGGGGATTCAAACTGTCAACCGAGAAATCGGTAGCAGTCTGTTTTACAAAATACAATGAATTCCGGAAAAATTCCCTACCTATTTGTATGGATGACAAAAAAATCAGTTGGAAGAGCGAAGCTACATTTCTCGGTATAATATTTGACTCAAAATTAACCTGGAAAAAACACATTGATAAGATCGTTGATCGTTGCAAAAAAAATATTAAATATCATGCGATGCCTAACAGGACAAAGCTGGGGATGCGGCAAAGAAACACTGATGCTTTTCTACCGATGCGCCATACGGTCAGTGATGGAGTTTGGCTGCGAAGCATTTGACAGTGCATCAGAATCTCAAAAACAAAGACTTGAGAAAATCCAATATAGTGCCTTAAAAACAGCTTGCGGGGCAATGGTTGGAACCAGTTTGGCCGCTCTACAAATAGAATGCGGAGATCCTCCACTCGATATACGACGAAAGATGTTAATTACAAACCTTGCCACTAAAACCAAGATCATTCCAAACCATCCGACAAAAGACGTCTTTGCACCTCCCAGAGGACAAGAAGGGGTTAAATGGCGATGGTTCTTTCACAGAAAAGTGAAAGAAGCTGAACATCCAGCAGCCAAAAGAACAGCGGCATTGAACAAAATAGTTGACAAATTCAACCCAGTTCCCTTAACTCCTTCTCTAACTCCACCATGGAAACTTATTCCACCTCTTTTTAACGAAGGGCTGGTGAGGTTAAAGAAGGATGAACCGTCAATTGTCCAAAGAGCTAAGGAACTGATTGCTACATATACAGATTCGACACATATGTACACAGATGCATCTAAGATAGACCATGTAGCAGCTGTGGGAATTTATATTCCGGAAAAAGATATGAAAATAGCTAAGAAAGTCACGAATGACGTTAGTATTTATACGGCTGAGCTAACGGCTATAAAATGCGGCTTGGAGTGGATGGCACAACCAGACGGTCCACATAAAATAGCCCTATTTACGGATTCATATAGCTCTTTGATATCATTGAAAAATTCCGCAAATGCTCAAAAATCTGCTCTTGTGGAATCAGTCCTAACACTAGCATCCAACCTCTCAAAAGAAGGGAAAACAATTACCCTGATTTGGGTACCTAGCCACGTGGGCATACGTGGAAATGAAATGGCAGATTGCCTTGCCAAAAAAGCTACCAAACATCCCGAAATAGAGATTGAGATTATGCCAGAGATATTTGACATAAAAAGAACAATACGCAGAGAGCTTTTGAACGAATGGCAGACCAGATGGGACTCTGCTCAAGAAAGTCGACACTACTGGTCTCTCGAATAAAAAGTCTCAAATAAAATTAAATTCAAGACAACAAACAGAAAAAAGGAAGTCATCATTTCCCGACTCCGACTTGGAAAGTGTCGGCTGAAACAAAATTTGAAGAGAATGAATCTTCATGAGACAGGTTTGTGCGAAACCTGCGGAACAGAGGAAACAATCGAGCACTGGTTGCTGCACTGCAAAAAAACGACACAACTAGGAATGGAACTTGAGAACTTTTGTAAAAGAATCCAAAAACCAACTACACTCCAAACCATACTGAACTCGGAAATATGCCACGACATCATCTATAAATGGATACAAAATAATCCTAAAGAACTGTAAATATAGAGAAAAATTATTTAGTGTAAATAAGTATTTTTTCATTTTGATTTTGTTTTCGCGCCTTAAAACACATGGTGTAAAAGACTATAAACTATAATAGAAAAAAAATAAAAAAAAAACAGAAAGTCCTTGTTCTTTCACGACCGTTGTTGATGACTTGGATCAACCTGTTACTCCTGATGATACCGCGCGCAACTGTGTCGAAGAAGAATGTCCGATTGATGACAATTGTTCGTACTCATCCAGTTCCTTCCTCCATTTACTTTCAAACGAGAACATCACTGTTCGACGAAAGCGGAGATATTCTTGATTTTATTTATTTAAATATCTTATGTAATTTCGACTTAATTTAATCGTTTATTATCATAATACTTGCTTTTATTATTATTATTATTATTATTATTATTATTATTATTATTATTATTATTATTATTATTATTATTATTATTATTATTATTATTATTATTATTATTATTATTATTATTATTATTATTATTATTATTATTATTATTATTATTATTATTATTATTATTATTATTATTATTATTATTATTATTATTATTATTATTATTATTATTATTATTATTATTATTATTATTATTATTATTATTATTATTATTATTATTATTATTATTATTATTATTATTATTATTATTATTATTATTATTATTATTATTATTATTATTATTATTATTATTATTATTATTATTATTATTATTATTATTATTATTATTATTATTATTATTATTATTATTATTATTATTATTATTATTATTACTGTTACTATTATTTTATCCTTTAATTAAACGCTTTTAATTATACTTATTTTATCCTCATAACTCCAGTTTATTTTATGTACGTTAATTTAATTACAGTGTCTAAATTTGATTATTTTTATTAATATCCTTCTATTAAGATAATTCTATGAGAATATTAGTTTATTTGAATATTAAGTTATTACATGATTTCTTATCTTTTGCCTCCTTTTACTCGATTGTATTTACAGACTCTGAAGATGGCGAAAGCCGAAACGGCCCGTAAGTTTTAAATGTTAATACTTTTCTTAATGCGTGTTGCAATAGACAAAAAACGTTGTTCCGAAATATTGAGAAAGTATCTAAAAAACTCATAGCGGTAAAATGGAGACTCATTTTTAATCGAGCTTGTCTTAAAGAAAATCTTATGCCATCTTACATTATTAATATATATATAAATATATATATATATATATATATATATATATATATATATATATATATATATATATATATATATATATATATATATATATATATATATATATATATATATATATATATATATATATATAAGGCACTTCGTTAGACTTTGAGCAAAGGAACTGCAATAACCATTGAACTATTAAGCACGAAATATTTTATGGTGAATATTTGGCTCTTAAAAGAATTTTCAGTCTAAAGGAAAAAATGTTTTATAACTTATTTAAAAATTTCATTTTCTGTTCAACACTAATTTTCTATGCTAATGTTTTATATCGATCGTTGTTTTCATATCGCCGTTTTTCGAGTCTTTTCGTTCCACGTTCCACGTTTGGTTATTGTTACTCTGATTCTAAGAAGGTAAGTTATTTATTTATTTGTTTTTTGTTTGTTGTTTAACGCCTTCGTTTCATTCCGCGTGATTGCATATATCAATATTGCTATACTTTCGCCATTAGCCTTCGTTTCATTCCGCGTGATTGCATATATCATTATCGCTATACTTTCTCCATTAGTCGTTTATTCATTTATCAATTTTTATGATATTCTTTATATATATAGATATCGCTTTTTCTAACTTATTATTATTCAATTTTTTATACCATTGAATGTTTCAGTATGCCTCCTAATAAAAAGATTGATCTTGGAAGTAAGGACTTCAAAAGCTAAAGATATGGCTGATTCGAATGTAGGACATTTCCCCCCCCGGACGTTTCCCCCCCGGACATTTCCCCCCCCCCCCCCCCCGACAGACCCTAGGACATTTCCCCCCCCGGACATTTCCCCCCCCGGACATTTCCCCCCCCCAAGGTAGGACATTTCCCCCCCCCTGTGGTTATGTAGTAGTATGAATTTGTGGTTTTGCAAGAGTGTGTTCTTGCATGGCATAAATATGTGTGTGCGTGAATTGTGTACATTCCCCTCCGGACATTCCCCCGCCATGAGTATGATAATTCTCACCCCACGAGGTAGGACAAGGCAGAGTTGAATTTCACAAGTTTTTCTAAGAAACACAAACCCTAACCCTAACCCTAGGGTTTCTAAGAGTGTTTCTAAGAAACACAAACCCTAACCCTAACCTAACCCTAACCCTAACCCTAACCCTAGCCCTAACCCTAACCCTAACCCTAGCCCTAACCCTAACCCAAACATTGCACTGAACTATTTAGGGGATAAATAACCCTAACCCTAGCCCTAACCCTAACCCTAACCCAAACATTGCACTGAACTATTTAGGGGATAAATAACCCTAACCCTAACCCAAACATTGCACTGAACTATTGGGGATAAATAAAAAATAATAAATGAAAAATAAAAGTATATTCTCTCTCCGGGGGGGGGGAAATGTCCTACCCGGGGGGGAAACGTCCGGGGGGGGAAATGTCCGGGGGGGGAAATGTCCGGGGGGGGGGGGAAATGTCCGATTACCGGCTGATTCAAGGTTAAATGAATCTCTTGATGAAAGACAGATTAGGTTGGACATTTTTAGCAACTTATCTTTTAAATCTAGATAACTTTGGTTTTCAGGACTAATCAATAAATTGCAGGTGGAATTTCTTCTATTTAGAGATATTTTGTGCTTCACAAAAAGAGTTCCAGACTTAACAAATTAAAATTAAATCAAATTAGAAATTCATTGTTCATATCTCCCATTCAAAAGTAAGTGGCAAAGCTTTGGTAATTTGTTTTTATTTTTTAAAATCATGATTTACTGGGTATCTTTCAATTTGTTTCGTTTGTTGCATTGCACGTGTTTAATTATGTTATATTATTAATAATTATTATAAGATTATCATTATGCTCTAACATTTTGTGTTTTGCAAAAAGGAGTTGCAGATTGGAAAAATAAATTTAAATTCATTGTTCATATTTATCGTTCAAGGCTTCTGACTTCAATTGTTCCTTATCTAATATTGTTCATCATGGTTTCCTAAACTGACGAGCTTGCTATCAGCCTATCGGTAAATGAGAAATTTTTGTGGGCAGGTATGTTTTTTTTATGTGATGGCATTACAACCATTATTATTCACGAGTAGTTATGACTATAAGATTATGAATTAATTTATCGGTCTTATTTTATTTTTTACTTTTCAGAGGAAATTAGATAATTACATTTTAAAGAAAATCTTACATGCAACATCAATTTATTGTAAAAGTTTCACTGATATATGAGGTGCATGAAATTTGAAAGAAATGAAAGCAAGTGCAGTATTTTTGTGTTTCAACAAAATCATGAACAAAGTTCTCAAGCCAGCCTATCAATCTGCTGCTGTTTTGTTCAATTTATAATTGCATCATTTGCTAAATAAAAGTGGTACTCTTCGATTGTTCCAAATTGATGATCTCAGAAAACTCTCGGAAAATTCATTAAGTTAATGCTTTGAATGTTTTTAATATTATTATTACATGTTTTATTTCAATCTGTGTTTTATATCACATTTTTCAAAGCCACGGGTCAACATTTATTAACATGCCACATGTAGCGTTCTGTAGACATGACACTTAAAAACTAAGAACATCTAAAAAATATATCCTGTTGAGATATATGAGCGGATTTTAACGTTATTGCAGCCGTTAACTAATAAATTCTTTTTTTTCAGCTTTAGTCAATCATAATAAGCCTTTGCAGAAGATCACACTTGCAGAGTGGAACCAATACATTAAAGAACACTAATTAAAATTGAGGAAGTTCAGACGTAACTTAACGAGCAAACCTATTAACAAAGTGTTAACGAGAGAACATATCAATTTTGATGACTGCACAGCATTCCGCTACAGCCCATCTAAGCCACATTGGGAAGGCTCTAATATTTAATGGAGGAACGGAAGAGCGAAAAGAAGAGCAAGCTGGAGCGTAAAAGCAACCGGGATCGGGAAAAGTAAAAGAGACCGAGGCCGGAAAAGCGACCGTAAGCAGAAATGCGACCAGGAGTGAGAAAGCGACCTGGAACGGGAAAGCAAGCAGTTAAGGAAACGGGAGCCAGAGAGAAAACGATAAAAAGCCTTTAAAATCCCCGGGCAACGCCGGGTAACCCAGCTAGTATATATATAAAAGAACATGTCCTGACTGACTGACTGACTGATGACTGACTGATAATCAACGCCGAGCTCAAACGCCTCATCCTAGGAACGTGAAATTTGGAACTTATATTACTTTCATAGCGTAAGCATCCACTAAGGAAGGATTTTTAAAAATTTTGCTCCTGAGGGGAAAAAACTGGAAAACAAACTTTTTTCTAAAACAATGTATATCTCGAAAACCAAAAATGAGGAGATTTTGAAATTTGGTATATAAATTCTTTTTGAAAAATAAAAAGATACGTGTTTCACCATTTTTTGAAAATTCGGTTTCCCGGACCTCAAATGTGGGTTGGAAAATTGGGTTATTTGGTTTTTAAAGTAGCTTCTACTCAAAAACTGTTAATGCTACAGGAGTAAAAATTAGTATTTAGTTTCTACTCCAAAAATAATGAAATACGTGTTTTAGCATTATTTGAAAATTTGGTTTCTAGGGCTTCAAATGTGGGGTGGAAAATAGGGCTAATTGTCTTTTATAGTAACTGCTACTCAAAAACAGTAAATACCACAGATGTAAAAATTATTATTTAGTTTCTTTTCTAAAAATAAAGATATACGTGTTTCACCATTTTTTACAAATTTGGTTTCCCGGACCTCAAAGGTGGGCTGGAAAATTGGGTTATTTGGTTTTTAAAGTAGCTTCTACTCAAATACTGTTAATGCTACAAAAGTAAAAATTAGTAATTAGTTTCTACTCTAAAAATAATGATATACGAGTTTCACAATTTTTTGAAAATTTGGTTTCCAGGACTTCAAATGTGGGGTGGAAAAAGGGTTATTTGATTTTAAAATAACTGTTACTCAAAAACTGTAAGTGCTACAGATGTAAAAATTAGTATTTTGAAGTTTTTGTGCCGGTTAAAAGTAGATGAGTTCAGTTTATCACCGGACGGACGGGCCAAGCCGTTATTTTAGGGTCTTCATACAACCCTGCCCTAATTTTAAATCAAGGTGGGAAGGGCTGAGATTTGTAACCAAGTATATAGACATTTTAGTGATTTTAGGGTGTTCAAACGGGCCGGGCTAAACCTGAAATCAAGGTGGGTCGGGCCGAAGTTTTTCATCAAGTATATAGAACTTCTAGGCCTGTAAAAACGGGCCGGGCCCATATTAGACGGGCCGTGCCGGGTCAGGAATTTCGGTTTTTGAAACGGGCTGGGCCAAGTTGTCGACGGGCCGAGCCGAGACCTAAAAAATTGATCCGTGCAGTATTCTACTATGTATGCACGATTCAAATTCTCTAATTTCATGCGAGCGAAGCCGCTACGGGCACTGCTAGTATATATATATATATTCTCACCAAAAATTGAGATCGGTCACAAAATAAGCGGGAGCATGAGAGCAAGCGGAAACGGAAACGGGAGAGCGAGCTGAAACGGGAACTGGAGAATGAGCGGGAACGGGAAACCAAGCGGGAACAGAAAGGCAACCGGGAGCGAAAGAACGAGCGGGAAAGGGAGAGGAAGCGAGAGAGCGAGAAGCAGCAAGAAACCGAGCGGGAGCGGCAGAGCGACCGGGAATGGGAGAGCAAGCGGAAGCGGGAGAGCAAGCGGGGAAAAAATGGGAGCGAGAAAAACGATAGAAAAATCTCTAAAAACCCGGTTACCCCACTAGTTCAAATATGTAAATTACGGTAGTGAATTTAAAAATTTTAAATGCAATTAAAACATAGAAAATAATCATAGGACAAAGTTTTTATTACTCAAACATTTTTTTTAAATTTCTACTTTAAAACATTTATTATAAGGTAGAAGTTAATGCCGTTCAGAAGAATTTTTAATTACTAGCTTTTGAAAAATAATTCTCTGTTTATTTCTTTTACATTTGTGCTCAATACTGTATTACAAACTTTCAACAGATATAGTCTTCAGATTTGATACCATCACTATGTGACCTGCACGACCAACAATCTGACATTTGTTCAGTGTGTCAATATGTTCAGTTAATTTGACAGTCTTACTTTCCAATTTGAACGGAACTACTAGAGGCGGAATGTCCCAGACATTTTTAGGAGGAATAAACAGTTTATCCACAGAAACGGTTTCCGTATTTCCGTAGTCAATAAAGAACACCTCCACTTTGGTGCCCACAACCGATTTTATCCAAACTCTGTAATATAGCTCCTCGAAATATATAACAGCTCTTCTTGTGTTGTAAGCAAATTTTTCAAACTTAGATTTGTAATTTTCGATGTTTGAAATCTCGAAGAAGTTTGAATGAAGAAAATCGACAATACCCCAGAAATAATCGGGATGACTCTTTTCAATGTACGTTACAAAGACTTGAGCTTCAGATTGGAAATTAGTATTCGAGCAAACCTCCTGATTGCAAAATACGTCGCTATGCATTAAACTTAGCGTGAATTTGTTCATCGATGCTGGGAGATTTTGAAAAACCGATTCTTGACGATCTGTTAAAGATGAAAAGGAAGATTGGTCATCTTCCCTCTGTGCTTTCAAGTCTTCAGGTAAGACAAACAACAAAACAGAATTTTCGTAATGTCTGACAGTTTCGTCTTTTAGTAATTTCTTGGCTTCCAGCTTCGGTAATAGAATAAATCCATGATTGAATTGTTTTCCACCATGAGAAATCTTCATAATATTAACTTGATATTTTTCAAGATGGACGAGTAAGGCTTGCTTGTTGACTGACACAGGTATATTCCTGATGTAAACAAGTTGTTCTTCATTGGAACTTTCCATTACATTTTCAACCGGTTTAACTTCCATAACGTTTAAATTATTTGAAGCTGTTTTGATGTTGCCAACAGTAGTTGTGACACTGTTACCACAAAAGGTTTCTCTGTTAATTTTATCTTTGTTTGAAAACGGTAAATGTTTATCTCTGTCTGGAATCGTAAAATGGAGATAGGAATTATTGAAAAACATAACTGATTTATCGCATATTATTTCTTCTGCTTCGATACGTGATAAAAACATCGATCCGATGCTGTGTTTATCGCTGGTTTCGATAATCCTCAAAGCTTCAAATCGATAATTTTTAAGATGGCTGGACAAGGCTTCAACGGTTGTATGCGCGGGGATTCCTTTTATATGTACAAGAAGTTGACACGACTTTATATTTCCGTCTGCATATCTTTTACGGCGTGGATTTTGATTTCGAAAAGATGAGATTGCAGCTTTTCTGGATATTACATTCAAATTGTTTGACCCCACACCGTAAACTCTTATCTGATCGTTGGCTGATGACTCGAATCTAACAACTTCAGGAATACTTTTTAAAAAAGCAAAAAGAGAAGAAAAACCTAGTTTCTGATAATTCAGATTATTCTCGTAAAGTTTGTAATACTCTGACGAAATGGCGTGTATTGACATTCCTCCGATTTTTGATAAAAGAAGACCTTTCAGATTGCAACAAACTTCTTTCATCTCTGAGCTATTTTCCATTTTAAGGCTTATAATTATTAATTAACTTGGGCGATTAATCTAGATACGATCGAGCTTTACTGGCTGTATACAACAACTGAAAGTTATACCAAATACGCAACTTTTACAGCTGAAGTTGAACTACCGGAAAAAGATATATATATATATATATATATATATATATATATATATATATATATATATATATATATATATATATATATATATATATATATATATATATATATATATATATATGCATATATATATGTATATATATATATATGTATATATGTATATATATATGTATATATATATATATATGTATATATATGTATATATATATATATGTATATATATGTATGTATATATATGCATACGTATACGTATTTATATATATATGTATACGTATACGTATTTATATATATATGTATACGTATACGTATACGTATTTATATATATATATATATGTATACGTATACGTATATATATATATATACGTATACGTATACGTATTTATATGTTTATGTATACGTATACGTATTTATATGTATATGTATACGTATACGTATTTATATGTATATGTATACGTATACGTATTTATATATATATATATGTATATGTATACGTATACGTATGTATATGTATACGTATACGTATGTATATGTATACGTATACGTATGTATATGTATACGTATACGTATGTATATGTATACGTATACGTATGTATATGTATATGTATACGTATTTATATATATATATGTATATGTATACGTATACGTATGTATATGTATACGTATGTATATGTATGTATATGTATACGTATACGTATATATGTATATGTATACGTATACGTATATATGTATATGTATACGTATACGTATATATGTATATGTAAATGTATATGTATATGTATATGTATATGTATATGTATATGTATATGTATATGTATATGTATATGTATATGTATATGTATATGTATATGTATATGTATATGTATATGTATATGTATATGTATATGTATATGTATATGTATATGTATATGTATATGTATATGTATATGTATATGTATATGTATATGTATATGTATATGTATATGTATATGTATATGTATATGTATATGTATATGTATATGTATATGTATATGTATATGTATATGTATATGTATATGTATATGTATATGTATATGTATATGTATATGTATATGTATATGTATATGTATATGTATATGTATATGTATATGTATATGTATATGTATATGTATATGTATATGTATATGTATATGTATATGTATATGTATATGTATATGTATATGTATATGTATATGTATATGTATATGTATATGTATATGTATATGTATATGTATATGTATATGTATATGTATATGTGTATGTGTATGTGTATGTGTATGTGTATGTGTATGTGTATGTGTATGTGTATGTGTATGTGTATGTGTATGTGTATGTGTATGTGTATGTGTATGTGTATGTGTATGTGTATGTGTATGTGTATGTGTATGTGTATGTGTATGTGTATGTGTATGTGTATGTGTATGTGTATGTGTATGTGTATGTGTATGTGTATGTGTATGTGTATGTGTATGTGTATGTGTATGTGTATGTGTATGTGTATGTGTATGTGTATGTGTATGTGTATGTGTATGTGTATGTGTATGTGTATGTGTATGTGTATGTGTATGTGTATGTGTATGTGTATGTGTATGTGTATGTGTATGTGTATGTGTATGTGTATGTGTATGTGTATGTGTATGTGTATGTGTATGTGTATGTGTATGTGTATGTGTATGTGTATATGTATACGTATACGTATACGTATACGTATACGTATACGTATACGTATACATATACATATACATATACATATACATATACATATACATATACATATACATATACATATACATATACATATACATATACATATACATATACATATACATATATATGTGTATGTATGTATATGTATATGTATATATATTTATTTGTTTGTTTATTTTTATACATATATTAATATCATACCGAACATGTATGTGTATCAAGTGTGATAATATTACACGAAAATTTCACTCCAGATAGCGCTGTGATAATAATAAAGATTTATTGAAAAACCTTTTCATCAAAAGCTTTTTAAAAGATTACTTTTTCGCAAGCTCACAATCATCTTCCAACTCCGCTGCTACGATGGAATAAACTGGATTCATTTAACGTCGTTGGTTTAACTACAAGTGAGAGTTTATGTTATTTTTTTGAATTTTTGTATATATACTGAAGTATAGCTTCTTTAAAGTCCAGTGGGCTTGGCAAAGGTTCCGTCCAGAAAAAATCGTCAAGCAGGGCAATGTCCGTGTTGATGCGTTCCACGGGGTTAAGCACAAGAAATTTATCTACGAGGTTAATGGCCAAATCATCGTTAATATATCTTTTTAATTTTTCTTTTAACAATCTGTCACTTTTTGGTATTTCAAATTTACCGTATTGTTTAAGTTCCTCTACACCCTGCCAATTAGAAGGGTCTATTGAGCCGCACAACTTTGCTATCATAACAATCAGCTGGGCCTCGTTTGTAGCTCCAAATAGAGCCCGACGCGTGTAAAATTCAGCAAGAATACATCCTGCTGACCACATGTCAATTTCTGGCCCATATTTGGTTTTTTCTAAAAGCAATTCAGGAGGTCTGTACCAAACCGTAACAACAAGAGGAGTAAAACAGTTGGTTTCGTCGTTTGACAGACCAAAATCGGCCAGCTTGATCACTCCATCCGTCGTAATAAGAATATTTTTTGGCTTTAAATCTCTGTGTACAATGCCACAAGAATGAATATAATGAAGAGATTTCAAAATCTGCTCCATGCCTGACTTTATGGCAGAAGAAGATATTTTCACATTGCTATATAATATCTCTTCTAAGTTGTAATGACAGTACTCCATCACGATTTCATATGTTATGTCTTCTTTTTCTTTTGTCATACGTTTTGCTTTGCAAATTTCAATAAGATTGACGATGTTTTCATGATTGATATGTTTCATAATTTTTAATTCTCGCCAAATCAACAAACGAGACCTTTCATGGCTATTGAGCGCCACGTTCTTCACAGCAACTGCTTTTTTGGTTTTTTTACATCTCGCCTTGTATACCCTGCCGTATGTTCCCCTCGATACTTCTCTAAAGTCTTCATACTTATCTACAGCTCGTGGAATGTTATTAAATTCAGACATGTCGGTTTTGATTTCCATTTTTGTCCAGATCATCAAATAGATATATTTGTAGTTAGTTTTTATGAAACACTTATAAACAAGAAACATCGGTAAGAAAACAGTTATTACAACAGCTACAAGAAGCATATATAAGAAAATGTTAGTATTTAAAAATCTATGCTTAAACATACACACACACATATATATATATATATATATATATATATATATATATATATATATATATATATATATATATATATATATATATATATATATATATGGCGGATCTAGACTTCTTTAACGGGAGACAAACAAAATGGCGGAAGGGGCTAAAAACGGCGGGAGGGGCCAAAAACAGCAAAAAAAGCAAACATTTGATCTTTTATCCACAAACCTCACTGGAAAACAACTGCTAGATGCTAAAATTTTTGGAATTTACCTAAAAAGCAGTCAAATTTTTTTTTAGTATTTCAAAAATGGGCTTACTGTACAGTTTCGCTCGAAAGCCATCATCAGAGCCCTTTAAATAGAAAATAATGGAAATATTCAAAAATAGACGAATGTAAAAGTCGAACTGAAATTGGAATAATGGCGAAACTAGACTATTAACAAACAAATATAATGCGAACCGATATAGTTGTGATAAAACCAACAGGAAATAAAATAATGTGAGATAAAATTAAACTGAGGTACCTACATGGTATATAAAGAGCAGGAATACTACTATAAAACAGAAAACGTGAAGTGGAGTGAAAATTGTACAGTAAGCCCGTTTCAAAAATTAATAAAGAACTTTATTCAGAAAACAAAATCGTTATTCACAATTTGGAGTCTTACGTTAAGAAAATAATCAATAAAAAAATGGGCAGTTATATTCAACAGAGCATGTATAAAAGAAAATCTATTGCCGAGTTATGCAAAAAACGCAATATATATATATAGTAAATGTATATATATATATATATATATATATATATATATATATATATATATATATATATATATATATATATATATATATATATATATATACATATATATATACGCATATATTTATATATATACATCATTTTCCTTCTTATTCACTTCAAAACCACTGTAGTCTCGTAACATTATAATCATAAACAGCAAATAATTATATTAAAACGCCATGGATGAAACAACAATTGTGGAGAATGTTTCAAGGACATGTGAAGATTATCCCTTTGAGGAAACTTTAGATTCGGAAATTTTAGATTACAATGAAGAATTGTGTGAAGTTAATTTAAACAAGGAAGCATATGACAATATTGACAATGCTGAAAGTGACGAACGATCTGATCCCGAATCTGAAATCGACGCCAAATCATCTAGCGGTGAATTGGTTGAAGATCCAATTGAAAACCACGGTGAACCAGAAGATATCAAACATGAAACAGCACGACGCCAAGAGAAAAAGGATATCAAGAATAGAACTTTGGAAAAAAAGTATGCAACTTATAAGATTCCACGTTTATATCGGCGTGCTCAGATACACCCCGAAGAAACCTATTCGTATAGTCGAAACAAACCATTTCCAGTGGAAAGAAGACCAGATCATAGGCATTTCAATTACGAGCCTAAACACATTCATCACAGAGATAACAGAATCCACGGACGTCAAACAGATTTGCAGCCCGTTATATACCACCACAATTACTCTAGAGGACGTCCGATTCAGAACGTCTACAAATATCATGCTACAGAATATCAACATCGCTATCATTACGATAAAAAACCTCGTGAACGGGTGCATCCCCGTTATGTTGAAGAACGATGTCAACAGCCCTACGTTGAAGTAAGACGGTTTCCGCGCGATGAAAGAAAATATGTTCCCATCATAGACGCTCCATACACCAGTCACAGACCCGAATATGTGCATTGTGTAAGCTATCGACCCTCAAGAAACGATCACGTGGGTGAAACATACAGAAGGAGCCACGAATTCCATCAACCTCCTAATGGTTTTGAAAGACATGTTCATGTTCATCGCAAGCGAGCGGCCGAATTTGATCCTAACTTCGAATATATGCAAGCTAAACGCCAAAGAGTTTATCATAATTATTATTGACATGCTAGAAACAAGATTAAAAATATTCATAAAGTTTTTATAAAAATAATAAATTACGTTTTTCTTTAAATTCAAGATTCAAGTATAACAGATTAATTTTGCAAAAAGGAAAAGTGTTATATATTTGGGGCTGATAAAACTTAAGCACTAATTTTTCATTAAAACTTCTTCGATGGAGATCGTAAACTTTACTTTTAATATTTCATCAAGAAATGACTTCAAGTTATTTTTTTCTTTACGGAACAATGCCCATACTTCACCACAATTTTTGTTAAAATCGTTAATTTTATTAGCATTTTTTTGGTGTTTTTGCCTTATAAACTTTTGCGAACTAGATTGTAATTTGACTACATTTTAGCTAAAAAAATGTTCAAAGTGAATGAGAGTGTGAAGAAGTATGATTATAACCTTGACTTTCTCATCGGTTTAAAATCAAAAGGGCGAACGTTAATAAAGGCGAAAACAAAAAAAACAAGCAAAAATAACAAGTAATTATAATTAACAAAATTAAAAACATGATTTTAAGAAATGCTCTAACAGAAACAAACTTTCGTAGCGACATCGTATAGTAAAAATATTATATTAACCTGACCAATAGTGATGATTGGATGCTTATATTTAGCGTGACGATAAAATTTTTCATTATCATCACTGGGGACATTCACGAATAGATGGACAAGTTAGTAAAAGTATGTAATAGGAGCACACAGTGAAAATGTGAACGTTAAAAGAGTAGTTATGTAATTGTTCTATTCAAATATATTTTACATTAGATGTCCACCATGTTTAAAATGTAAAAGTTCATAATTATTACTAGTTGGGATACTCGAGTTTTCAGTCAGTCTCTCGAGGTCCTGTTGTAATTACCCTAATGTGCATACTTGGTCCGTGCAAAACTCTACTTTGTATTTTATCAGAAAATGTATTTTTCAGAAGAACACTCGACAACTGCAAGTACCAAGGTGGAATCTGCAGTTACAGATGGCTCATGCCTCTTACATGCAGTGTTTGGTGAAGTTACTTTGAAAATGTAACTAGTTACAGTTACTATTTACTTGCTGAAAATGTAACTAGTTACAGTTACAAGTTACTTAATAATGTAACTAGTTACTCTGCAGTTACTTTTATTAGACGTGTTGGTATAGTACTGCCATCATCGCCGCATTTGCTAGTCTTATCTTCGAGCTGCTAACATTGTAAAAGAGGTCGATGGCTTGTTCCTTCATGTAATAATAAGTGGCACTCAAAATTGATGTACTTTAACTTTAAAACAAAACCCAAAAAGTTGTTTAATACACTAAATGCAATTTATTGCAAAAAATCACTAAAAAATAAAATTCAAATTGCCTTATTGGCTCTTAAAAGAAGCTGTTCTTCAAACTTGTCATCACTAAGTCGATTTCGTCGATGAGTGAAAATCGACCATCCATGCTGAAAAGTCTTTTAACTGGTGCACTTGACGGTAGGGCAGAATTATATTTTAAAAACAGTTTTTTGATCTTGGGATACAGATGGAGATATGGTGAAGACTTTCTATCGTTCTGTTATTGTCATTCAAATAACTGGCGAGTTCTGATTTTACCGATTTGCAACCCGATACAAGTGGCTCAGTAAAGTTGAAAAACTCGCTGATTGTATTTTGGCACAGAAAACAGTTAAACTTTGGACCAACTCTGATACACAATTTATTACTCTACAGTTAATAATAAATCTAGCATCGAGCTCAGATATAAAATTGTCTACATACGCAAAAAGGATTCCAATACGCATTAAATCAGTATGAGGTTAAATAAAGTTGAAATTAACAAATTATATAGTAAACTCTAAACAAAAAAAAATTAATTTTAATAAATCAGTACGAGGTTAAATAAATTTGAAATTAACAAATTATATAGTAAACTCTAGGCAAAAAAATTAATTTTGGAAATCAGGGGGGCAAATTGTCACACACGCCGGGAGGATTCCAATAAGCATTGAGTCATCACTAGTTTAAATATAGTTAAAATTTAAAAAAATATATAATAAACTCTAGGTAAAAAAAAATTCAAATTTTGAAAATTCCCCCCGCCTCCTAATTTACGTCCCTGCAAACAAACAGACAGACATTTTAATATAATATGTAGATAATAAATTTATGAGTGAATATTCATTGACATTTTATCACTTAACCTAATATACTTGATACTGGCTATTTAACGTGTATTTTTGTTTGTTCGTATTATTAATTACACTTCTAAAGCTTACTTAATGCACCATTGTAATTGTAATTTTATAACTCCATACAAAATTATCCATCCACGCAATGCAAGTTTCTGGTACGCGAGATTCACATTTTGTCAACTTTGGCCTGGGCTAGTTTTTAATCTAATTGAATAAATCATAGAGGAACAAAAAACAAATACAAAAATGAATGTTTTTAATAAATGAAATAATTTTTTGTAGGAACTGTAAGTAATATTAATAATTCAAGTTAAATTTTAAACTATTCACAAAATTGTTGTGCTCGAATATTGAATAAGCCTCAAAATAAAGTCCGCTCCAAACGGCTTATGTTCGCGAAAACACGTGGGACTTAACAAATGTTTGTAAAATGATTGCATACAAAAATGATAACAACACCAAAGTGACTAAATACTTCCTCTGAATGAAATTTAACTTTTACGAACAATAAACAATGGTGTCAACAAAACAAAAATTTTACTTAAAACTGCGTTGATGTCTCAAATGTACAATCTTGAAGTTTATTTACAACTTTTCATATTTAAAATAGTTTGATGGTTTACGGAAACTACAGGTGTGAGTCGAAACAAATTTGAGCTAACTTGCAATTACATATATGAACTAAAGATTTTAAAAAACCTTTGAAAAAAAGTTTGATATCAGTAAAATTTCTTAATTTCTTTTTTCTGCTCGAATTTTAAGAAATAGTTTCGTAGGATTTCAGTTGAATCATTTTTTAGATGGATTTGTCTATAATTTTTACAAGTCCAAATAAACAGGACATGACCGGAAATTTCCTGGAAAAACATTCATAGCAGTGAAGTAAATTCATGACCAGATAAGAAAGATCTGAAGAAGATTTTCGTTTAATGACTTCATTCTTTTTCAACGTCAATTAGTTCATCATCGCTGTGGCTTTGTTCGCTACAAGAAATAACGCGATTCACTGAGAAAGTCGATTTTTTTCTTTTCATCATCGAAGAAGTCAAATTCGAAGAAGTCACAAGCTCTGATTCTTCGTTTTCCCCCACGCTCGATGCAACGGAATGACAAAGAAGTTTGTTTGTTTCATTTATCTCTTTTGGCGATTTCGATTTCGAATTACCGAAAGTATTCGGTTTCTTGTTCGATAAGTTTATGCTGATGAGGCGTTGAAGCTCCAGCTTGCTTCGACGCGTTGCAGCTGATCTAGTTTCGTGGGTTTTGACGTGTTTACTGAGGTGGTCGCTCCTGGTGAACTTCTTCCCGCAGACCTGACACGAGAACTTTTTCTCCCCCGTGTGAGTCTTCACGTGCCTCTGCAACTCGTCAGACCGGGTGAAGCTTTTACCGCAGAAGAGCCAACCGCAAGAGAACGGCCGCTCTCCAGCGTGCCACCTCAGGTGCGCCTTCAAATGAGAAGTTTTACCGTAAACCTTACCGCAACCTGGCAGATGACAAATATGCTGTTTTTTTGCTGATTTCTCGAGACTTCCCGTCGTTTCCGCTCTGTCGTTGGAAAAACTGGTGGTAGAAGAAACGCAGTCTGAAGTTGAAGAGCTTGTCGTGGGTTTGACGCAGTTGGGACATCGACATCTCCTGCATTTTCTTGTTACGAAACTACCTTGCAGTTTCTCCAGATCAAAAGACTTGTTTTGACTGAACCAGAAAGTGCTCGGTTGATCTTCTCGATACCATTTATTTAAGAAAGGTTTGCAGGATTTTTGAAGAAATTGTGGATCCGAGGAGCAGTTCACAGAATTCCGTCTTTCAACATTCCACCACGAACCGTCTAATTCGGTTATGTTTTTCTTTTCATTTTGCAGATTCGGTTTTTGATCGTTATTTTCAAATTTGTTATAACCAGAAACACGTTGGCCGCAGTTGATGACGGGCTTGTTTGCAGAACTGTCGAATCTTTTCGTTGAGTTTTCCAATCTTGAACGAGCAGATGACTTATTAAAACCACACGGATCATCCAAATCAAACGGAGGAATTTCATAAGATGTTGGTAGATCGAGTCTCCTTGTTGCGGGGCTCGCTTGTGGAACCAAGGTCAAGTTCAAATGTCTTCTGTAATAAAATAACAAATCAATCAATGAACCGACGAGCCACACACCAGAACTCAAAACGAAAGTACGAAATGCGGAAATGACAAAAATTAATGGAACCGGTAAAACTCTTTCAGCCACACTTTGTGTTCAAATGTTTCCATATGTTCCACTTTTCAGCGTTCGTTCACTTGTGGTCTGCTTGTGTGCTTTTGTAGTTATGCGGGTAAAAAAGCGTATGAGTTATTGGTAGGTTGAGTTGAGGATTAACAAATTGTAAATAGAGACTATTTAGTGATTTAAGTGGAACATGTAAAACTATAAGAAGATAATTTATAAACAATCTTACAGATGTTGTCTTCGCTTTGTTTTATATTTTCAATTCTGCTTGGTCTAAAGATGACATATTGCATTTCAAATTTTTGCTTTGCCTCCGTACGACGTCATTGGAATGTTTGTCATAGTAACCAAAAAGTAAGGTGAAAAAGTCATGTTTAGTTGTCACTAGAATCTGTTTAAGTTTATTCGTTATATTTCATTCAACATGGAAGGAGGAGTTGTGTGCATTAGGGAATGTGACATTTTACGTTTTTTGTCTGAAAACATTTTTTCATCATAAATGGATGAACTTTTAACTAAAACAAAGAAAAAAGCCCTAATGTTTTTCAGTTTTAAAAAAGTCCATCAAGAAGTTAATTTATTCGTTACAAAATCAAAAGCTAGGTAGTTGTATATAATATCTAAGTAATATCAGTGTTATATAATCTAATACCTATTTAACTGTTTATAAAAAGCATTTTTTGTCAAACAAGAGAAGTTTTTTCTGTGCTGCTTTCAGTAGTGAGTATGAAATTACGCACAAAGATAGTAGTACTAGAATGCAGAAGAACATGTAGGTACTGTGCATCCATGATGACCTATGCCAGGGTCGCTCAGGGTTAATCAATTTGACCTGTAACCTAGAAATACCGGCAATGCTTCTATTTGTCAGTTTATATTAAATATTTGCATTTATAAATTTAAATTTAGATGATTGAAATATAAGAATGTTTGGAAAATACATATTACACAACAAGGCGATAATTTGTTCACTCATAATTTGTTCTCAAAGGACGGGAGAAAAAAGATGTGTTTGTTGTTTTCTTCGATTTTTAGATTTAATCAAAGTATTTTATGTTTGATATGAGTAGGTGTAGCACATACTGGCACATAGGCGTAGCCAGGTTTTGGTTTCGGGAAGGGTTGGAGAAAAATTGTCTAAAAAAGTATTAATTTTTGTTCACAAAAATGCCTAATGATAGGGGTGGAGGTATTCGTGTTCCATTTTCAAAAGTTGTGTTTCAATTTCAATAGTTGTGTTTCTTGCAAATATTGTAGTTTATTTTACAAAAGAATAAGTTGTACATTGAGACAAAAAATATTTTGATGTTTTATTTCGGGAGGGGTTTGAAACGCCAAAACCATCCCCTGGCTACGCCTATGGTAGAACACATCTGCAGAGTTTGATTAACATGATATTATGCCGGATGTTGCGTGGCATAAAAAAAATTTTTTTTCGCATGTAAAATTCAACGTTCTAATAAAATGGCACCCGATTTCCAGAAAATATAGTCGATGACTGACTGGAGTAGCAATTTTTATAAAAACCAAAATAATGGCAAAAATTATTCCAAGAATCCCCTAGTCTGTTTTCATCTGGACCCACTTCAGGAATGGACTTAATGCTACAGTTTCAATATCACCCATTTTGATCCAGTCCTGTCATCTCTGTATCCATATACCGCTCCCTTCAGTCCCCAAATCATTTATACCCTACCCTGCCAGATAAGGTCTGTCACGCTTTAAAAAGGAACATGGGTGTGATAGTAAGTATAACGTGGCCTGCACTCTTTTTCTCTACCCCCCCCCCCCCCCTTCAAAGATCTCGGAGAAACTTTCAGCTATAACATTCCACACGTTCGTACGTTACACACAGTTGTACACGATGTACACGACAGCTAACATCAGAAGTTTCCCTTCAACTTCGGCTAATTGGAACCAACTTCGGTGGGCAAAGCATTCAGACGTTGTCGATCGACGTTATTGGTCGATAACGATATAGACCACGCCCAGTTCGTCGTTATTCATGAGTTTGCATTCTAAATCCAGAAAGTAGGGAAAACAGACGGCTGATGATGCATGCATGCATGATGCATGATGCATGCATGCAGTAAGAAAAGTGCGTAATCAAATTCTGCTTCTTCTTCTTCTTTCGGGTATTTAAAAAGTTAATTCTCTTTGTTCACAAAAGGGTTATTTGAAGTTCTCAGATGTGCTTTTAACCGCATGCACCTACTTGAGATGAAAAGAAGGTTCCAGAAAAATGAAGCGAACATAAATTCAAAAATAATTTTTTTTTTTGTGCCGGATCGTATCTCTGCTGCGACACTTGCGTAGACGGCATTTGTCGTCGCCGCAAGTTTTAAAGTAGCCAATTAAATGAGGATTTAAGCTTCTGACGTCGTGTCGTGTCGTGTCGTGTTGAATCGTAAGCGACGACGACGACGACGACGCAACAAGAGTAACAAAAAAGAGCTCGAAAAACCGAAAATCCTCGCACGTAGAGCGGTCCTCTCGTCTCTTTTCGTAATTGATAAACGCCAGACATTAGCACATGATCAAAGGGGAGGTGCGACTCAATGAAAGAACAAACCGACAGAATTACAGCGATCAAACAATATGAAAAAAAATTATCTGTCAGGATTCAGTCGACAAAGTAAATATTTACATGATCATTCCACCGTTCTTTGATTCGCTAGAAAATAATTACGTGCTTGCATGCTTGCGTGGTTGCGCGTTAGGATTTTGGGGTTGAACACACGTGGTAGGGGTGAAAGAGGTGAAAGGTCATTAAGCGATGTGTGGTTCCCCTTTTCCTAAATGAGGTTGTCAGTGAATACTTGTCGGAGATGTTGTTGATTCAAGTGTGACGTGCTATATATATATATCTGGATGGATGATACCATGTAGATCCAGCTCTGTCTCTTAAGAA
This sequence comes from Erpobdella octoculata, assembly GCA_963978895.1. Lineage (NCBI taxonomy): Eukaryota > Metazoa > Annelida > Clitellata > Hirudinida > Erpobdellidae > Erpobdella > Erpobdella octoculata. The sequence goes on from OZ022247.1 coordinate 8,662,436, forward strand.
CTTCAAATCGCGCAGGTACAGCAGCTGATGGTGTAAGGTGATTACATGCTTTTTTTAATTCTTTTTGAAGAAGGAGAGAACAAACAGCAAAGTGACTCAGGATTTTTGCTTTGAAGGAACATTGCATTGTCGAAGATCAAAAACATCTCATCACTCATGTCTTCTGGGATCAAAGCAACTCGACTAGTTACGAAAATCTTACTTCAGACCCCACCGCGCATCATTGTGAACATTCCACGTTAAATTACCTCATTTTAAACCCTTACAACCCAAGCATTCCATCTACATCCGCCATGCAATTCCATGCACAAGCTCTCCGACGTTAATCAATCTTTTCAAGCAAATAAAAATATGAAATATAATATTCGTTGTTTCATTGTTATCACCACCACCATTACTTTAGCAAGAGCTGGTCAGAATCGGTGTTATATCAGTTTGACCTCACCTCCAGGACAAGTTATTAGAGGAAAGGTTTTCCTACGCGGTCATGACATTTACTTCAGGGACGTCAATTAGGGGGCAAAACATTCAGCATTGCACCGGTCCTGACTTTTAAGTAGGCCCATCCATGGTTAATATATATGGGCTCCCTCGTGGAACTTTTCAGCCCTATAGTTATTTTATAGAAAATTAACTAAGACTACTCCCCAGTCATCAGCTTTCTCAAAAAGAAAAATTGGTCTTACAAAATTATTGAAAGAATTAGCTACTTTCTGTCATCAGATCTTTTAGGAAGATCAATTTAGCAGAGAACATTTTTGAAAAACACAATCCCATGAGCCCTTAAAACATCTAAACCCCGATGGTTTTGTTGCAATGTCGTCCCTGATTTACTTGTCACTGGTTAATGGAGTCCAAATTGAGCTAATCATTTTTAACATTTTAACACACCGACACCAACTTTTAAAACAAATTTCATTTTTTTCCAACTTTAATTTATAATCATCTGCATTAGGAATTTTAAATCGGAACTAGCAATGAATATGTGAGAAATACTGTTGTTCATTAACCTCCCTGCCACTTTTTCGGCATTCAAGACTACTGAGATATTAAGATACTGAGATGCTGAGATACTGGTTGCTGATAACCAGATCGAATATAGATTTTTTTCTAGACATTTCCTCCTCCCCGGCTGACCTTATGACACTTGACGTTTCCCCTTGGTATATCATATTTTTTCGAGGCATGGAAATTTTTCTATTTTATTTTATTTTTCTATTTATTGAGCAGAACAGGAAATAAACAGCATAAAATAAACAAAACATACAATTTTAGTTGAGTTTTATGTGTAATTTACTGCAAAAAGTAAAAAATAAAGTAAAGTAATGTAATGTAATGTAATGTAATGTAAAGTAATAGTGTGTTTGCGGTAAGTCGAAATACTTTACTAGAACCCACGTGACCCCACCGAGCCTCACTAGCATTTATTGTGCCTTACCGGACATCAACGGACCTCAACGTACCTCAGTGGTGTCACAAAGGTTGGTGTCACCCAGTTCGGTTACTCGTGGTGTCACCCCATCACAACTTGCTCCTTGAACCTTTTCCAAGTCCGGCAGAGTCAATTAACGGGACCACACGGAACAGAGGCGTAGCGAGGGGGTTTGACGTACAGGGACAAAGTACTAAATAGCGCCCTTTATTCTAGATTAATGGATGCCCGAGCAATGAAGGTGAATACTTAACTGGAATTTTAGTGAAGTACAGTTGGATAGGACGAGGTCTGGTAAATTTGGTGAAGCACGGTGAGGTTTGAGGAATGCCGTTGGAATCAAGTGAGGTGTTTCAACGTACCCGTTTATATGAGTGGTTTGGAAAGTATCATTACACAAGCCAATGTTTTGCCAGCATCGTTGGTCATCGTCACTCCTTGTTGTGGTGACACCGCAAATAATGAATGCTGCAGTCCCAATTTCTGTTCTTACAGTTGCACGCCATGACAGCCAAAAAACCTTAGGGAAAGTCATATGTCCTTCCTCAGAAGATTGCCCGAGGAGGGAAATGTCTATAAAAAATCTCCATTCCTATCGCAGATCATAGTTTGATTTTATTTAAATTATCCTTTTCCTTAATCCAGGCTTGGGACGGGCTCACCAAGATTATTTCCTAACAATAGACCACTGAAACAACGCTATGTTAATCATATTTAACTTGTTTATTCACGTGGATGGCATATTCGCTATTTAGCTAGCAAATTTTATTAAAGCATATCAAATAATATAAATGCATGATAGTGCATGTTTTTATTTTCACTAATTTCGTTTCTTAATTAGCCGAAAAACTGTTGTCATCTCGAATATTCACTGCAATTAGCGAAAAATGAATACTAGATAGCCCAAAATAACTTACGTATTGGCAGGCCGGCTCTCATTCGGCAGAAAATAAGGCACGGGCAACCGATCTCGGCAAATGTCAAAGTGCCTTTTGGCGGACTCGTAGAAGAATTGATGCTCTGGAGAAAATCGCGTTGCCCTCGATAGGTATCCATTGTTTGCAATCTGTTCGTTTGGGAGTGGAATGGGAAGACGCCAATATGGATGGTTGATGAGTTCTGGCGGTGTCAAGCTCGTATTTGGTATGTTTTGAAAAAGATTTGCATTCGGAACGGCCCATTTCAGACTGGAAGGGTAGACAAGGCTGTCACTAATTTGGTCGAACAGAGTCATAACCTGTGTGGAAGGAATGGGTTGATGTTGTTTTTATGATTCCTAATCAATTATAAGTAATAAAAGTATTTTAGTAAAATCCACAGGACAGAAATATCACATTGAAATAAGTATGTAGTCGAACCGAACCAAAACATAGCCGATTAATACATAGGAGGATGTGAGTCCATTTATGGCAGCCCAACTGAAAAGTTAAATTTCTGACCAAAATCACTAAAAATTTTATAAAAAAAAAAAACGTTGAAATTGTAATTTCATCTACCCCAACTCACGCATGACTAAAATATTGGGACCCAATCCAATCCAGCCCAACCTGACACAACCCATGTCCTCCTCTGAATCATCAAATGATCATTATATTGAATAATAAATTAAATTTTCATTATAATGAAACAACTTATTTGTAACATAATAACTAATTTATAATATAATAACTAACTTTCAACTATAGTAAAATAGCTAATGCGTAATAAAATTTTCTTATCTATAATAACATATTTTGTTTAAATTAAATCTGTTTTTTTACCAGGAAATAACCAGCTTAGAATAAAATAATTTAACATTTTTACGTTCAAGAAATAATCGATAATTGTTGATTGAAGGAGTTATTAAAGTAAATTAAAAACCAACTGAGGTTGTTCAACATCGTGTTTGTGTTTTGATTACAAAAAATCAACTTTTAATCTCATTCAATAACATCAGAAAGAACTCTCGGATGAGCAAAAGCGATGTACAAATTATTCATCTAAATAAACAATGCACGATCAAAGGCAAAAATGATGCACGAACGATACACGAACAAAGCACAAACTACCAGAACAAAAACTTTTAAAACTTTATGACAAGCAGCTTTACTAAAACGAACAAAGCTACTTCAATTTTTATAAAAAAAAAAAAAACGGAAGCAAGGAAGGTACAGCTCAAAAAAATTTACCTGTTCCAGATGAGTTGTACAGGTGAGTCCGGAAGATGGTTGGAGAGTAGGAGGAGGATGACAAAACTATCGCAGACAGGTCACCTCGAGGCTTCTAAATCGTTCTATCTGCATTCCCGCGTAGTATAATATATAAGTGCTGTAGAGATGATGATGATGTAGAAGTTTGCTTTGGCGGTGGCGGTACTTCTGAGGCAAGGTGCGCACTCGCCAACACTTCAGTGCGGATGCGCGCTGGATGGAAGAAGATGAAGAAGACGATGAAGATGAGGAAGAAAACGAAGATGATGAATAAAAAAGGAGGGAGCCAACAGTAAGGAAGATGGTGGAGTAGATTGATTAGTAAATAGGTCGAACTGGGGTCACTTATTAAGCTCGCATTAATCGTTTACAAGCCGCTCAGTGCGTCTGCTTTATTTTATAGCGGGTTTGGCTAAGCAGAAACTGATTAATCTCGAATCGCACGCACGCACAACTCTCTCTCTTTCTCTCTCTCACACACACACATGCGTACACACACACTTGCACGCACGCACAGGTTCGTCACAGGTTTTTTGATTGTCGTGCTTTGATCTGCCGACATGACACCGACCCGACATTTCAGTCGCCTGTTGGTTGTGTACGAAATTTAATACCAAGCAACATGCTTCGTATCACCACAAACAAACAATCAAACCAGCACACACACAAGAGCACAAGAGCACATACGCAGACATTAACTGTCCAATTGTATATTTATTGACTTTGTGAAAATGTCGTCAAAGCCACCACATTCGACATTTGGCCTACATTACAATATTCGTCAATGTTTCGTTTATATCTGGGCCCAATAGAATTCAATAGATACTCAAAAGTACAAAACTCAATTTAGCTGTTCGTTGTAGTCGATAAGTCAATATTTAAATGAAATAATATTTGTCAAAGCAAAATTTTTGGCTTATTTTTTTTACTAAAATAAAAAGTTAAAACTAAAACTCATCTATTTATTTAAATCAAACATTTCATAATTATTATCTCCCAAACGTCATCATTATCAATGCAGTTATCACGGCCATCATCATCAGCACCGCCCGCTCATTCACTAAAAAACGACGGCTTGTCTGTGATCTTCGCCGACAAACAACTAGTCGGTCAAATTTTTTACTTTGATCTTCTGCCGACAGCCAATCAGAACTCGAGGCGGTGAGCATCAAAGTGGGTCCGTCTAACGACAGAAGAGCGATGAAGCTTTAGTGGTTGTTGACAGACGTTGAGACGTGGTGGGAGGTGCATGGCCCTCCCTAACTCGTCTGAATCACACACACATACACACACACACACACACACACACACGTACAAACAAACAAACACATTTAGACACGCACACACTTCCTTTAACAAAAGTCTCGGGGATCGCGCCGTTTATAGCAATCAATTATTTATTTTATTTGTTTGTTTGTTTGTTGATGATGAAGCACATCTGACATGTGTCTCCAGTCTTCTTCTTCCAATTGAGATTATCATCAATAATTTACAACATTGACCTTGGTCTATTTGCCTAACCCCTACTCACAAAAGGTTATTTCGAAGATCTTCAATATCTCTTTTTCAGAGTTACTAATTTTTTTTTAAATACTGACGCCTGTTTACTATGGCTAATTCGATGAAATTCTCCTAGAAAAAAGAAATTAAAAAGTTGTTGATTATTCTTGACAGAGCGTGTTAGAAAAAGGAAAAGCATTTGGTATGCTTGAATGATAAAGTTCTTCTCGATGTCTGCACGAGTGATGATGAAAAATATTTGAAAGAAAGAAAAAAAAGAGAAAGTTAATTGGATGGTAATGAAAGTTTACGACCTGATAAAGCAGGAGGGTTGATTGAGTAAGTAAGTAAGTAAGTAAGTAAGCTGTATGATCTGCGATTCGTGTAATTATGTAAATGTTACAATGCGTGAATATGCTTGGGTAACAGGGGGGGGGGGCGTGTGTGGAAAACCTGCATCCCCGACAGGTCTGCAGAAAGGGAGGGGGTGCAAAGAAAATTTTTAGATACCCAGTTTTTCAAATTTCGTTACTTAATAGAATAATTCTACAACTTTTTCTTGACCGATTTGGCAATGGTTCGGAATTTCCAATGGCATTTACGGATATATTTCAATATAGCTGATATATGTGACATGGACATCGTTAATGACATTTTCCCATCTCCGGGTATTACCCCCCTCCCCCCAAGTAGGTCCCAAGACCATTTCACCCCAGAAACTTTTTCCGGTTAGGACTTTCTCTTCACTGCTATTACACATTTTTTACTCCAGTGTAAGACGATATCTCTATTTTATGTAACTACAGTAAAAGTCCTGAAAAGAGGACACTCTCGGGGAAGAGCAAAAGTGTCCGCTCCTCGTGCTGACGTCCTGCTATGCTTCTCTCGGAGAGATTCGAAACACCGCCGCTCCTCTTTCGGCACTTTCTATAGACGCCCGAAAAGTCTCATAAATGTTTTTTTTTTTTTAATCAATTACCCAATTACGGCAACTAAATTTTGGCAGGCCTTCCTTATCGCCATCTTGAACGGCGTTAAATAATCATTAAATAATCATTAACACAGTCCCAATAAACCTCCCGGGCCAAAATTGCCTATGTTCGAACATCAAAATTTATGGCGTAACAAAATTAAAATTTAGTTTGCGTAACAAACACCGACTCGGACGCGTTAACCCCGAATTTTGCGATGACACCGACACTTCGGTGTCATCGCAAAATTCGGTGTCACTGACATCCCCCCTAAATTACAATATGAAATTCAGCCAATGTTTTTTCTGCTAAAAAATTTCGATGAGTGTTTCTTGTCAAGTAAAACTAAAAAAACATATCTTTTGCGACTTTTATTTTGTAAAAAAGCGCTATATAAAAAACCTGTATAATAATAATAATAATAATAATAATGATAATAATAATAATAATAATAATAATAATAATAATAATAATAATAATAATAATAATAATAATAATAATAATAATAATAATAATAATAATAATAATAATAATAATAATAATAATAATAATAATAATAATAATAATAATAATAATAATAATAATAATAATAATAATAATAATAATAATAATAATAATAATAATAATAATAATAATAATAATAATAATAATAATAATAATAATAATAATAATAATAATAATAATAATAATAATAATAATAATAATAATAATAATAATAATAATAATAATAATAATAATAATAATAATAATAATAATAATAATAATAATAATAATAATAATAATAATAATAATAATAATAATAATAATAATAATAATCAAAACTTTCTTTTATAAACAATAATAAATATACAAATTATAGACAAATATTTAATTTGACTTTAAGCTAGTTTAAATATAAAACGATAGATTAAACCAAATGTAGTCCAAGAACCTGCGTGGGCGTATGAATTGCACGGGTGTAAACATTTCTGCAAGTTCAGCACAGTCGGAGCGGGACTTCTGTTCTGTGGTGAACAAAATCTCAGATCTCCGTCCCCGACTATCAGCTGCAAAAGTGGAATCTATAGAGATTGTGAGATGGGGACTGCAAGCTGGAGTATTGTAGAGTTTATTTTTAGCCGGATTATTGTAGAACTGATTTTTAGCTAGGGTATTGTAAAATTGATTTTTAATTTAAAATAAAAAAAAATTAAATAGATGTATTAGGTATGGGTAAGGCCAGGTCAGAACGGGTCGGGTCAGGTCGGGTCGGGTCCTAGCCGAAGGGGGTCAGGTCGGGTCCAAAACAAGTGGGTCGGGTCGGGTCGGGTCACAAAATAAAAAAAACAAAAATAGGTCGGGTCGGGTCAGATTTTCTGGCGGTCGGGTCTTCAAAAATAAACCATGAAACAACTCTGACCCTAACATTTTTGATAACTTATTAAATATTTAATTCAAATATGTCTGCAAATACACGGACAGGCACGTAACTTCAACATCAACGTAGACCGAATTGTCCTCGGACCGGGCCAGGCCGTGAAAAATCTGACCGTACAATACTCTATTCCGTATCATCGTTGGGCGTTGTCACTCGTTGGCGACGGTTCTAGAAGCGCTACAGGACTGGTGACACTAGAGATCAAGTGTGCGGAAAAATGGTTATAAAGGTAATTCACTCCAGTTCCAAATTCTGTTAATTAGTATTGCCTCCACACAACCTATGTTTCTTATCACTGATGGGAAAAAACAGACGTGTAGTTATTAAAAAAATTGCCAAGTTGCATGAGGGCGGCAGACAGCGTGCGTCTAATATGCTCGAAGTTCCTTGGTACAACTGACCGTGTGTAATGTGTATACTTTTATACTTTATTTACATATACTCTACAATCTTTTGACTAATATATTACTCATCTGATTGAACAGGCCTAGGACCCAAGGCTTGCGAGGCTGAATAACAGCACGTTAGTTAACTAAATATAACAGTTATCTTCGTTTGATAATTTCTGTAACATAAAGTTAGCAAAAATAAACGTTATTTGTGTTTAATCTGTAAAGTTTTATGCCGAGGGGAAACATCGGGATGTAAAATGTTTTGTAAGAAAACATTTCCGAGTGGTGTAATTTTGTAAGTTGTACTCTCCCTCTCCCTATTTCTTAAACGTTTATTAGATCACCGATCCCACTAAGCTTTAAAACGGCGTGGGGAAAACCAAGTTTCATAGAATTTCTAATAATTTCTATCCCTGTTGAATTGAAGGGTTAAAGGTCGGGAAAGGTTAAAACATGCTTTCTTATCACCTGGAATATATTAATAACTTATTATTCACAACTCTTCAGCTATTAGTTACCGGCTTTGAATTTGAATTTATACACACACACATACACACACACACACACACACACACACACACACACACACATATATATATATATATATATATATCTGTGTGTGTGTGTGTGTGTGTGTGTGTGTGTGGAGAGAGAAACAGAGAAAAAAGTTAGTTTATTTGAGATCAAAGAAAGCATTCGAGTCGTGGAATGACCATCACAAACGCTCTCAAACGTCTCCAACGAGAATAACAGAGAATTCCATTCACCACAATTCATCGCCAATCTAGCTGCATAAATGAAATTTTTTCTAAGAGTTCTTTCTTTGTTCTTGTTAGGTAATTGTAGCGTATGAAATTGAAATATCTGGTAATTATTAAGCGCCACGCGATCTTTGATACATCACAGTTTATCATTTCTTTGTCTTTTTATCTCGCTCAACCGCACCTCCACGTACCATAAAAGTTGGACTCTTTTTAGTTTCAAAATTTTTAAGGCAAAAAGTGGAAAAGAAAAAGAAAGAGAAAGAAGAAAATAGAGGAGAAACACAAGAGAGAGAGAGAGAGAGAGAGTAACGAGAGAAAGAGGAGAGAGACTCGGGGAGAGAGGAAAAGATTTAACAAATTCGATGATTCAATTTAATTTTATACTAAAAGTAATACTTATGTTAAAGTTGATATTATTGATGTTTGTAGGCATTTCTGTCACGGTTGAAATTCGACAAGCATCCTAAAATGTGAAGAGGTAGGATGGAGGTGGGAGGGGGTGGCGTGCGCCATTTTGTTCTCTTACTACCAGCGACTGTAAAAAACTTGAATAGAGGTGGCGCCGATGTCCCCGCAAATGGTGTTGCATCACCGCAATCTCACGAACCTTTATAACGTCTTATTTATCTTCGTCAAAGCATAATTATTTTTAACAATGACTCTTAAAATCTCTTTGTAGTTCGTTCGTGTCGTTATATCAACCTCCCTACAAAAATACATCTAACACATACAAATGTATAGCCAATTCATCAACGTTATAGTGCTTGACACTCAATGTACATTATACATCACCTGGCTATTCAAGATTCGTCTTCCTGATAGAAAAGGCGGGAATTTTTTTTCTAGATAGCAACCATTGATAGGCACGTGATGAATGGGAAGAGCAAGCTGCTGAAAAGTGCGATATGGAAAACTCGATATGATGGCGAGATAGATGTTATGAAGTTGACGAATGAAATATAGTTTTTAGATGAAAGAGGTCTATTATATAAGCCCTCTTGTACAGCTCCAATCCAGGTACCAGTCCCGACAAGAATTCAATCGCTTTATCGCCACGTCGAATCCTTTGCTGCTCTAAAAGAAGTAATGATAAATAATATAAAAATGTATTCATCGCTATCAAAGCAGGCATAATTGGCAGCTTTGAAATTTGTGCCCTTCATGTCGTGAGTAAGTTCCCACCCCGGCCTTTGAGAAGTCACCGACTGGATGGTCTGTGTGCATCTCTCCGGTTCTAATATTAGTAGATTTCCAGCAAACATCAAAAGCATTTAGATGTTACAAGCGGAACTAAAAATTAACTTCACTTTGATTTTTTACTTATTTTAATGTAAATCATTCAATAAAAATATCTTCTCATCAAAGAGTTGTCGCCTGTTTGCGTAAGCTGACTTATTTCTGAGGGTACATAGAGTTCAGAAAAAGTTTTAAAATTGATAGACGTATAAAGTGGCGGATTTAAGGGGGACGCCCGCGGCGCGTGCCCCCTTTCCGCCCTCCAATAAAAACTTTTTTATTTATATATATATCGCGTGGATATTTTGATATAGATTTATGCATTTTTTCTATTGCCATATAAACGTGCTCGTATAAGCAGGGATGTCGAATGATGCATTTTCTTCAGAAAAAACATAAAATTTAGCAAAGAGTAATTAGAAGTTTTCTCAATTAGGGGTTCATATATCTTGTGCTAGGTTTTTGGAGCCCGAGGACAAGGTCTAAAATGCGCTCCTAGAAATTCCCATTTGTAAACGTTTCCTCTAAAAATAGCTGATGAGCTGATGACCGGAGATGGAGTTGCAGGTACTTTTTTTTTACAAAACAAACAAACAAACGTTTATATTGTATCATTAGTATCAATAATATCATTATTTTGAAAACAGCATTACATCAGCGTAACTTACCTTATTTACTTATTTACAAGCGAATGAATAAAATACGGGTCATCGAAATAATTCACGAGCTTGCTTTTTTGTTTCGGAGAAATATGGCAATCTCCATGACCCTAGTCTTCCGCGTAAAAGCCATTGTACTTTATGTGTGGTACAACATAACGTAGTGTTCTGATCCAAGCTTTTGACACAGATTCTTAATAAAGCTGTGATTGAGAGCTTGAGCTCGGACGAAATTGACAGTTTTGACGGTTCATTTGAGCGCCACCAAGCATCGAATGGTGTGATTAATATACTGAAACACGTCGAAACAATATAACTTTGCACTTGACCCGTTTTGTCTGACTGACAGTGACAAGTACCATAACCAAAAAACATAAAAACGTTGCCAAAATTAAATCAAAGATAACTCCGCCTCGCTAATTGCGAGCCAGTTCCATGCATGGATAAAAGAGGAGGGACAGTTAAAAAGATCAAATATGATCTACGACAGGAAGTACTTAGAAGCTTTCTACATAATACCATTTCAGTCTTAAAACACCTAGTGCAAAATACTATAAACTAATAAAAAAAAAAAAAAAAAATTAAAGATGCCGAAAATTTTCAGCTGTCTAAAGTTTTAGAAAAGACTTTGTTTCATATATCAAACTTTTAGTTTTTTTTCAAAATTATACTTTTTGCACCCCCGAATTATAATGGTGCTCTACTTGTGGGCATGCCCTCCGCTGGTCAGGTATGCACGAATGTCCCCCCCGTCAGAAATGTCGACACTTTTTTAGTTGATCAAAAAGGTATCTAGGTCAATACGGGGACATTTTCCCCAATAATTTTTGACTGTTACGCACCTCAGCAGCGGCCAAATATTTATCATTGGGGGGAAGTGATATCCCTGTTAAATAAACTTTCTTTTGTTAAATTGTCTCCCCTCTGTCCGAAATTCCTGGCTACGCGTCTGCCGCCGGCTAAGAACCCCGACTCTAGAATAACACTCTTAAATCCACCTCACTTTTGCGAAGCAGTTCCTTGCCTGAAGGAGGAGAGAAAGAAAAAAAGAGACTTTCTTAAATATTTGTCATAAGAAGAGTCTCATAGATATTATTATCCATTAATTGTTATAATAATTACATTAAGAAACATTTATTTTTCAAATGTGTTTATTCACGTCCTAGTCACTTTTTCAGCGCTTTGGACCAATTCTTATTTTCAAACAATATTTTTTTATCATTTTTGTTATGTTCCAATTCCTGGGATGAATAGAAAAGTATTATCTCGACAACTCATGATCTCGACTGCGGGAGAAAAAGGATAATGTATAAAATATCACACGTTTTTGATAGATGTGAATTCGATTGAGTTTGAATGTAATACTAAAAAGCGATTAATACAGCCCCGGACAACAGTGTTGGTCACTAATATAGTAATATACTATGTGGTGGTAAAGTATGACAAAACACTATTCAGTTTATGAAGTAATCTAATATTTATAACTAGTATATACTTGTTCCCGGATCTCAATATCTATTTTGACACTGTAATTTGCTTACCCACGTCTGCTGGTCTATCATCATTTCAATTATAATCAAAGAACAAATAAAAGACGAATTCACTAAGCCTTTCGTAGAAAAGTATTTTCAAATAAGCTTATTCATAATAAGTATGCAATAAAAAAACATCTACTTAATTAATTCGAATCTAGAAATCCGGTTTTATTTTCTTTGAGGCTGCTCGTCACAAAATGTATCGCAAATTGTATGCACTGATATTTTATGAAATATTGATATTCAACCAGTTAGGGAATCCGTGGGAGTGAAGAAATGGAAGCGAAAATTATTACATAACAATCTCCCGCCATCTAATCAAGCTGAAACTTGGAATATAGACTCGTTCATTATGACAATGCAATCGATTAAATTTTGGAATTAAAAAAAACCAGCAACTTTACAATTTAATTGAAAAAAATATTTCATCTATGTTCTGCAAATACAAATCCAAAATATAAGGGATTTGCAAAAAAACCTGTACCCATTTATCGGTTGTTATTAAACTGTCAATTTAAGCGTCTCAAAACTAAATTACAAACAATATGACGTCAAAGTTATGGCGTTTCAAAGAATTAAATACGCATTTTATTTATTTGCGTGTTAATGATATTTTTTGAAAAACAAATAAATTCATTCATAAAATGTTGCAATGTAAAGAAGTAACAAAAATAAATAAATAGTCAAATTTTTGTTTCAGCAACAGCAGTGTTCTTATGATTTTCACACGTACCTACTTCGTACCTGGCTACAGAGGCGCCCATCCAAGAACATTCGCTAACAATGACAAGCATTTCATTGCTATAGGATCGGACGTTCGGTAATTGGTCAATTTCTTGAAGTATTCACAATTGGAAACAGATCAGTACAAACTTACAAAGGTTAAACGCGGACTATGCGTCAGGACTAATTAGAGGGAACTGCCATTCTTTCGATCTCATTAGGACCGATGAGTGATTTTCCTTCTGTTTGTTGTGTGTGTGTATGATTACTGGCCGATTTCAAAGAAAAACAAGAAATAACTTGATCGTCATTCCGCGTGCTTTCGAAATTAGTTTTTGTGCTTCCACGCGCACACAAAAATGAAACAGAGAGTGAATTATAAAGATTTTCAGAATCTGATGAGATTGGAGATGGCTTGAGCCATCCCACTTTGGGATAAAATTACATTTTAAGTTATTAAAGATACCAAAAAAGACTGCAGACCGAAGATACTCAAAAAATATTTTCGCCTGCAGCGGGCTTTCTTCCCTTTTCAAAACTTGAGCAAGCCCCCTCCCCGAGGCTAAATCGAAAGGCCCTGCAATTTTTACAAATACGAAGAGATTTTTTTGTGGGGGTGGGGGTGAGTGGTGCTACATTTATTCATAAACTTATTTTTCTACAATTGCTTTAACTGGTTTGAGACTGATTTTGATTATCTTCAGTTTGTAGTCTTTATTTTCTATCATTAATATAAAAAGACTGCAGACTAAAAGATAGTCAAACATTTTTTCGCCTGCGCGGTTTTTTTTCACTTTCTCACACTTGAGCCTTCCCTCAGCATTTTCTGCTGGTTGCGCCCCTGATTTGAATCAAAGATAAAAATTATATATATATATATAATTCGCCCCCCCACTCAAACTTCCTGGATCCGCTAGTGTGATTATTATTATTATTATTATTAAATTTAAATTTGTAATGCGCTTTTTAAAAAAGTCACAAAAACGCGTCGCGTCAAATCATAAATTTAGGAATAAAGTTCGGTCTTAAGCAACTTCCTGAAACCACCGAGGTCTGAAGCTGGATTCCTCAGGTCAGCAGATAGGCTGTTCCAAACAACTGGACCAGCAGTGGAGAATCCGCGCCTGCCGAGGGTCGTTGTCTTTGACGATGGAACGAACAAGTCGCCAGCCGCCGCCGATCGAAGGTGGGACCGGCCAGCAAGCGTTGAGATCGGTACACACAGTTGCTGCAGGTAGACCGGAGCCGTGTGGTGGAGGCACTTGTATACCATCAGACCCAACTTGAACTGAATTTTCTGCGGGAAAGGAAGCCAGTGAAGTTGCGTCCGCATGAGATCTGATACGGGAGACCAGCCGGGCAGCTGAAGAACAAGACGAGCGGCTGATCGGAGAATGGATTGGAGCCTGTTAATTTGAAACTGTCTTAGCCCGGCCATGACACCATTACAGTAATCGAGCCGGCTGTGCACGAGTGCTCTGATGAGTGAATGGGCGGATTCCGTGGTGAGGCTACGGCGGACGACGCGCAGTTGACGGAGATGATAGAAGCACGAACGGGTAAGATGAGAGATGTGTGTTTCCATAGACAAGCTACTGTCGACCATCACGCCAAGATTACTAACATAAGTGGAGGGCCTGACTGAGACACCAGCGATAACCAGATCCCCCTTCGGACAGAAGCTGAGTCGACCAGGCGAGCCCAACCAGATCACTTCGGTCTTAGAAGGATTGAGTTGCAAGCGATTGCTCGCCATCCAAGTGCCAATCTCGCTGATACATGCAGACATCCTAGGGACCAGATCGGAACACGACGATGGCGGGAAGTGATCGTAAATCTGCAGGTCGTCAGCATAAGAATGGACAGAAAACCGATGCTTCGTGGCAATATGTAGGACGTCAGCGGAATAGAGAAGAAACAACAACGGGCCCAGAACGGATCCCTGCGGGACGCCACACAGGACAGAGGTAGGCGTAGACAAAACACCTCCGGAGCGGATGCAGTGGGACCGATCGGTCAAATAGGAACGAAACCATTCGAGGACGACGTCTCCGAAACCATACGAGAAATGGAGCCTGTTGACCAAAATTTGATGGTCAACAGTGTCGAAAGCAGCGGAGAGGTCTAGAAGTCCCAGTAGCGTGATCCGACCCGAATCAGCCGCAGCGTAAATATCAGACAGTACCTTCAGGACAGCAGTTTCAGTAGAGTGCTGATTTCTGTACGCCGACTGAAACATCGGGAGAAGGTTGTTTTCACCGAGGTAGATGTTTATCTGGGCGGCTACGCATCGTTCCAGTAGTTTTGACAGATAGGACAGATTCGAGATTGGACGTTAGTTACCGGTGTTGTGCGGATCAAGATTCGGCTTCTTCAGGATCGGTGTGATGACAGCATTTTTCTGGGCAGGAGGAAACTGTCCCCGCTCTAGCGATGAATTTACCAGGAATGTCACAAACGGTGCCAGTTCACTAGAGTATTGCTTGATCATCCATGTCGGTATTGGGTCCAGGGAACAATTTTTGTTTGGTGAAGATTTGATGAGCCGGGTAATGTCGTCGACACTCACAGGTTTAAACCTCAGCAGGTCGCAGGAACAACAGCCGGGGTCGAATCGTGGACTGGAAGCATGTGACGTAGACTGGCGGATATCTCTTATCTTATCATTGAACGCTCTCGAGAAATCGTTAGCTGTAAGATCTTTTGGCGAAATCGGGTTGCTCCGAACCCGACCGAGCACCCCAGATAATGTCCGCCATAATCTCCCAGGACTCCCTCGGCTGTCGTCAATTTTCGTCTTCCAGTAGAGATTTTGTTTCTGTCTGTAAAGGTCATGAGACGTTCGCACCTGGTTGATCCATGAAGTGCGATCGATGGGATCTTGTGTTCGTCTATAACGTCTTTCTAACTTCCTTGATCTTCGTTTTAAGGCAGCGCATTCAGAGTCGAACCATGGGGTGAGGGGCCGGTCGCGCAGCCTGGCAACACGAGGCGGGGCATGTTTGTGAAGAAGTGATGACAAGGTTGTTTCGAAGACCTCAAGAGCCTGACTGATTGACATCGTCTCATAGACCGCTGGATTACACAGAGAACTTTCCTGTAAATCAGAACGGAATTGCTCTGGGTCGAAACTTCTCCAAGCCCGGGTGTTGACGTCGATAAGCAGCGGGGAGGATGACGGACCGGGATCCGGAAACGCACAAGCGAGTGATCTGACACCTGTGGTAGATCAACGATGATAGATGGAGGGGGAAGATCTGATCGGGTAATGACCAAGTCCAGAGTGTTACCATGCGTATCCGTAGGGCCGACGACAGACTGAATAAATCCAAATGAACGTATGAGGCTGAGGAGACGGATGGAGTGGGGGTCATTAGAGATGTTGACCCTGACGTTAAGATCGCCGGTAATAATGATTTGGTAGTTGTAAGTTGCCAGGGTTTCAAATATGCTCTCAAACTCCGTGAAGAACAAATCACTCACGGGATTGCCTCCAGGGCGGTATATCACCACAAAGATAAAATTCGATTTCAGAGACGAAAACATTTTAGACGTGATCTCGAATGAAGCTGGCTTGGAACCCAGAGAGTGTGGCTTGGCAGACAGCGTGTCCTTGTAAATAACCGCAATTCCACCATATGTGCGACCCATTTCATCAGACCCTCTGGCGGATTCGATGCAACGGTAGCCAGGCAAAGTAATCTTTTTCAGTGCAACATCTTCATAACTCTCGTGCCAGGTTTCAGTTAAGCCGAGGATTGATAACTTGTTTTCATTTATGATATCCGCAACGATAGCAGTTTTGTTTTTAATAGACCTAACATTGAGACATGCAGCGGGGATAGATTGTTCGGCTAGACCAGAGTAAGATTCGCACTCAGTGGTTGGTCCCAGATGACGATAGCAGCGGTCGACTCCAGAACAACTACAATATTTCTTGATCAAGCACTTTGATTTTTTGCCCCACTGGGGGCTCTTCTGGTCACTATTCTGCCGTCCGAGATTCTGAGGTTTGTTTCCCCGCTCCGCAGCCGTGACTTCATCTCTTCGACCAGGAGCTTTCTTGTTTCTCTCTCTTTTGGCGTCAGGTTTTGGTGGATGAACACCATCGACCATCCTCCTTCCTTGATCGTCCTCAAGTTTGATTGGTGGGAACTGTGCCAGTGTCTTTGACGTACCACTATTAATATGACTTTCAAATCTAGCGTCCTGCTCCAATCCACACACGAACGAGGTATTTTTCAGCTGACTTAAATGATTCACCACTCAATTTAGTAGACTCAGCAAAATTGTTCAGGTATCTTTGAGGCTCACACGTAAACGCAGCATGTTTAGTTCCAATTTTGCTGAAAGCGTCATCTCCAGTCAGCACATGCACTTTTACAAGAACCCTACACAAATCTACGCCGTCTATCAGCAAGAATATGGACAGGGAGATGTCGCTAATGTTCCCAGATCCAAATTCTATCCACAATTTAAGCAGTCCAAGGTGTCGCCAGTCGTTGACAAATCGCAATAGCCGTACTAATGTATCTGTGTCATTTGATATAATCATAAGCCTCTTGCTGCCTCGAGTCACCTCCCAGGCACAATGATGCAATAATCTATCATCCGCTTCTTCTACACGGCCTGTAAGGAATTTAATGTGCACTGGCTGAAACGAGTCATCCGACTGTTCCTG
Source organism: Erpobdella octoculata (assembly GCA_963978895.1). NCBI lineage: Eukaryota > Metazoa > Annelida > Clitellata > Hirudinida > Erpobdellidae > Erpobdella > Erpobdella octoculata. The sequence continues at coordinate 8,679,935 of OZ022247.1, forward strand.
TAATTTTATGAACTCTGCTGGCACAATGTCATTATCAATAACGCACCCACTAAGTATGGTGGGATGAATTGATTGCTGTTCTCTAGCAAGCAGTCGAGTTAAAAGCTGTAAATTAGTCTTATTGCTTGGAGACGTCCAAAACTTGTCTATCTGTTTTGGTATTGGCGCATCAGGACCTATGACGGTCATATCAACTGTCGATGTGCCAGCTGAACGCCGACATCTTTCACCGCTTTTGACGGACGATTCGATATAGCTGTCGAAGACAACATGGAAACTTGTTCTGCAACACATCGACTGGCCTGCAGACAGCACACATTTAATAGCATTTCCAAATGTGCCAAACGAGCACAAATTTGGAAACTAGCGAATTTTCGACATGAAATCAATGATACCAACTGCATAACTGCATCCCCATGTTGAAAAACCATTTCTTCAGGCACTAACAGTTTTTCAATTTCAGTCATGAGTTTTTTCTTTTCTGGTTTTGATGCAAAATTACCGTCAAAAATAATTGAATCTGGGAAAACATCATAAGAGTAGATTTCTGCCATTGGCACACCACGTTGTATCAAGATATCGATGTTGCGCTGAGCTGCAGCTAATACCTTCTGTGAATAAAGAGTAACAAAATCTGTGGTTGTTGTCGGTGGCTTATAGTCCATTCTAGGCAGGTTTCTTTTGGAAATTGTGGCCGACAGTTTTTATGTTTTATCCAGAAAACGTTCTTTGTAAAACTCTTTAAAACAGCTTTTTCCGTTCCTAAGTGTCTGGCAAAGACGCAGAGACACTTCATCATGAGCTATCTCCTTAGTGATGAAATTATGCAACTTGATTCCAGGCGATTGAATAATGAACGGATTTCCCATGCTGCATACGAAGTCAAACAGTTGTGCCACATTTTTGTTAAGATACTTTGCTTTCCGACCTACCAAATCATGGTGTACCTGTAGAGATTCACTATGGTCCATTATATTGTCTATTGTCATCTCTTTCAAGTTGTTGGAAATCAGCAAAATTTCATGAAAAATAAGCTGCCATTCAACAACAACAACAGCTGTGTTTCGTGTATTGCCAACAATTCCACCCTTGCTTTTGGACGCTTTCTGTATGGACTGCTCTAGTTTCATGTCTGGTGCAACAGCGTTGAAAGAACCAACACGGTCTTTAACAACAAATTGGCCACACACAAATTGGCGAAAGACATCTGGATTAGTATGTATTAGTTTGTTTATACTTTCACGGTAGAAAGTACCATATCGGAGATAATTCAAACAATCACTTTCTCTGAAGATTGGAAGTGACTTGTCTACAGATGCAACGTGAAGTGCAAAATTTCCTTGAAATCAAGGCCATCTGCTGAAATACACCCCAATACTGGCAAATTTCTGACTTTGATTCACATTCCTTCACAAAAAACAGGAACATTTGTTGAATATGGTCTGATTTCTCAAACAATTCTAAAAATTTCGTCGTTGATTTGCCTTTGTTTTTAACACACAGAGCTGTTCTAAGTTTAACTGCACACGACATCACATCATTAGTTGTTTCAACTTCGTGCTCAGTGACCCACAGCTAAAATGCCTCCCACATCAAGGAACTTATGACATCTGATACAATTGTTATGCCTTGGAAAGATCTAACATAATGAGTACCTTCTAAAACAGAATTTAGAGTCAACTTGCCAAACACCTCTGTCTCAATCAAACCATCTTTAATACCAGACCCCAGCAAATATCGTCCAGTACACTTGAGGAGTACTTTAACCCAGTGAAACATTCCCATCATACCATGTATGTCTGCAAATGCAACTGGTTCATCCATCAAGATTTTGGCTACAGTATGGAAGACGCCTTCATCGCAGAATACTGGAATGACTGATTGTGATGGGTTAAGCTGGCGACGGACACTCTGAAAATTCTGCAGAAATTTGCGAACCGCTGCATAGTCAGTTACAGGAGAGCGAATCATGGGTAAATACCCTACACGCATCAAGGAAACTGTAGCCGTAGATATCAGAGCATGGCAGCCATTCCATGTCGGCATTTCACCTGAGTTGTTGTCTTTCTTAGTTTGACCACACCTAAAAAATGAGATAAGAAACTCAAGTTTGTCACCTGTTTTAAGAGCGGAATTATAGTCTATATCGTTATAATTTCTTTCATCGACAACAGAAAAATTTGGCGGTAGAATCGGTCGTATAGCCGGCTTTGGATGATTTATCAATAGCGATAGAAGTGAATAGTTGGAATAAAGAAAAATAAAATTAAACAAATTCCACATAAAAATAAACAATTTAGTAAAAAAATAATAAAAAATTAAATTAGAAAAGTTAAAAATTGAAAAATAATAATTTGTTTCAGATGTTGTACGAGTTGCGTAATCCGCTCCATGTCTACTGAACAGTTTCTTTAAATGTGGCGGTTTTGATAATATGCCTTAAGACAAAAAGGAAAACCATTAAATAACGTCAATCGTTATAAATTGTTTGAACGGACCTAATAAGTTAATAATATCCAAACAAGTTGATCTACGTTTAAATAATGCACCGATACCATTTTCTGTGTTCTCGGCGTCCAATTGGGATTTTTTCGGCCATATTGTCCGCCATATTAAATTTCATTTGTCTCACAATTATCATAAATGAAATGATATCTCTAAAAAAATAACGTTTTGTGCACCAATTAATTATATTAATGTTGTCTGATTTTTTAATTTTTTTTTAATTATTGGTCGTCATTTTGAAAATTCAAGATGGAGGACTTATGCCTCAATTTTGGTAATTCCACCTAGTGCCGTTTTACAACTATATGAGTCTGCTAATCGAAAAAACTCCGTCCTTTTCAAGATGTATGCGGGTCTGTAGGACAGGTTCTGGACTACTATAATTGTCTCCCATTGACTCTCAATGTTGTGTAAACATTTCTTTAAGATCGGATGAATGGTGTAGCAATGCATAAAGGACATGCATACAGACAGTCATTTATATATATATATATATATATAAATATATATATATATATATATATATATATATATATATATATATATATATATATATATATATATATATATATATATATATATATATATATATATATATATATATATATATATATACTAGCGGGGTGCCCGGCGTTGCCCGGGCTTTTTAGAGGTTTTTCTATCGATTTTTGCTCCCGTTTCCTTTCCCACTTGCTCTCACGCTCCCGGTTGCTTATATATATAGATTTCACTTAATTTATTTTAAATCTTTATCTTATTTTGTATAATTAATTTTGTTTTATCTATTCTCTGTTTATTCCATTTTATATACAATGTGGCTCTAATAATTATTTTAATAAATGTGAATAAAAAGTAGAAAATAGTTCAAAATAGATATTTGTACTTTTGCGGGATAAAATTTTAATTATATTCGCTAGAATGCCATCTAGCAAAAAACTCAAGCATGATAATTATTTTATTCGCTAACTAAATTTTATTTAAATAAAAACTCTTAAGCTTTTGCAAATTCTTTGCATAATTTAATTCAGATTCTCTGTATTTGTTTTCAAAAATTTCCGCAAAACACCTTCGTGTAGTACGTGGCAACCCCTTAAAGGTTCATCTGAATGTAACGCATCTCTGTATGAGAACTACCTCCTATAGCCAATCTATAGGATAAATTTTTATCGGGCCATTGGGATCTCGTATCCGCTTGGTCTCGCCGTAAATATAAAAGTTGGTTATTTTTTTGGTCTCTGTGAGATTTAGCGGCATGGTCAGGTCATATATATGTGGCATGTTTGTGTGTGGGGTTTGATTAACGTCTGTCAATTAGACGATATGTATGTTTGAGTGTTTTGTGACGTGTTTATGTTGGCTTTGAGGCAGAGAGGCTACCGAAAGCACAAGGCTTTCGTGGGCACGAGGCTCGACTCACTCCAGCCCGCCAACTAATGAAGTGCAATAAGTTGGACAAAGACCGGCAAATCGACCTCCCATGCAGCTAGCAATTTAACCAGCCTCGGAGGATCCTCATAGGCTATGGTATCGCTCCGCCGCCTCCTCGAGCTTTCAGCTTCTCTGCTTCATATATGTAAATGTATAACATTAGGGCGCTACTTCGTATATCAATTAATACCCCAGCAGCGCCGGGAACTGCTAGTGCGTATGGGATCACACAGTGTTACCTGCCACCCGCACTTGTCTCCGAAATCGGAATGTGCCGAACCCTATTACATCCCAGTCGTGAAACTGGTACACATTCATCGACCAATGAAGGATGAAAGGCTGAGTTGGCCTGAGCAGTGTGAGTGAATTCCTTGCTCAACGGAATTACGCCTCGCCGTGACTGAAATTTGAACCCACGACGGCAGGATGATAGCATAACTGCTTTCACCACTGTCTACGGCGCCACAATGTGGGATCACTGGCGGATCTAGCCAACTTTTGAGGGGGGCAAGTTTGAGGCAAAATACACAACGTTAGTACAGCTCCCAGAACCGCAAAAATTCTATAGTTAAGGGACAGAGGCGTTATTTGGTAGGGCTGGGGGCCCCTTAAAATTTTTTCAAAAATTATTTTTGGAAAATATCTACAAAGCTTTTTAAAAAATTTCAGAAAAGTACTTACAATTCCACTCCTTGGTTATCAGCTATTTTTGGAGGAAAAAGTGTTTGAAGACATTTTTGAAAAAGTACCTACGACTATCCCCCCTCCCCCTACCCCGTTCAGCTATTTTGAAAAGAAGGATTTAGCATTAAGAAGATTCAATTTTGAATTATATGGGTTTTGAAACAGTTTGCACCCCCATGATGTTTCTGAAATGATTCTCCTGAGGCGGTAAGCTTAAATCCATTATCCATGTCAACATTTTGAAAATGAAAGGGTGAATGAATGTTCATACCTTCTAAATAGAGGTTGGAACAATTAGGAACGATGCGGCCACCATCTCTGTGTCATCTGAGTGGAACATTCTGAATTGCGTCAAATTTAGAGGTCTCAACAATTGATGAAAAAACTTTTCTACCTGCAAAACTTGCTATGTTTTTTGTGTGAGTTAACTTAGAGATCTACGTGTGTTGTAGTTTGTAGCATAAATTCAAGTGCTAAAGCTGCATTTGTGACGTGAACACTAAACTGATTAAGAAGATCCATTGCACCATTCTAACCAGTAAGGTCTGAAAAATTCATTAGCGAACAGGTTAGAAGTTTGAAGTTTACCCATTCTTTGACTATAGCACGCATGGGACACATCAAAGAGTACACATACCCCTAATGCATACCAAACTCCAGTTTTATCCGAATATTTTGAAACAGCGAGCCACTTGTGTTGCAGAAGATTTACCGAGTTGAGTGCTCAATATACTTTTGAACACCTGATTTTCTATCCTGCTTCGCTAATTGCGAGCCACTCCCAAGCCTGGATAGAGAAGGAAGGACAATTAAACGGATCAAACTTTCTTCCACGACAGGAAGTACTTATGGGATTCCTACATACAGACATTTCAGTCTAAAAGAACCTGGTCTAAAAGACTATAAACTATTATAAAAAAAAGATGATTTTCTATCCCCAAAGCTTACATGACATTAGGGACGTCAATTCAGGGGACAGGGAGAGGCATTGCTGGAATGTGGTACTTAATGTAGACAAAAAAAATTCCAGGGCTCCCACTTTAAAATTCCTAGTTACGGCCCACCTCTGACTACCCTCCCTGTCATCATCAACTTTTTTTTGTAAGAAACATAGAAGTTTTTAGAAAATTTTTGGGAAAAGTCGCTCCCAATATCCCTCTCGGTCATTAGCTTTTTGTGACAGAAAAAGTTTAGCATTGTGATAAAAAATTGAACATGTTGCCCTCCAAGTTTTTGCTGAAATATCGTTCTAGCTTAACATTATTTAAATACCTATCTTTTGGCTTTCACGATCCGTTGTTACGTTTTGTTTTATTTTTAACATTTCGCACCTATTTTATAGGAGGCTTTGGATATAGACGCAAGAGAGATGCGTGATTATTTAGCTTTTTAAAAATTTATTTACGCATAAAAAATTTTAGAAAAATTTTTTTTTTGAAAGTGTGTCCTGGCCTGTTTTTTCATAGGCTTTTTAATTTTTCACTTCTGTTCCGACGAGGGGGGGCCAAAGTCTATTGACAAAATGTGAGGGGGGGAACATGGCGGGACTGCCTCCCTAGATCCACTAGTGTGTGGGATGCTGTGCTTGTCAGACATAACAGCGGCTAAATGCTCCAAATGTCATTAATCCCACCAACTGGTGCAGAAATATATCACCTAGCTTACCCGCGGGATAGAAGTTCTGATAAAGTTAAAATTTTTTGAATCCAGAATTAATGAAAAAATACATTTTGTTTTACTGAACAAGATTTATTAAGGACTAGCAGGGTACCCGGCGTTTTTCTCTCTCGCTCCTGTTTCCTTTTCCGCTTGTTCTCACGCTCCCGGTAGCTTCCCCGCTCGCTCTTTCGCTTTCGGTCAATTTTCCGTTCTCGCTTGCTTTCTCGTTCCCGCGCATTCTCCAGCTCCCGTTTCCGCTCGCTCTCCCGCTCCGCTCATTTTGTGACCGATTTCAATTTTTTTTCTCTATAATTGTCTCCCATTGACTCTCAAGGTTGCGTAAAAATTTCATTACGATCGGATGAATGGTGTAGCACTGCATAAAGGACACGCATACCTACAGACAGTCATTTTTCTATATATAGATACTAGCGGGGTTACCCGGCGTTTTTCTAATGTTTGTCTCTCTCGCACCCGTTTCCTTCTCCACTTTCCCGTTTTCGTCGCGTTCCCGGTCGCTTTTCCGCTCTCGGTCGTTTTCCAGCTCCCGTTCGCTTTCCCGCTCAGAAGTTTTGTTATCGATTTTCTCTCTTGCTCGCGTTTCCTTCCAAGCTTGCTCTCCCGATTCCAGTCGCTTTCCGCGTTCCCGGTCGCTTTCCCGTTCCCGGTCGCTTTCCCGTTCGCTTTCCCGTTCCCGGTCGCTTTCCCGTTCCCGCTCACGCTTGCTCTCCCGTTCCCGGTCATGCTTGCTCTCCCATTCCCGGTTGCTCTCCCGTTCACGCTCATTTTTTCTTTTCCATTCTTTCATAACTTTTGTTAGCCTATAAAACGTAAAATAGATTTGCTAAGACTATATATATATATATATGAATGTTTGTGGGTTAGTATGTCTATTATAGAAACGGGAAAGCGACCCGGAACGGACAGCGAGCGGGAACGGAAAAGCAAGCGTGAGCGGGTATGGGAGAGCAAACGTGAGCGGGAACGGGACAGCGACCGGGAGTGGTAAAGCGACCGGGAGCGGGAAAGCGACCGGGAGCGGGAAAGCGACCGGGAGCGGGAAAACGACCGAAAACGGAAAAGCGAACGGGAGTGGGAAAGCAGGTGGGAAAGGAGACGGGAGAGAAAGAGACAAACATTAGAAAAACCTCTAAAAAACCCGGGCAACGCCGGGTATCTCCGCTAGTACATACATAAACACACACACAGACACACATACATGCACATACACATACATACATACACACATACATACGCACATACATATATATATAGTTCCCGCTCGCTCACCCGCTCCGCTCCGCTCATTTTGTGACGGATTTCAAATTTTTTTTTATATTTGATTCCCCTTGACTCTCAAGGTTGTGTGAAAATTTCATTACGATCGGATGAATGGTGTAGCAATGCATAAAGGACATGAATATATATACAAACATTCATTTTTATATATATAGATAGTAGGTATACCTATACATTATAAAGATGTAACAACGGAAAATTTTTCATAGCATTTATTGATGTTGAATGCACCACATTCACAACTAATAGTAAGGAAGACTGAAGTTAATTTACCAATAATTAAAAAGAAATTAAATTTTATATGTTGAACGGATGAGCTAATATTGTTAAAATCACGAAGATTATTTCACTACAAGCATTAAACACCTTAAAATTTGTCACATCACTAATTTAAAAAAATCTCATTAATAATTTAGTGATTAAGCAAAATGTTATTGTTGTTGAAAACTGTACAAATCAACATCAGGTAATTTTGAAGCTAGGCACTCAAACAAAAATATTTCCAAACTATCAATAAATATAAATAATAAAATAAATACAGAAATAAAAAAAATTGAAATTTTAGGCAAAATAATAACGACTAACTAAAACCATTGCCACATCATGAGCTAAAATAAATCAATTTTAATTAAATGAACAACTTTTTCAATAATCGTGTTTGGCTAAATCGTATATAAATCATGAATGACCACAAAACTGCAGACTAAATAGGACTATCATAGCAAATGATATGACATATTAAATGAAGAATTATCATAATAGCATGTTATTCCAGGTGACTTTTAAAACAAGCCATCATCATCATCATCATCATCATCATTATCATTACCATCACGACGAAAAACACACAGATCACTTATGAACGACTACCACGTTAGCCGTGCACGTTGCTTTTCCGTGGATGTTGGAGGCGCAGCAGGAATAGACGCCCGCATCGAACAACTGCGAGCATCCGATTATGTCGAGAGTGAACTTCCTGCTGCCAGCATCCGACTTAATGAAATGTCTGGAATTCGGAAACAGCAGCTGTTTGTCCTTGTACCACTCAACAGAAGGAGTTGGATCTCCATTGACGATGGCGTAGAAACTGCAGTTCTCTCCTTCGATGACAGTGCACGGCTCGATCGGCTGAGCGAAGTTTGGAGCTCCCCTGACAAGATTTTGTTCAGCTGAGATTGCTGATCCCGATGCTCCAGAGTAATATTTCTGAGTGTATTGCGACATTACGGTTTCTTCGTTAACACTCATCTGACCAGGCGCTCCAGTTGTTGTTGAAATCTTGCTGGTTGTCTGTACAAATCCCCCGTGTGTGGCAGCAGGATGTGAAGGTGATTTCTGAAGAGCAGATCCCAATTTCAGATTTTCATCATTTGTTGTGAATACGGTTGAAAAATTTTGGTAAGGCTGGTTAGGAAGAGAGACTTGAAGCTGGCACTCGGTTTGATCGGATCCGTATTTGTTTTGTACGACGCATTTGAATACTCCGCTGTCATCCATCATGCAGTCGAGGATCACCAGTTCTGAATGACCTGCTGTTTCATCAATTTTGATTGCAAAGTCCTGACTGTGGTCGATGCTCTTTCCATTGTGAAACCAGGAAACCTTTAGCGGTTTTTCTGCTACAAACGAACATGACAAGATGACTTCAGAACCATCTTTTGTCAAAACATTATCTAGGTGTTTTGTAATGCGTGGAGCAGGTGAACCAACTTGACCAATCACAGGAGACTTGAGAAAAATGTGTTGATCTGTCGTAAAAGATGACATGCTACCGGCCTGACTCGGACCTGAAAGAGAGTAAGCAAATTGTGATGATTATCTTCACTGGCTTACCTTTCTGAAATATCTAATCAATGAAGTATGAATGTCTTAATATTTACTCCTGACATGAAGAGTTGCAGAGCTTTCCACATTTCCATTCGGATTACTTCCCAAGCATTGAACTTTTCCAGACATGGATGGATTCACGTGTTTGATCCTCAAACTTGTACTGTTACTCGTTTGTGATATCTATCAATATTGTTTCCCAACTATTAGTGTCGTGAGATATATTAATGAAGAAAAGGTCTCAGCTCATATAAAAAATGTATCTTTTAAGACTGACTGATTTGTTACTTATTAAAGTAATATAAATAAACAACCTGAAAGTTTTCTTGATCTGTAATCTTTTGACCATTAATGAGCCAAGTTATTTGAGACATCGGTGGACCAGAGAAGACCACTTCAAACACAGCCGAACCTCCTGGTTCAGCTGTGACATCTGTAATTGGTCGGACAATGTGTGGCACCTGTACGAAAGGTATCGGAGAAGGCGTGGCGCGTACCCTGGTTGCTGCCATGCCTGATGGCTGAGCTGTATAATAAAATGTTACATAATTAAACATAAATATTGTTATCATTATACCACATTAAAGTACTTATTAAACAAATGTTACTCAACACACCTCCGACCTTCAGGTGAGCAATACAGGTAACCTCTCCACCTTTATTATGCACGGCGCACTTATAGATGCCAGCGTCTCCCTCGTTGACGTTCTCGATGTCCAATCCGTACAAGCCGTCGGGCCCTTCGAACGCCCTGTACTTCCTCGTGTTGTGTACGATCGGAGTTTCGTTGAAGAACCACTCGTGAGTCGTAGGAGTGGCTTGCGAGTGAATTCTACATCTGAAGTGAGCAGTTCCACCTACCATCAACAGCTGATCCTTCAACGGTTCAATCAACTTCGGAGCAGGCACTGACTCGGTCTGACCTTTTAAGGAGCCTATCAAATTAGTCACACATTACATGACCCAGTTAAGGAACCTATCAAAATAGTCATACATTACATGACCTAGTTAAAAAATGAATGTAATCTTTTAACCAAATTCTAATTCTAATTAATTTACAAATGTAATTCATCATAATCATCATCATCATCATCATCATCATCATCATCATCATCATCATCGTCGTCATTAATTTTTAAGACAAATGTAATTCATTGTTAGGCCAAGCACATTTATATGCCATTTAACACATTCCCACCAAGTTTTTCTACTTAATCATGTAACGACAAGCCAAATATATATATATATATATATATATATGTATATATGAGCATTTATTGATACAAATATATATATATATATATATATATATATATATATATATATATATATATATATATATATATATTGCGAATAAACTGTGGAATCAATTTATCTTTGAGACACGCTCTAAGAAACACAACTCGCCATTTGGCAGAAACAACTTTTCGAGCCAAATTCTCGACCTTTCGGCACAAAACTTTCTGTTCGAGACTACAATTAGCCAAAAACTTTTCCATTAAACTTTTATTGTCAGACCGACGGACCGTTTCAGCTATGTCAGCCATCCTCAGGGTCAAAAGTAAAACGAGAAAAGTAAACAAACAGAAAGAACCGAAATTGTCAAAGAATTAGCACACTAACAAAAGAAAAAACAAAAAAACAGTCTACCTATCAAATCAAAAGAATATACGAAAAGAACTTGAAGAAGGTGTTTCGATTTTAACAAGTGAATCCGACTCTTTCCGGCTGAAAATTAAAGAGGCTCTCTATATCTTATTAATGAGACCCGCAATTAATAAACAATTTGATAAATTTCCACAGATTCTCCACTTATTCGGTGTCAAAGAAAGCAATATGCATCGGTTACCCTGTATTCCTTCTAACGACGAGGATAACATAAATGATGATACTTCTGACTCGTCCTCTGACACAAATACTTTGGCTGTTGAGGCTGCTCCTGACGAATCTCATTGTAATGTATCTGAGGAAATTCTTGTCTCTTCTAATATAACACAGCGAAAACGCAAAAATTGATTTCCAATAGTATAAATTTTATATTCTTTTGATTTGATAGGTAGAGTGTTTTTTCGTTTTTTCTTTTGTTAGTGTGCTAATTCTTTGACAATTTCGGTTCTTTCTGTTTGTTTACTTTTCTCGTTTTACTTTTGACCCTGAGGATGGCTGACATAGCTGAAACGGTCCGTCGGTCTGACAATAAAAGTTTAATGGAAAAGTTTTTGGCTAATTGTAGTCTCGAACAGAAAGTTTTGTGCCGAAAGGTCGAGAATTTGGCTCGAAAAGTTGTTTCTGCCAAATGGCGAGTTGTGTTTCTTAGAGCGTGTCTCAAAGATATTTGAGACACGCTCAAACTGGATGAAGACATCATTCGATCAATTATCACAGAAAATGTGAAAGTTGCGGATGCCATTAAAAACAAATTTAACTTCAACGTTTATTACAAGAATAAAAAATCCCATAACATGATCATTCGCAACAGCTGTCGATGTCCCGATTTCTTACATCTTACCAATGGTATCTATCAATTTACATGCCCATATCATCATAGTACACCAGAAGTTTACATTGGGCAGACACAAACGACATTATCTAGGCGTCTCACAATGCATATTCAAGGCGGAAATATTGCTTCTCACTTTCTAAAGGTTCATAAGATATGGTTGTCCAGAAAAACCTTACTTGACAATACAATTGTCATTGATCGTGAAAATGATGCTAGTCGTCTAAAGATTCGCGAAGCCCTCCATATTATCTCCAAACGACCTACACTTAATATACAAGATGACTGTTTTGGACGTACTTTACATTTGTTTGGAGGTGGCTTGATGGGAAAGACACCAGCCTGTTTACAACACATTCGTAACCCTTCCAAAGTTGATATGCATCCCGCTATCTTAGGGCATGTGTCGCGTTTACCAGCCAATGATGATTATCCTGAAACGGGTGATTGTAATCTACCAAACTCTGACGGTACAACAGATGCGGGGCCCTCTTCGGTGGTGGCATCTAATCCTTGTGTTAAAAGTTCGAAACTCAAAGTCTCATCGGATAAAAATAAACGTAGTCAAAGCATAGCAAGAAAATCCAGTACAGCAAATGAGAGATCCTCTCCAGTAACAACATATGTTCTCTGTGTTAAGAGTTCTAAACCTGAGGTCTCATCAGAAATGCGTACGCGTTGTCAAAGCACGTGCTTGGCGGCCAGGTCTTGTATCCCTCCACAGTTTGTCCTAATAGATAAAGACATACCAAGAACAGGTGGTACCGATGTCTTCACTACCAAAGATCTCACAGAAGTGGTTATCTCAACGGAGGAAAATCTGATGTCGCCGGTGGGAGTTTCAGTTCTTCCGATTCAGAATTCAACCGTTGAATTTCCGCGGAGCTCAGAAAATCTTGATAATGATCGTCATCAGCAGGCTAAAAAACTTATGCCTTCGCATATCACTGTTGATTCTGATGATTTTGGTGATGATGATAGCGTTAATTGTACTTATGTTGATTGTCTTGATGGTCGTGAGTGTGGTGATGAGGGGGTTGGCGATGGAGATGCAGGCTGTGGTATTGTTGTAGACAATGCTTCTTGTGAGTGTTGTGTTGCTGAGTCTGATGATGTCTTTGAAGGGGTTGCGAGACTGGACGTCGATGTTGGTGATTGTTGTATTAACCGCCATGGTGAGGTTTGTGATGTGGTTTTGCCGTTTGCACATTTGGTGGATCATGGTAATATAACGGTGCGTCGTGTCCGACGCTAGTTCTAACGACCTTTTCAGCTATTATATTTTAATTTTATTTCTTGTTTATTTTAATTTTGGTTTAATCATTTCTTTTTATTTTATCTTTTTATTTTTATTTTTTTTATTTTTTTATTCTTAATTTATTTTAATTTTATTTCTGGTTTATTTCATTTCTGTTTTAATTTAATTCTGGTTTACTTTATTCCTTCGTTTTATGGTCACGGGATGAAACTTTATTTTTGCTACTTTGATTTGCTGTCGAAATTACCGTATTGTCTTTTAGTAAGTTTAAATATAAATAATGCACCTGTAAATTCTGTGCACCTGTTCCCAGGTGAGTTATACGTAAACAGTTTCGTTAGCTGTTGTAGTGTCGTAGCGTTGGTTTTAATGAAAGTTGTATCGCTGGTATGTGTTTAGAATTTTATGTTTTTAGTTTTATATTCGAATGGTTTTATTAGTGTTTCTCTATCTTTATATATTCGGCTTTCGTCTAATATTCTATACATTGATTTTCCTTACTTTATTATAGGGGTTCTGAAGATGGATAAAGCCGAAACCGGCCGGTCAACCCCTTGTGACAATAAAGTTTTGTGTACTGTTGACTGTGTAGTTAATTCGGGAAGAAAATTTAGACGGTTTGAAGCAGTAGTAAAGAAATGGTGTTGTAGAAAATGGGCCGTAGCATTTAATAGAGCGTGTTTATGCGAGAATTTGATACCCAAATATTGTCAATATATATATATATATATATATATATACTAGCGGGGTTACCCGGCGTTGCCCGGGGTTTTTAGAGGTTTTTCTAATGTTTGTCTCTCTCGCTCCCGTTCCCTTCTCCACTTTCCCGTTTTCGTAGCGTTCCCGGTCGCTTTTCCGCTCTCAGTCGTTTTCCAGCTCCCGGTCGCTTTCCCGCTCAGAAGTTCTGTTATCGATTTTCTCTCTTGCTCGCGTTTCCTTCCAAGCTTGCTCTCCCGATTCCAGTCGCTTTCCGCGTTCCCGGTCGCTTTCCGCGTTCCCGGTCGCTTTCCGCGTTCCCGGTCGCTTTCCCGTTCCCGGTCGCTTTCCCGTTCCCGGTCGCTTTCCCGTTCTCGGTCGCTTTCCCGTTCCCGGTCGCTTTCCCGTTCCCGGTCGCTTTCCCGTTCCCGGTCGCTTTCCCGTTCCCGCTCACGCTTGCTCTCCCGTTCCCGGTCATGCTTGCTCTCCCATTCCCGCTCACGCTTGCTCTCCCGTTCCCGGTCATGCTTGCTCTCCCATTCCCGGTCACGGTTGCTCTCCTGTTCCCGTTCCCGTTCCCGCTCATTTTCTCTTTTACATTCTTTCATAACTTCTGTTAGCCTATAAAACGCAAAATAGATTTGCTAAGACTATATATATATATATATATATGAATGTTTGTGGGTTAGTTTGTCTATTATAGAAACGGGAAAGCACCCGGAACGGACAGCGAGCGGGAACAGAAAAGCAAGCGTGAGCGGGAATGGGAGAGCAAACGTGAGCGGGAACGGGGCAGCGACCGGGACGGGAAAACGACCGGGAGCGGGAAAGCGACCGGGAGCGGGAAAGCGACCGGGAGCGGGAAAGCGACCGGGAGCGGGAAACCGACCGGGAGCGGGAAAGCGACCGGCAGTGGGAAAACGACCGAAAACGGAAAAGCTAACAGGAGTGGGAAAGCAGGTGGGAAAGGAAACGGGAGAGAAAGAGACAAACATTAGAAAAACCTCAAAAAACCTGGGCAACGCCGGGTATCTCCGCTAGTACATACATAAACACACACACAGACACACATACATGCACATACACATACATACATACACACATACATACGCACATACATATATATATAGTTCCCGCTCGCTCACCCGCTCCGCTCCGCTCATTTTGTGACGGATTTCAAAAAATTTTTTTTTATTTTTGATTTTCATTGACTCTCAAGGTTGTGTGAAAATTTCATTACGATCGGATGAATGGTGTAGCAATACATAAAGGACATTAACATACATAAATACATATATACAAACATTCATTTTTATATATATAGATATATATATACACCAAACAGACAGTACCTACACAGACATACATGTACACTACAGTATTTAAACACGGAAAACAAACAAATGAATAAATGCAAAGCACTTATAAATAACCAACCAGTGTGCGTGGTTTGGCTTCTAAGTGTCGTCTCCGAAACAGTTCTCTTGGAGTGGACAAGTTGCTGGGTGGGTGAAAATATATGATGGGTGGGGGATGGAGAGGGTCTGTGGGCACTGGCAGACCTTCTGCCGACACCGGGTGAGAGAGATTTTCTGGTATCATTATAATAAGACATTGAATGCTCATTTATAGTAATGTTTAAAACGACTTTATATCAGAAGATTTTCTAGGCCTATTTTAATACAAAATTTTATTATTATTGATAAAAAATTATTACAATATAAAATGAAATATTTATTGGTACATACATCTTATAATATGAAATTAAATATTCATTGATACATACATATTATAATATGAAATTAAATATTCATTGATACATACATACATATTATAATATGAAATTAAATATTCATTGATACATACATATTATAATGCTCTCCAAGTTTAAAAAATTGAATTAAACCTTAACAGTTCTCACCTTGATACAGTTTTATGATCATCTGAAAAGAAGTTAAATATAAATAAATAAAAAACATTAAAAACAAAACTAAAATTATAATTAATATATAAATAATATAATTTCTAAAAACCCACCCTCAACAGTTAATCTGAACTTGTTAACAGTTGTACCAGTACCACTTGAAGCTACACATTGGAACCAAGCATTGTCATCCATGGTTACAAAGGGTATGTAAAGTGTAGATCTGTACCCATCTCCTGAAATGTGGTATTTGTCACTGTTTAGAAGCAGCTGGTCATTTCTGTGCCAGGATACGGTCGGTCGTGGAATTCCTTCTACGTCGACCGTAAATGTTACCGGATGACCTACGATCACCGTCTGATTTGGTAGACGAGCGGAAAATCGAGGAGGTGCCATGGAGCGATGTGCTGGAAAAAAGACAAAAGTTTTACAGTGATTAATTTATGCATAAAAATAACTTAATTATTCATATTTGTTACAAACATAAAAATAACTTAATTATTCATATTTGCTACAAACATAAAAATAACTAAATTATTCATATTTGTTACAAACATAAAAATAACTTAATTATTCATATTTGCTACAAACATAAAAATAACTAAATTATTCATATTTGTTACAAGCATAAAAATAACTTAATTATTCATATTTGTTACAAACATAAAAATAAATGCATGCAACATTTGTGGATCAACCAAGTAATAATAATAATAATAATAACAAAAAAGGAGAGTAGATAATTTATTATGATTTTAATCAATATGAACAAGCAGTACAAATACAAACAAAAATTTTAAACCCGAAGAAGAAAGTACAAGAAAAACAGTACATACGGAGCACATTGAGAGATACGTTGAATCTATCTTCACCGGCCCTGTTGCGAGCGATGCAGAGATAAACGCCAGCATCCCCAGGAGCAACTGCTTCAAAGATCAGAGAGTTTATGCCTTCTTCATTGATAACAATCTTGTGCATTCTATCTTCAAACACTCTGACACCCTCTCTGAACCAATAAACATCAGGGGTTGGTCTACCCACCACCACACAGTCAAATCTTGCAACATGACCTTCAGGAACATCCAAATCAGCTGGAATCTGAAATAATTTTTTTACACTATGACTTGACTTTCTACTAAAACATAATCATTAAAGTAGAAGTAATGATGGTGTTGCATCATTTGTGCATTTAAATAAGCCATAAAATACATAAAAAAAAGTTGATAAAACCATTCAGAATTATATTTTTAGAAGATTTATTGAAAACAGAATTTCATAAACAAAAATAAAAAACAGACCCTCTTGAAGACAGGTTTGAAGTACTGTTCGGACACTCCGCCGATTTCTCTCGACTTGAATTGTTCCGTCTCGACGTGAACGTGGTGCATCGGAGATTTTGCTTTCGGTCTCAACTTAACCTCGGCAGACGTGTACTCCTGTCCGTGATCGTTGGAAGCGCAACAGGTGTAAATCCCTGCATCTTGTACTGTTACTCCGATTATTATGAGACTGCAGGTCCAATCAGACGGACTGAACTTGATGGCATGTCTTGCCGATGGACGTATCGGATGACCGTTGTGGTACCAGTTGATCTGCAAATAGAATCAATTTTAATGTTCTGACTTTGGAATGTTTTTTTTTTTATCAGGCATTACATTCTATAGTTTCCAATTCTTTTCTTTTTCAAGATTTTTTTTACATTCTATACTTTCTAATTCTTTTTTAAAGTTTTCAAATACTATAAATATAAGAAAATAAAACCTACAGTGGGCCTGGGATGACCCTTGACTTGACAAGTGAGTACAAGATCTGCCCCCTCATCTGCCAAGGTGTTTCTTAAATGATCACTGAAGTGAGGTCTCTCTGTCTGCCATTAAAAAAAAACAAACAAAATCCCTCAAAACACTTGATACAAAAATTATTTAAAAAAATAATTAAATAAGCTAAATTATAATTTTATGAATATTTAAGGTGATCATATAACCTTTTCTTCAACGGGTACAATAACTTCAAGATCCATAGCTGTAGACCTGGAAAGTCCATCGATGTACACAGTACATACGTACCTGCCCTGTGATTCAGGTCTGACCTTTTCAATGGTCAAGGAGCACAATCCCTGGTCGGGTTTGTACGAGATCTGGTACTGAGGAGAGATGAACAATTCAATTTCATTGTGGAACCATTTGATGGTTTCAGGACGACATTCGGCCGGAATTGCACATTCTAAGACCACCCTTTGTTCCAGTCTCACTGTTTTGTTGTGGAGAGGCTTTAGAGAATAATAAATTAATTAATTAAATAATTAAATATTGTCAAAAATAAATATTTCCTGGTGAAAGTAATAAATAAAAAATAAAAAAATAAATTAATTAATTAAATATTAACAAAAATAAATATTTCCTGGTGAAAATAAATCCAATAACCTTGGTGAACTTTGGAGCACTTTTTTGAACAGGTGCAGCAGCTTTGAAAACAAAAAATTTTATATTGCAAATTAAACATCTATTGTTTCAGAATTAACAAAAACATTAAATCTTTCAAAAACAAGCCAACCGTGAACAGTAAGCAAAGTTGCACTGCTGATTTCTCCGATCGGACTCGTAACTCTGGCGGTAAACCTTCCAGAATCTTCTGGGTATGCCTCAGGTATGAGAAGCGTGTGCTTGTTTCCTTCATTGGTGATGACGAAATCAGGAGAGGGCATGATTTCGATACCTTCTCTGAACCACGTGACCATAGCTGGAGGATCACCGGATGTTATGACCACGAATCTTACTGGATGACCTTCCATGCATGACATGGTTGGTTGAAGTTGTTCGATGAAGCGAGGTGGATGACCAGGTGCTAGAATGTTGCAATAATTGAAGTTTAAACAGATTTTGATGGATTTTTTAATAACCTTTTTCAGGTAGGAAAGCATTTTTAACTTGTAAACACATCAGTTTTGGTTACTGTAAGAGGTTAGAATATAGATAAATTTATATGAATAAAAAATTAAGCTAAAATACTTATTGAAATGCTATACAAAGTTAAAAATTATTCAAATGAATAATTAAAAAAATATCCAAATAAAATAAAAGAAAAAATATTAATCACTTTTGACGGTGACTTTAGCAGAGCTTTTTGCTTCTCCGAGATTGTTTTTAGCGATGCAGGTATACTCTCCAGAATCAGAAAGTTTCGGAACAAGAATGACCAGCCTGGCCCTGCCATCCACACACGAGATCTCATAATCAGGACTGGTAGATAGCTCCACTCCATCTTTGTACCATGTCACCAGAGGTTCTGGTCTTCCTTCAACCCAAACTTCAAGCACGATTCTTTTTCCTGGATGGAAATATGAGACCCTATCTTATGATCTTTTTTTACAAAATGATCTTATTTTAACAAATGATCTTAACTTACAATGTGATCCTTTTTTACAATGTGACACCGTCTTACAAAGTGATCATATCTTACAAAGCGATCCTATTTTACAAAGTAATCTAATCTAACATATGGCAAAATGTTTACAAATTCCATAAAACAATTGAAATTGTTGATGAACAGAACAAGAACAAGATTTTAACAAATTGATTAAAAACAATCAAACAAAACCAAGACGATTGATTATTCAATCATCAACTTTATCAATGTAATGATGCATATAATAGTTGTTAAAAAATTATATAAAATTAGAAAAATGAAAATCTAGAAATGAAATAATTAATAAGCAACAAAGTAATTAATAAGCAATAAAATAATTAATAAGCAACAAAGTAATTAATAAGCAACAAAGTAATTAATAAGCAACAAAGTAATTAATAAGCAACAAAGTAATTAATAAGCAATGAAATAATTAATAAGCAACAAAGTAATTAACAAGCAATAAAGTAATTAATAAGCAACAAAGTAATTAACAAGCAATAAAGTAATTAATAAGCAACAAAGTAATTAATAAGCAAATAAGTAATTAATAAGCAATAAAGTAATTAATAAGCAATGAAGTAATTAATAAGCAATGAAGTAATTAATAAGCAATGAAGTAATTAATAAGTAATGAAGTATTTAATGAGCAACAAACCGGCTTCAGAGGTGATGTCTCGAAGTGCAGCAAAGAACTTGGGAGGAAGATCAGCGATAGGAGGTTGTTTGATAGGAACCGTTTTTCGTTGAACCACAGGAGTCGGACCGTAATCCAGTGCAGATCTCTTCCCAGTCTTTAAATTTAAATGTGATTATTTTTTTTAAATTTCTATTAATGACACAGTCTTTGGAAAACATTTGAATGAAAATGTAATTAAATAGTAGACATATTAATAACACATAACTTTCAAATGCTTGTACTGCTTCTTTTTTATATTATTGCATGAGTTATTTGTATAACATCTGATAGGAGGCAGTGAACATTTGATTTTTAATTATGTTTTTAAATGTCTTGAATGATTTACATGTTATTTGCAGTTCCGATTTTAATAAATAAGTAATTAAACAAAAATGTAACAATTGAAACAATAATAAATCAGTAAAACAAAAATTAAATAAAAACACAAACAAATAAACTCACAAATAAACATATAAATATATAAACAAACAAATATATAAACATACAAATATGTAAACATACAAATATATTAACATAAAAGCATATAAACATCAAATATATAAACATACAAACATATAAATATACAAATATGTAAACATACAAATATGTAAACATACAAATATATAAACATACAAATATGTAAACATACAAACATATAAATATACAAATATGTAAACATACAAATATGTAGACATACAAATATATAAACATACAAATTTATAAACCTACAAATATATTAACATACAAATATATTAACATACAAATTTATAAACATAAAAATATATTAACATACAATTATGTAAGCTTACAAATAAATAAAAATAAAACCAAGTAAGCCTACAAGAGGAGTTTCAGGAGGTGACTCAGCCTCTCCAACCAGCTGTGAAGTATCAACAACCACCAAGAGCGCCGAACACCAAGCTTTTCCTAACGGAGCAATTTCATACAAAAATCGTTTTAACATAAACAATAAACAACATTAACTTGAATTAAACTGAAAATAATTAATTTAAAAAAATTATCAACTTTTTTCATAAGAGCTACAAAAGTAAACAAAGCAGAAATAAGCGTGACTAATAGCAATGTCAACAAGTTCACACCTGCATCATTTTCAGCGATGACGGAAAACCTGCCGACATCTTCATCATACACCTGTGGTATGTGCAGCGAGTGTACGTCACCGAATGTTGATATCCTGTAGACGTTCGTTGTTATCGGCTCGTTGTTGAACAGCCATTGGATCTGCAAAGAAGTTTTCGAATGAATTTCAATTTTCACCTTCAATTCAACTGAAACAACAACAAAAATTAAAAAATAAAATTGAAGATGTGTGTGGTGGCCAAATGTCAAAGTATCATGTCTGTGATGATGCAAAAGTCGGAGACTCAAATTTTAATGGTGTCACTTGAGCTTGCAAGTGTGCTGAAACATTGATATAATAGTCAACTGAAACTGAGAAGTCAAGAAGTTCATGACTACAATGAAAAGTCCTTTGAAGGCAAGTATCTCGTGTATTTTATGCAAGAACAAAACCCACACACATATACATACCTTAGGTTTGGGATATCCACTGATGACAACTTCCATGGTACACGGCTGTCCCGGTCGAACGTGGACGTCGTGGAATGATTTGATAATTTCAGGGGGCACGTGACCCTCCTGCATTGGAACATCTGTCTGTACGGAGTGGGACGACTCAACCAGCCTCATCTTCATGGCATGACTTTCACTCTTCTGTTTCACCATAAGAGTTGCATAACATTTTGCGATTCCTGCGTTGTTGGTCGCCTTGACCATGTAATTTCCGACATCGTGTTTGTGCAAAACGGGGATGGTTAGTATTTGAACTTCTCTATCAGATGTAATCTGAAACGAAATTTTGAACTCAGAAAAAAATTACATTTTTTATACAGTTTACAATGAATTCAAACAAACTGAAGTTACAAGCTGAAACTCTTCTTTAGAAAAAAAATTCAAACATCAACCTGGAATTCTTTGCTGTTTTCAATCTGATTTCTGCCTTGGAACCATTTGATGAGAGGAGTTGGATGACCTATGACCCGACATTCAAATCGTACGAGCTCTCCCTCTGTCCCTTCGATGTCTTTCAAAAGTTGGGTGAATTTCGGAGGAACTTCGCCTGCCACTGCTCTTGAATCGACTTGATCGCTAATTGCTATAAATTAATTTGAATCTACAATAAATATATTATTCAACATATTTAATTATGTTTAATAAATATTCAAATAAAAATTTAATTCTAGAAAAAATAAAATCTTACGATCAACTTGCAACTTGGAAACACAAGTGGCTGACCCGTGTTCATTTTCGGCCTTGCACAAATAGACTCCCTTATCTTCCAAGTACAACTCGTGAATGAGCAGATAGCACTTCCCAGTCGACGAGTCGTGGTTGAAATCAAAATCTTTCGTCTGCTTTATTGATTTGCCATTGTGGTACCAACTTACCTGGATATTTTGAAGAATTAGAAAATTTATTAAGGTTTTAGTGATCAAAACCCATTCCACATGGATATTTTAAAAAACTTCTCCCACTTAGTAGACTACAATCAATTCCGCTTAATTGGCCCACCGGTTAATTGGGGCAGCCGCTTATTTGGGCCAAATCTTAAAGAACAGAAACCAACAATATGCATTTTTAATTATATGTAAAATTCGCTTAATTGGGGCAGCCGCTTAATTGAGCCAAAATGCCTAAGTCTCGATGTGTCCCAATTAAGCGGAATCGACTGTATTACAAAAAAGATACTGACTTGAGGTGTCGGATATCCAGTAACCACGCAATCGAATCGAGCTCTGCTACCTTCCTGTGCATTCTTGTCTTGCAACGGAACCACAAATTGCGGCTTCTCAGCGGCCTTTGTAAACTGCAGGTGTGTCGACACCTGGGAACTCGTCAAAGCAACTAGACAGGAGGTGTGAGCTTCACCTCCAATATTTTTAGCAGAAACAGCATATGTACCACAATCCTCTGAAAAGACTTCTTTTATTTCAAGTACTGTAAAGTTGTCTCCTATGATTATCTGTTAAAAAAATAATAAGTGATTCATTAAACACAATAAGAATTACTAAATGAGAAGTTATTATTATTACACCTGGCGCTCCCGTAATGGACTTTGTCGATAAGGGAGCGCCTAATCAAATGATTCTTTGATTTCATTTTATTTCATTTCATTTGTTAGATGCAATATAAAATTTTTATAAGATATTTTAATATTAATATCGCATTTATATACAAAAAGAATTCTTAAGTATTAATATATTATTTAAATTTAGAAAAAAAAATTTAAGAACTAATTTCTAAAATAACCTTAAAAAGAGCACTGGGCAATATAGGTGTATCATTAAATGACCATTGTATTTGAGGTGCAGGATCACCTGTGTAACTACATTCCAATCTCACTCCTCTTCCCTCATCGACAGCTTCATCTTTCAAAGGCTTTGTGAATTCTGGCTTGTGTACAGCTGTGATAGTTTATTTCACAAGTTGAAAAAAACTTATAAATGAATCTATCAAATAAATGAATGACATTTTTTAAATTATTGAAACATACATTAATACTTACTGAGCACATTGAATCACACATTAATACTTACTGAGCACATTGAAACATACACTAATACTTACTGAGCACATTTGAAACATACATTAATACTTACTGAGCACATTTGAATCACACATTAATACTTACTGAGCACATTGAAACATACACTAATACTTACTGAGCACATTTGAAACATACATTAATATTTACTGAGCACATTTGAATCACACATTAATACTTACTGAGCACATTGAGATTAGCAGACGTTGCAACCTCACCACCAGCATTTGATGCTTTGAACTTGAATTTTGCACTGTGCAGTTCCTTTTGGAGTCTTTTAATCTTCAGGGTACATCTGCCCTGGTCGCAGGACAGGATGTACTCGGGACCGCTGACAATCTCAACATCGTTCTTGTACCACGTGATGGTTGGGAATGGCACTCCGGTCACATGACAGTCAAATGTGTGCGATGTTCCCTCTGGAGCATCAGCTGCTCTTAAATGCTTCAAAAGTTCAGGAGCCAAAACCTTTGGTTGACCTTCTGTTTAAAACAATAATAATATTCAAAACAATAATCTATTTAAAACAATTTATACATTAAAAATAATTCTCAATTAGTGACAGTTATAAAAAATATTGTTCATTTCATAATTCCAACCTTTAACCCTAAGTTTAGCAGAAGTTTGAGCAGACCCAGCATCGGTGGTGGCCTTGCACGAATACTGAGCCGAATCAGCAAGCAGAGTTTCTTCAATGACGAGCTGACACAGACCATCCTTGTACGAAGCCACAAATCCTTTTGCCGGTTCGTTTTCTCTGAACCACTCGATGACCGGATTGGACGTATCGCATTCCAGTCTGCATTCGAATGTAAACTTTTGACCTTCTGTGATCTCAGCATTTTGAAGAGGTTGAACAAATTTAGGCTGGCGAGGTGCTTTCTTTTCTACCACTGCTTCTACTTTTGCCAGAATGTGCTAATCAAAATTAGGGAAGAATTATATAAATGTAGAAATAAACAAATGAAATGAAAATTAAATCTAATTAACATTTAATAATATAGTTATTATAATTAGAAACCTCAGTATTGACGAGATTTTTCTGAAGAATTCTTAATTCTTCAATTGCTTTGATGAATGCGTTATACATGTCTTGATTCTTTTCTAGAATGTTCTGCATTTTCTCCGGTCCTACCACTGAACCTGTCAAAGTGGAAATATTTATTCAATTCAAAATTTAAATGTCACTGCATAAATAGTTTAATTTAAATTAATTTTAGAACCAATAAATATAAATTGAACAAAGCTTAGTTTTTCTAACAGCCTCCATTCTCAATCACTAATCGGGAATAACAAAACAAATTTCGGCATTTCATCATCGAGGAACATATTACAGAATCTTTGTACAATTCAATTATAAACAAGATATTACATAAACTTTGTACAATTCAATAATAAACAAGATATTACATAATCTTTGTACAATTCAATAACAAACAAGATATTACAGAAACTTTGTACAATTCAATAATAAACAAGATCTTATTGAATCTTTGAACAATTCAATAATAAACAAGATCTTACAGAATCTTTGAACAATTCAATAATAAACAAGATATTACATAATCTTTGAACAATTCAATAATAAACAAGATATTACATAATCTTTGAACAATTCAATTATAAACAAGATATTACAGAAACTTTGTACAATTCAATAATAAACAAGATATTACAGAAACTTTGTACAATTCAATAATAAACAAGATATTACAGAATTTTTGTACAATTCAATTCTTGTTTATACAAGACAGTTCATTCAATGAACAACAAACCATAAAGATTAGTGGCAATGAATTCCATATCATTGAGTCTCTTGTCCTGTTTCATGCCTCCCTCTTTTCTGTAATCAACTATTTGCATCACAAGTTTCTCAACGTCTTCAGAACTTTTGCAATTGGGTGCTTGCTTGCTGATGCCTAACAAGAATTGTCCTGCATCATTTATCCAGCCTTCACACTGTTGTTAACATGTTTTCAAATAAATAGTTTATCAAGGAAGAAGAGTTAGACTGGTTTGAATTGAATTTATTTTAGAGATGTTCAAAAATATCTTTTATATTGATCGCTGAAAATTGAAATAAATTATATAAAACTTTAACAAATCTATATAAATAATTTATATTCAATTTATGAAGATCATGAATACAGGAAATAATTCAAAGCTTTTTGAAGATTTTATTGAAGCGATAGATAAAAGAGACCTGGTTGTTTATATCGTAAAACTTCAAGGAGTTCTCCAAAGCAAGTTTGAACTTAGAGAGAGAATCATAGAAGTGTTTCCATCTCTTGTGTGTTTCATCGACTTCATGTCTGATCTTTCTCGAGTCGTAATGACCGTCCTTGATCATTCGGTCGGCAGTCCCCATGAAATCTCCCACTCTGATACCAACTGCATCGGCCATTTCCTTTCGATATTGATAAATAAATTATCTTTAAGAAGCATTTTTTAAATATATAAAAGTAATTAATTAAATGAAAAGGAACCTTCAGTTGAACAAATGCTTGCATTATGGCTTGCACGGATGCGGGGGAGTTACCGTAATTCCCTCTGCGAGTATCCAATTGCCTTTGAAGAAGATCCAACTCATTCTGAAGCTGATGAGTTAAAAAACTTTAAACTTAATATAATCGTGAAAAAACATCTTAAATCATTTATTAAATAAAAACTCAAATATCTTAAATAAAAACTGAATTAGAAGCTCCACTAAACCTGTTTAAGATCAAAATAAAATTGACACAGTTGCAAGCTCTGTTCGAGTTTCTTGCGATGTTCGTCCCACATTCTTTCCCATTCTTTTCTTCTCTGTTCCGACAACTGCAGGACTTTTCTAACTTCGTCTTTTGCTAATTCCTGGGCATCCTGCATGTTTAAGATTAAAACGAATCTGATCCAACTGTTTATTTTTGCAAAACAAAAAAATTTCTAAAATAAAAATAAAATTTAAAAAAAAATGATTAAAAACCCATTTTTATATTTTTTATAAAAAAATCAAGTAATTAAAATAAATAAATTAAATCACATTACAAATTTAATGTCACTTCAATGAAAACATGCACTGATTGACCTGTTGACGGACTCTGACGATGATGTCATCCGCTTCCACACTGCTGGAGTCGATGAGATTTGAAAATTTATTCTTGCTGGCTTCGTGATTTCGAAGAGCTTGCCTTGCATCGGAAAGTTCCGTTGGTAAGTTATCTCCGCTGTATTCTTTCTCTGTTGTTTCTATCAAGGTGTCAAGCTATGAGGAAAAAAGTAAGTATAAAATATTTCCACTTGTCAAAGAAATTTGAAAGAGTTTAGAAATATGTATGCAACATTTTGGAGGATTGCAAATTAAAAATAATGCATTTAATTCAATTAACGTAATACATTTAATTCAATTAACGTAATGCATTTAATTCAATTAACATAATGCATTTAATTCAATTAACGTAATGCCTTTAATTCAATGAACGTAATGAATGTTTTTTATTATTATTATTATTATAAACCAGGCACGGGCAAGCCCCTCGCCGAACAATATAAACACAAACTGAACGCGCAAACAAATACAACAAAAAATAACGAAAAATAAACAGAGCAAAATAAAAATCCTAAGCAAAATCAAATTGAATATCACCAAAAAAATCATCCAAAAGTGATTTAAACAAAGACAACGATTCAGCAGACACCACCGGCCCAGGGAGCCGATTCCAGTCGTCCACCACTCTGTTACTGAAGTAATACTTCCTGCAATCTTTATGAGCCAACCTAGTAGCTAACTTGAACTCATGTCCCCTAGTTCTTTCGTCAGGGCAAAGGGTCAACCCCGGACAGTGGCAATCCATCAACTGACCAGACTTCATTTTATACAGAAGAATTAGGTCGGCTCGCTTTCTTCTATATGTCAGGGAAGGCAATCTGAGTTTCTTCAACCTCTCCGTATAAATGAGACCTTTGCATGACCTGACAATTCTGGTAAACCTTCGCTGAACCCTTTCGAGTTCTTCAATCAGACCACGCCCGTGAGGACTCCAAATCTGAACTCCGTACTCCAATTGAGATCTAATCAGAGATTTGTACAATGTTACAAAAGCATCATCAGGCAGATATTTTAAAGTTCTTCCAACTATACCCAACAAGGAATTGGCCTTTTTGATTCTAGAGAACACATGGTCTCTGAATTTCAATTTTGAATCCAGTATGATTCCTAGATCAGTAACCGAGCTAACTTCAGGAACCACAACAGACAAACCTGATGTATCTTGCATATAGTAATCCGCTGCAAAACGATTACCTCCAACCTTTAAAACACAACATTTAGATGGATTCACTGTCATTTGCCATCTTGTGAACCACTGCTGCAATTTATAAATGTCGGACTGCAGTTCCCGAGTGTCTTTGAAGTCCGCGATCGGTCTAAACAACTTGGCGTCGTCCGCGAAAAGGTAGATGTTTTCGCTAACACCACAAATGTCATTGATATAGATCACAAATAACAATGGACCTAACACGCTTCCCTGAGGAACACCACTCAACACGGGAAAGGAATCAGAGAGTCCGCCCCTCAACTGAACTCTGAATGATCTCTCCGTCAAGTAACTTCTGATCCATTCTATCAATATTGGATGAACTCCATACTCCTTCATCTTAAACAAGAGTCTCTTGTGTGGAATTCTGTCAAAAGCTTTTTCTAAGTCGGTGTAGATTGTATGCACCTCCAACCCAGAGTCAACCGAGAGAGTAACTTCGTCCAGGAACTTCAGCAACTGCAGGACCGTAGAGCGTGAAGGAAGAAATCCAAACTGTCTATGAGTGAAGATATCATATTGCAAAAAGTAGCTCATAATGTGGTCTTTAATTATTGACTCGAGAATTTTGCAACATACTGATGTCAAAGCTATTGGCCTGTAGTTCTCGACCTTAGCTTTGCTACCTTTTTTATACAACGGAACCACAACACTTGACTTCCAATCACATGGAACCACCCCCGAAGCCAATGATGTTCTGAAAATCCTCAACAAATGTTCATTTAAAACCAGTCTTGCTTCGCTCAAGATTCTTGAATGTATGCCATCCGGCCCCGCAGACTTTCCCCTGTTCAAGGCCATCAATTTTTTCTCAACAATGCCACTATCAATTTTCAATTCTGTCATTCCACAAGCCGGCACAATTGGGTGAAATGTATCATCGCCTTCAAAGAGATCTTCCCGTACATAAACCGACGAGAAGAATTTAGCGAGTGCTTCTGCTTTATCTCTGTCACACATTAAGTCAGTACCATCAACATTTAGAACACCAATACTCTCTTTAACCTTGGTAATTATTTTAACACGGCTCCAAAACAACTTCGGACAGGTTCTATACTCTGAGGCAATACGGCTCTGACTCTCGATGTTGAGCTGTTTTGACAATCTCTTGACTTTATCTCTGGTTACTCGGAACTCAGTCATTATGTCATCTCCATATTTGTAAATCCTTCTCCAAAGCTGATGTTTTAATTCAATGAGACAGGTGTCATCCGAAAGGTAAACTTCTTGTAAATCTGCTTTTTTGGCACAAATCGATTTGTGAGTTCATTTAGAGTATTGCGAAAAAACCTCCATTCGGAATCCACAGAGGACTCCAGAGGTCTGTCAGTGTTAGACAAACACTCATCCAGAGCCATGCTAAGACCACCATAATCACCCAGTTCATAACAAAACCTTTTTTCGTCCGGCCTCAAATTCTTTGTGAAACCAACCAATTTAAACCCCAAGATTGAATGATCACCATTCCCCAGCGGAGAGTAATATTGAATGTCAGTGATGTTGTCGCCAGACGTAATCACCAGATCCAGGACGCTTGAAGTTTGATTGGCAGCCCTCCTAGTAGGCTCATCAACATGTTGAAGCAAAAAACTGTCATTTAAGAAATTAAGAAATTTATTTTCAATCTTCTCAGCTGAACCGTTGCAACTAAAGGTATTCCAGCTAATGTCCGGGAAGTTGAAATCACCAATAATAACATGTTCACCTCTCAATAAAATGAACTCCTCAAGTAACTGGATGAGAAAGTCATTATTCGCACCACTGGAATTGGGACTTCTGTATACTGACAATAAATTCATCGTCTTGTTGGTTAGGGCCAGCTTTATGCACAAAGCCTCCTTAAATGGTGTACACAATGTCACTTCTGAGATATGGAGTTCTTCCTTGTAATATGCCACAATACCTCTGCAGGACTGACTAGCAAACCCACTCGTTAAGACCTGGTACCCATCAATCTGAAACTCTGAAATACTCAATGGCTTGGTAAAGTGCTTAGGATTGGTCTCCAACAAAACAATTACATCTGGAACTTCAATCAACGACTTTAAAACAAACAAAAACTCCGTAAACTTATTTGTTAAGCAGTCAACATTATTAAAAAGAATTGAAACAATGTCTTTTGGAGCACTTAAACTTGAACAGGACAATTTTATAAATTTTGTCTTCTGTGGGTTACCACATAGAAACCGCCTGGCTGCCCTCTCAATCTGAAAACCCATTTATCAATATCATCTTTTGTACTGATTTCCTTTTTCTTCTCTTCTATCAGCTTCCTGCACTCCTCTCTGTCCTCTTTGGACAAGTTGTGGCTCAAAATAACCTTCCTGTATAATTCAGATTTTTTAAGCTTGAAACTGTTCTCTAGAATCATGTTTTTAGCATTCATTCCAATCAACTTGATAAGAACTGGTCTTGGCTTCTGATCCCCATCAAGTTTTTTACCCATCCTAAACACATCACCCACATCTTTCTCCATATCCTGTCCAGTGATTTCCAAAATGATTTTTAGAACAATGTCTTTATCTTTTATTTTTGAATTAGCCATCTCTGGCACATTGAAAGCCACAATATTATTTTTTCTTCTTTGTCTATCACTGTTGACATCAATTGAAGTCTTAGCAACATCCACAGTTCTCTGGACAATTTTCATGTCTGTAGCCAACAGTTCAACTTTATCTTTGAACAAGTCAGACCAAGTTTTAGTTGATTTACTACTTTCTTCGTGTCTAGCAGCAGATTCTTTATTTATCTCGAGCAAATTTACCATTAATTTCTCCATTTGACATCTCTGCAATTTGAGGGCTTCATCAACCACTTCCGACTTTTTCAAAATAGTTTTGACATCTTCGGAAGTCGCCATATCTTCCTTTAGAGCACATTTTATATCGTTCACTTTTCCCATCAGATCGACAACACATTCTTCAATTCTACGAGAACTCAGCAGTGATTTAAAACTATCAATGTTTTCCTTCGCACATTTATCGCAAATGTGGAGTCCGAGTTTAGAAGCGGCGTCCGAAGCGTCAAATTTACTTTCCCTTTTGCGTAAACCTTCCGCCATCATATGTATTAATTACTTTGCAATAATTAATAGCAAAATTCTATTAAATAACTTTTAGTTATCGCCAATAATGCAGTAAAATGATAGAGCAAATATTTGTTTACCGCACACGTTATCGCCCAAGAACTTTATAAAAAAAAATAATATGCATAGCGACCATTAAAAATGAAATAAAATTATGAAAGCAAATCCATATAAATAAATGTCAATGTGGTATGCTGCATAATTAAAAACGTCATCGTGGTATGCTGCATAAACAAAAATTTCATCATGGTATACTGCATGAACAAAAATTTCATCATGGTTTGCTGCATAAACAAAAATTTCATCGTGGTATGTTGCATAAACAAAAATGTCAACATGGTATGCTGCATAAACAAAAATATCATCATGGTATGCTGCATAATTAAAAATATCATCATGGTATGCTGCATAATTAAAAATGTCATCATGGTATGCTGCATAAACAAAAAAATTCTTAAAAAAACTACAAACTACCTGTTTGAGATTTTCAAAAAATTTGGTAGAAACATTAAGAAGATGTTTATATTCAGAAATCCTCGCTTGAAACCTCGTGTGAGTCTTGACAAGTTCATTGACGATGAAGTCACGATTTCCGTTGAAGTCGCCCTTGAATGACAACAGCTCTGCTGATTTCAAATGTTTCTCTGTTTCTTCGTGCACTTTCTGAAAAAAACATATGTTAATGAAAAAGAAAGCTTTAAAATATAGCTTTATACTATATTTCAACCATGTGACAACAGCTGGTGTGGATTTGTAAGCCATAATAGATATTCAAGATGTAGACTGAAACTTTTTTACTTTGCACAAAAGTATGTCGGAGCTGTTTTCAAATTTTAAAACCATATCAGTTTAAGTGTTTTGATATAAATCAAAATATTGGTGTGCCATCTAGTACACCTATAAATGAATAGATGGATAAAATAATCGTAGCAGTGCAGAGACTGCTGAATAATATTCCATTCAAATACCACTGAGCTGAATTACATGCAACTTCGTCAATTCATTTAACTATATACAATCTTACATATTTTCTAAGATAATTTATCTCAAGTGCAAGCATTTAAGTGAATGAATCAGATAAATTGTGGAAAAATTCTTTTACACGAGAGTGCAAAAAAAATACTACTACCATTCAAGGCAGCATGTAGTACTACCACCATTCAAGTCAGCATGTAGTACTACTACCATTCAAGACAGCATGTAGTACTACCACCATTCAAGTCAGCATGTAGTACTACCACCATTCAAGTCAGCATGTAGTACTGCCACCATTCAAGTCAGCATGTAGTACTACCACCATTCAAGTCAGCATGTAGTACTGCCACCATTCAAGTCAGCATGTAGTACTACCATCATTCAAGTCAGCATGTAGTACTACCACCATTCAAGTCAGCATGTAGTACTGCCACCATTCAAGTCAGCATGTAGTACTACCATCATTCAAGTCAGCATGTAGTACTACCACCATTCAAGTCAGCATGTAGTACTACCACCATTCAAGTCAGCATGTAGTACTGCCACCATTCAAGTCAGCATGTAGTACTACCACCATTCAAGTCAGCATGTAGTACTACCACCATTCAAGTCAGCATGTAGTACTGCCACCATTCAAGTCAGCATGTAGTACTACCACCATTCAAGTCAGCATGTAGTACTACCACCATTCAAGTCAGCATGTAGTACTACCACCATTCAAGGCAGCAATTTATATATATATATATATATCTGAGAACAAAATACCAAGCTAAGTGCAAAAGAAATTAATTAAGAATTTAAACTGAACTTGAGTATCAGTCATCACATAACATTTCGAGCCTTGAACAAATCTTAATTGCTCAATTACGGACAAACTCAAATGCAATAAAAGTCAAACTTGAACCCAAATTCGACCAAACCGAACTCAAACTTTCAATTTTGGGATAATTATTAATTTATTTATAAAAATATCAAACTTTGATGATTATTAATTTATCTATAAAAATATCAAACTTTGATAATTATTAATTTATTTATAAAAATATCAAACTTTGATAATTATTAATTTATTTATAAAAATATCAAACTTTGATGATTATTAATTTATTTATAAAAATATCAAACTTCGATGATTATTAATTTATCTATAAAAATATCAAACTTTGATAATTATTAATTTATTTATAAAAATATCAAACTTTGATAATGTTCTTGAAGTCATCCAGCCTTTTCTGATGATGTTGAACTTCTGGTAGGGAAGAACCCAATTCACCTGCTAGTTTTGGAAAGAAATTGTCCTCCACTTTTATGATCCATTCAACTGTCTGAAATTAACAAAAAACGAAATTTCATTTTGAAATTATTAAATGTATTGACAATAAATAAATTAAATTAAATAACAAGATATATCGACTTATAAACAAAAAGATAGCAAATCATAAAAAAATAAGAGTGACAACAAACCACCAAACAACAAACCACCAAACAAAACAACAAACCACCAAACCAACAAACAACAAACCACCAAACCAACAAACAACAAACCACCAAACAACAAACAAAACAAAAGACCAACACCAACATCAACATATCATAGAAGACGACAACAACCTTCCTGACATCCATCATCAACTGCTTCCATTGATTTTTATAATCTTTTCCTTCCCCAATGAAAGATTTCCATCCCTCAAAAAGTGATGCTACAATGCCGTTTCGTTCCAAGAAATTGCTGAGAATCAAAGTGACTGCATTCAAGACAAACTCCACACTGAGACTGTCTGTTGTTTTCAACTAATTCATAAATAATTTTATTTAAAATAATTATTAAAGAATTTATTTTAATGAATTTATTATTATTATGATACATTCAATAATTTACTATAATGAATTCAACAATTTATCAAAATGAATTAAATAATAAATAAATTTAATAATTTTTAAAAATAATTTCCACTTTCAAAGAAACAGATAACCAATCAAACAACTTACTATAAAGTTATAAACATTCTAACAAACCAAATTCATAAAAGCAACAAGGAGTTATAATAATAATTGAAATAAAATTAAAGAAAAGTAGAACACATTCAATCCTCACATCATTTGCATCAGATAAAAACTGCTTGGCAACTTTTTCAAACTCAGCAACATCCAAACTAATCTTCTTCACGGCACTTTCTCTGTGCTTCAACATCGGCTCAGTAATCTCATCCCCGGATTGACTTTTCAGCTGTTCTTCAAGCAGCTGGAGCTGAGCTGATAGCTGCAGAATAAAAAAAAAAGATTATCCTAAATAAATAAACTATTTCAGACCAGTAAATCAAAACAGATATTCCTCATTGTACTCTTATTTATGTCAACAGGTTTACTAGATAATAATTAATTTTTTACAAATATACATTTACATTGTTATTTCATAATTATAAATATGTTAGTATATTTATAATTCTAATGTAATAATATTATTATTTATATGTTGTCTTCTTACAAATAATTCCTAATTAAAACAAAACCTGTCTTTCTCTTTTTTGAAGGACAACGAATGCAAGAGCCAATTTGCTTCTTTTCTCCAAATTCTCCTTTAATTTCTCGAGATCGTTTTCCAGCTTTTTTGACTTTTCGAAAAGAGCTTCACTTTTATCTTTCTTATCATCACTTTTAATAAGCTCTTCTGCACTTGACTTCATCTGCTTGACTTCAGCTTGTTTTGCCTGGAAATAAATATTATTAAAAATTGTATAGTTTTTTTCATCTCCTAACATTCATTTATAACAACCACAATCATAACAAACAACTAAACATACAATCATAACAAACAACCAAACATACAAACCTAACAAACAACCAAACATATAAACATAACAAACAACCAAACATACAAATATAACAAACAACCACACATACAATCCTAACAAACAACCACACATACACTCATAACACGCAATCACACACACACAAACACGTGAACAACAAGAACGTCATCGAACACATTCAAATGATTCTTTCCACTAACCCGAATGTCCTCTGCAAGAGCTCTGTGAACGACAACAAATTCATTTACATCTGAAAGACTGACAGTAAGTCTGCTGAACCTGTTGACAGTTGCTTGACCAACAAGCACCAGCCATGAACTCAACTGGTTAATTAAATTCGTTTATTTTAATATTTTTGCTTTATATAAATAATTAATAAATCATTTATTAAAGTCTGATAACAAATACTTTGTTTAATTTGTCCTCCAGTTGAAAAAAAGCCCCATTTATTTTCTCAGGCTCCACAGAGTGAGGAACACGGGATGTCATTCTATGCATGATAGCTTCAATTGCATTCAGCTGTTTCAGATAATCAGTGAATTTTCTAATAATGTAATTGTAACATAATGAACAAATCTATTATTTCCATTAATTAAATAATAATAATGCTGATAAAAAATAAATAAATAACTTGAATAAAAAAATAATGATTCAATCAAATAAAAAATTGATGATTTAATTGAATAAAAAAAGATTGATTTTGTTGAATAAAAAAGATTGATTTTGTTGAATAAAAAAGATTGATTTTGTTGAATAAAAAAGATTGATTTTGTTGAATAAAAAATTAACAATTTATTTGGCACCCCTGAGCAAATATTTCTTAAGCACAGCCTCCATGTGACAATCTTCCTCACCATGAAAAATTTTAATATAATTACATTTGACAGCTGTGAGTGATTTACATTTACGTATTTTTTACTTCAGCAAAATAGATGAAACAAAACCAACAAAATTTTATCGAACCAAAACAGAACTTGAAACCAACCTTTGCATTTATGGCAGCAGCAACCGGTTCATCTTTTCCAACTCTGTTTAGAAGTGTGTTTGCCTCGTGTATCGTGGCGACAGTGCCGTCGTACACGCCCTGCAACAACTGTTTAAATCCTTCCTCCACACCCAATGTGGAATGCTCCAAACTTCCTGCAAGCACTTCAAGACCATCCAAGCGAGCAGTTGACTGAATGGAATTGGAAATAAAATTCAAAAAGCTCCATGGATATATTTTTGTAAACTTTTTAATGATTGATACACTTAACGGATACATTTATTTCCCTGTCAGTTAATTCCATAACACACAAGAACAAATACATGTCAATGCCACAATCAACACCAAGTTGATGTTATTTGCATTGAAATAATTAAATAAACTATTATGATGCCTTTTATTTAGAAAAGAAAAACTTTCTTGGAATCAGAAGTCAACAAACATTTTGTGCTTGAATGAAGAAGTTGAGAGCAAGTGAAAGATTTCTTTTTCTGTTGTCGAGGGAGGAAGAAAATGCATCGCATTTAGCTTCGAGACTGTGAATGATATCTCTCAGAGCTTCAACATCAGATGACAAACCAATGTCACTTGCAATGTAATCGAGAGACCACAATAAATGCTTCAACTTCTGAGGCAGTGGCTGAAAAGTTTGATTTGTAAAAATGAAAGTACTTATAAAAATGTTCAAAAAATTAAAAAAAAAATTAATCGAAACCAACAGTAAACTTTTCTTCAACATGAGAATATTCATCCTGAAGTCTGTAAACTTCATCGATGGAACTTCCTAGATTTGTCTTCGTAAGATATGTTTCTCCTGTTTCTTCAAACCATTTGGCAACCTTGAAACAAGCAACAAGCTGTAAACAGCAGTATTCAGAAATAATTAGTAACATGAAAGCACCCAACGCTCATTGCTGCTACTGGAGACATTATTATTTTATAGAAACGCAATTTTTAAGAGTAAAATTAATCTTTGATTTCTTTACCAAAAAATCTAACAATAAATTTTCAAATTATTATCAAAATGTCTAAAAGTAGACAACAACTACAAACACCACAACAATAATAACAACGACCGACTTTAGAAACTTCATCTCTGATGTTCATGAACTTGATGCACTGTTCCAACTGAATCTTCCTCTGCAGCCATAACTCATCTAGTCTTATCTGTCTGTATCTGAGGTTGACAAGCTGCTGCTCAATATAGTAGCATCCAGATGTGGTTGCATGCTTGTTGTGGGAGCCACATTCAAGAGCTGCCTTTCTTATTTTATCCAGCAAAAGCTGACCTTCCTGAAGGGTCATCATGGAGGATTCCAAGACAGCTGAATGAGTAAGAATTTGTGGAGAGATTTTAGTGATAGATAGTTTGATATAAATATTTCAGATCACACCTTTTTATGTGCAATTATTCAATGAGTTTTTTTCTCGTAGAAACAAAAAACATAAAAGTGACCAATGCTTACAATTTAGAGCAGCCTTTAAAACTCACATTTCCTAAGTTCTTGATGTTGTTGTAAATCTCTTTTGGCTCCTTCAACATCACTGGACAGAGGAACATCAACGCATTTAGCTTCCACCAGATGGAGTTTCTTCAAGAACTGCAAACAAACCATAAGAATAATATTAAGAATAATACTAATATCAATAAGATCTGTGGTTAGAAATCCAATAAAAATTTTGTTTAACCGAAAATGTTAAAAAACCCATAAAATTATCAATAACCTGCTGAGTAGACGTATGAAATGATACGCTTTGATCGAGCAGCGATTTTCTTATCTCGAGTTGCTTGAAAACACCTTCCCATGATGTTTCTGCTTGTTTTTTCAAATCACCACTAATGGATGCCAACGCTTCGTTTTTTCTTGCCTGTTTAAAAACAACTCATTATTATAGATATGTAAAAAAATCCATTTTTTGACTAGTACTCTTCCTGTACCACTTTCCACAACTATTTGCAGAATTCAGCTATCATTCGGTAGAAGCATGGGCGGATCCAGGTGGGAGATGGGGGGATGCACCCACCCAGATTATCAATAACAAATTTTGTTGTGTATATTACCCGGTTTTTGGAAAATTACCATAGTACCTACCTCCCCCGTTCTTCAGCTTTTTTATGAAGAGAAAGTGTGTCTTTGAGAAACTTTGTGAAAAGTACTTACAATTACCCCACCCACCCGGTCATCATTCTTTTGAAAAGAAAAAGTGTGAAAGTTTCTAAAAAACAATGTTAAGTGACGTAATTACTTGCATCCTTCCCCACCAGGAATTCCTGGATCCGCTAATGCTAGAAAAACGTAATTATGCTAGAATAGGCCTTATCCAATAAGGTCAACGTGGGTTAAGGACTTAAAGTTATTATATTCTATTTTAAACATTACACAGTCGTTTGCCTGACCTATATCCCTAGCTGTCCCTACCAAATTAAACCGTAGTTAATAAAAGAACCAAGCGACTAAAATAAAATTAAAATTAAGTAAAATAAGCCACAGTCGTCAGAATTACAAACAAAATTTTAATAAGAAAGAGCCTACATTGAATTTGAGAATGAGTTCGTCATGTTCGTGTCTCAGCAGCCTCGACTCTTCCAACGTCGAACCAACCTCGGTCACATCAGGAGAAATTTGGATGACTTTTATCGTGTACGAAAATTGAGTCTGTAATTTAACGTTTAGTCGTTTTTAATCACACTCGGATCACCACTACTACAACCTGCAAAGCTTCTGGAACACTCATTGAGATTAAATAAAAAGCAATAATCAAATCCTTGAAAAATATGTAATTTAAAGTCATTTTTAAAACGACGAGAAATCTTCTCTGTGACTTCGCTTAAAAGCGTTGTCACCGTGAGAGATATTTGAAAATTGAAAGGAAAGAGTTTTTGATCAAGTCAAATGGCAAGAAGAAAATCGCACAAAAATAAAAAAGTTCTAAAAATAGAAATTATTTCCACCATTTTTGCTACAGTTGAAATAACGTCTTTAAGAAAGTCTCTGAAATTTAAATTGATTTTCTTTCGTACCTGTGTAATAGAGAGCGCCAGCTTAGATCTCCCAGCATGTAAGCTGACTGTGAACTGATTTGTTGGATTATCCCCAGGCTTCTCAGCTTTTCCCGAAACCATTTTTATTGACGAAACTGCAACTTTTGATTCAACTTGTAAATTCCGATTTCACTTGTTATATCCTAAACTCGTTGAAACTTTTTTTTGCAGAAAAATTCAACCAAAAAAAACGTTTGCAGATACTTCAACTCTCGAAAGAAAGAATTTTGTGACTACAATAATTAATAATGTGATTTTTCTGAGGACTGAAACACTGATAGATTAATAATTAAATCTATTGGGGGTTATTCTCCCAATCACACGAAAGAGAGAGAGCGGCTGGCTGAACATAACCAAACAGTCTCCCACTCCAATACAGAAACAGAACAACAACAAAATATTTCTGGATTTCTAGTTATAATGCTCACGATAGTAAGTTGCTTATACTCAAGCCCACACGCTTGCTTGCAACTCCAGGCTGCTGCAGACGTGAAAATCGGAAGAAACATTCTGAAGCTTTCAATATCAGTAGCGGTTACGTAAATACGCTGCCCAATAAACGATAGTCTCTGACTGTTAACTGATGATAGTTTAAGTTAGTAGCAATAGGGTAGATTGTGAATTAGTAAATTATAAGTTATATATTATGTACTAAGAATTTAGAATCCTTAAATAACTCCACGCTTCACGGTCGCTCGATGCACTCAAAACTCAAAAACTGTTTCAGTCCGAAAAGTTATATTCTTTTCTTCAAAATTTAATTAAAATAAAATCAATGCAAATAAAATTGTCTACAACCACAAAATAAAGTTTCTAAACGGCTATTTTAAAATTCAGAAAACATTCAAGCTGATTTTCTAAGACTATATAATATAATTTTTTTTTAAATATTTACTGAAATGTATATTATACATTACACAATCCACAACAAAGTTTTAATAAAAATTCTAAAACAAATTGCGTCCTATAAATTGTAGCAGTTCTTTCAGCTTAATAGGACCAATATGCAAGGAAGAACAATTTGAAACATTCAAGGAAGCTTCCCGCTAATCCTGGAAAGAATGATATTTAATGATGCCACAAGTTTAGGCTTCTATAAATAAACTGTTTTTGTTTCCAACTTGATTATTGATCAGGCACATTATTTGTTTATCAAAACAAGAGTACAATGGACATCCATATCTTGTAACTATTTAACATCTTTTCTCGGGAATTCTCCTTCGCCTCGACTAAAATATTTTACGAACAAAACCTTTACAAGATGATTATGAAAGTTTTTTTTAAGAGATCATTCATTATCTTTGACGTTTACCACAGAAATTCGAGAAATTTTTCTTTTAAATAAATTTTATGGATATTTTGAAAGACATCCGGTCTAAGAAAATCCATCCCAAGTCACCTATATTATCTCATTAAAGATGGAGCAGCAATAATAAATAAAATTGTTAAAAATAATATAATAATTTACATACTATATTTTCATATTGTTTATACTTAAATTAATATTTATTTTATCATTATAATTATTATTATTAATAGTACCTAGTAGTAGTAATTATTATTACTAGTTAAATATGATAGTCATCAAACGCCATTTATTTCGAGTTGTTTAAATTGCTTCTCAATTTGTCATAAACAAAAATTGTTCGTTTAATCCTGCAAAGCCGCACACCGGAAAGGAAACAGCTGCCAGCTATTTTCCAAGCCATGTATTCATCTATGCGCTGTTGGCTTGGTTGAGGCTGTTGTTGTTGCCTGTGTTGTTCTTATTAAGATTATTACTATTATTATTATTAGCGTTACTGTTGTTGTTTCCTGCTGTTGTAGGTGTGATGTTTTGTTTCTGTTGTGGGTTGTTGTTGTTGTTGGCGTTGGCGTTATTGGGAGGAGGGGGAGGCTTCCTCAGACCCCTCAGTGTCCATACTCTTAATGTGCCATCGGTGGAGCCCGTGAAAAGTCGGCTTTCGACAAACTGCAAGACAAGAAGAAATAAATAGATTAATTCGAAATAAAAAAAACAGTATAATAATAAAAAAAATCAAATTAATTCTCTAAAATCTGAACATCAGACCACGGGTGGTGTGTGACATCCTGAACAAAGTCCTACTAGAGTTGTTGTTATTTGAAATAATACAATCAATATTTCTCTATAGAGACAGTTACAAACAAGTCGATACAAGAACCGCTTATACAAAGCACCTGCATTGTATTGGTAGCAATTTGTGGCGGTCCTCGGAAGGCTCGTTTCAATTCGCCTGTCTTGGAGTCATAACACATTACACTTCCGTCACTGCTTCCTGTAAAGACTGGCTCGCGAGAAAAATCAATTCTTAATGAACGACATTTTTGTAAAAAAAAAACTATGAGATAAATGTAAATTTAAATTATTCAAAATTATCAAGCGCTTGATTTTAGATTTGTGAACTGGCAATTCTGGATAATATTAACTTACCCATCCCTTCGTAGAATTTGATGCAGAAAATGGTATTTGTATGACCAGTAAACAATATGACATCTTTATCTACCCAATCTATTGTCCAGCCTCTGGCCGTCTGATCGGAACTACCTGAGAAGATGACACGGTTGACAACCTGCAAGTTTTATTTATGGTTTTTAATGACAATCAGTCACGAGCTAGTTTCTGAATATTTTACTGATTAGATAATCTAGAAAATATTGTTATAAAAATAAATAAATGACATAAAACC
Source organism: Erpobdella octoculata (assembly GCA_963978895.1). NCBI lineage: Eukaryota > Metazoa > Annelida > Clitellata > Hirudinida > Erpobdellidae > Erpobdella > Erpobdella octoculata. The sequence continues at coordinate 8,721,325 of OZ022247.1, forward strand.
ATTAATTTTCTGTCTCAATGATATGAAAGACAAAAACGAGCGAAAGCTAAATAGAGCAATTAACATGGTGCTTTAAAGACTTCTCATGTCAATAGTGGAATACATGAAAGCTCCATTGTGTAAGTTGCTATTTACCATCAGTCGATGGAAGCATTTGAATGAACGAACGCATTTCGAGACAGTAAATAACCTTCAAGCATTGATAATGGTTCAATTGTATTCGTTCACAAGTTTTTTGTGTTCGTTTATCAAATTCTGCTATAAAATTTATTATTTTGAACAAAAAGCTTTTTGAAGAAATTGAACATTCAGAAATTTCGTTTTTTTTTACTTTTCGTTATTTCAACACGATGTGTTTTGGACTGCACGTGTTGACCTGGAATGTTGACCTAGAAACCGACTCCGTTTCGGTTTATACAAGCCAGTTGGCAAGTTTCAGGTTCGGATGACAGAAAAGAAATAACTAAATAAAATGAAATAATGATCTGAGCCATGATCTTTGGCGTTTCCTGTTTCCTGCTATTTAAGTTTTAAAACACATAACCAGGGTTGTTAACAATAGCCAAAAATTGTATTGGCAATACCAATCTCAATAGGCACTTGAAAAAGTGTTTACCATACCAATATCATTACTCAATTAAAAAGGGTATTGCTGCCAATAGCAAATACCAAACACTAATACTTAAAAAAAACTTTTTTCTCAAGTATTTCATTATTGTACACAAATTTAAAATCATGCAAAGCACAAAAATGAAAAACAAATAACATTAAAGAAAAGTGCAAAAATCAAAATCAAAGTGGCAAAATAACTTCAGGAAAATTGTTACCACTTATCACTAAAAGTTGTTGAATGTGATATTACAACACTTTACAAAATAAACTGATTGAGAGTACACCACTGATTTATATATATATATATATATATATATATATATATATATATATATATATATATATATATATATATATATATATATATATATATATATATATATCTTATATCTATATATATATAAATGAATGTTTGTATGTATATATGTATATCCTTTATGCATTGCTACATCATTCATCCGATCGTAATAAAATTTTCACACAACCTTGAGAGTCAAGGGGAATCAAATATAGAGAAAACAATTTGAAATCCGTCACAAAATGAGCGGAGCGGGTGAGTGAGCGTGTATATATATATATATATATATATATATATATATATATATATATATATATATATATATATACATAAATGAGCGAAAACGGGAACGGGAAGCCAACTGAGAGCGAAAGATAGAGCGGGAAAGGGAAAGCGATCGAGAACGGGAAAGCAACCGGGAGCGGGAAAGCGACCTGGAGCTGGAAAACGACCGAGAGCGGGAAAGCGACCAGGAGCGGAAAAGCGACCGGGAGCGGAAAAGCGACCGGGAACGCGACGGGAAAGCGGAGAAGGAAACGGGAGCGAGAGAGACAAATATTAGAAAAACCTATTAAAACCCCGGGCAACGCCGGGTGCCCCCGCTAGTATATATATATATATATATATATATATATATATATATATATATATATATATATATATATATATATACTATACTCAATATATGTTCCGAAATATTGAGAAAGTATCTATAAAACTCATAGCGGCTAAATGGAGACTTATTTTTAATCGAGCTTGTCTTAAAGAAAATCTTATGCCATCTTACATTATTAATAAAAACCGCTCGAAAATGGCAAAACAATGTTTGATGATTCTTTAAGAATCGAGTTGCTACGCGAGGGACAAATTAACAGGTATCGTCCATTTCATTCTAGTATTCCAACTCATCTCAGACACGCGGCTAAATCATTACGATCTAATCCTAATATAGTAATACTCAAGGCTGATAAAATTCAAAGCTATGTTATTATGAACAACTCTGAATATCTGATGAAACTAAATGAACTAGTTGCTGATACAAATAAATTTCTGAAAATTACAAAAGATCCAACTTTTGCAATTAAACAAAGAGTTAATGTTTTAATTCGAAAATTAAATAATTGTCTCGACGAAGATAAAATGTCTATTTTAATAGGAGATTTTGCACCTGGTTACTTATACGGTATGGTGAAAACTCACAAAGCTGGTAATCCTTTACGTCCAATAATCTCTCAATGCCCTACTCCTACATATCATTTAGCTAAATATATCAACAAGATAATTTTTCCATTTTGTCCTAATCAATATAGTCTAAAATCGTCTCTGGATTTTGTTGACTTGGTTCACGGTTGCAAGAATAAAGGAATTTGTGCATCTTTAGATGTTGAAAGTTTATTTACTAATGTACCTGTTCAAGAGACAATTTTAATTATCTGCCGTTACGTGTATAATCATTCAACGTTGCCTCCTCCAAGAATTCCTGAAGAGCTTTTGAAACAAATTTTGACCATCTGTACTACAGAATCACCATTTCGACATCCTAATAATAATTTATACCTCCAAGTCGACGGTGTCGCCATGGGGTCTCCACTTGGACCTACATTCGCCAATTTTTATATGGGAAATTTAGAGACAACTGTTCTGTTAAATTTCAATCCCAAACCATTATTATACGCTAGATATGTCGACGATATTTTTCTTCTTGTGGAAAATGAGTCTGATTTGTTTAAATTGAGGGATAGTTTTGAAGAAAAATCCGTTCTACATTTTACTGTTGATTTGAATCATCAAAATAAACAACAAGTACATTTCTTAGATACTCTTATTACTTCCACCGAGAGCGGACTCAAAACTAAAGTCTACATTAAACCAACCAATAATGGTGTCTGTCTAAACGGTGATAGCGAGTGTCCCGACAGATACAAGGCTAGTGTCATCAATAGTTATTTATTACGGGCATACAGATTTTCTGAGAATTGGATGGAGTTCAACATCGAAGTCGAAAGGATTAAAAAAGTTCTTTTCAACAATAACTTCTCTAATACCGTTGTCGACAATGCCATCAATAGTTTTGTTACCAAGATGGTTACCAAAGAATCCTCTACACAGAACGTAAAAGAGGACAACATCAAACTAATAACCTTGTTCTATAGAAATCAGATGCATTCCGATTATAAATTGGACGAATCTGTTTTACGTAGAATTATCAGTAAAGAAGTTTCAGTTATACATCCTAATAATAACGTGTTGAAGTTATATATTTACTATAAAAACCTCAAACTTTTTAACCTTGTAATTACCAACAATAGAACCCGGAAAAAAGATGATATCCTACAGCAAACCAACTTGGTATACCAATTTAAATGTCCGTTGCCACACAGTAAGGTGGAACAATATATTGGTCATACCAGAACTAAACTGTCTCGTAGGTTAACAATGCATCTGCAATCCGGCAGTATTCGACAGCATTTTGAAACAATACATCATCGAAAACTCACACGTGAAGTTCTTGTTGCTAATTCGAATATTGTTGTTAAAGAATACGATCCTCTTCGACTTAAAATAAAAGAAGCTCTTTATATTCAGAAACTCTGCCCTTCAATTAATAAACAATTTGAAAAGTTTTCTACAACTCTTAGATTATTTGGATTCACTGAAGACATTGCTTCACGACCGAATTTTGAAAAGAGTAACAATGTTTTGACTGCCTCTGACAATGTTGACACTTCGATTAACGGAAATGGCATGGGTCCTATTGATCTTTCAAATGGTCATCTTCTCGATACTTTTTCTAACGCGACTCTTGATGTTTCCAATGTTAATGAATTCCACGACATCGGTACCTGCTGCTCTGTTGATCTGGTTCAATCACTTGATAATTTTCTTGAAACTGATTCACCTGATGAGTTTCAACTTAATCATAAGTGTGATATGTATAAAACAAACAGTCCTGACGTTTTGGACGCATCCTCTTTTTCGCAATATTTCGATACCACGCAAGATCCGTCATCTAAAGATACTTTAGAAGATATCCTCACAGAAAGTCCTTGTTCCTTCACGACCGTTGTTGATGACTTGGATCAACCTGTTGGTCCTGTTGATACCGCGCGCACCTGTGTCGAAGAAGAATGTCCGATTGATGACAATTGTTCGTACTCATCCAGTTCCTTCCTCCATTTACTTTCAAACGAGAACATCACTGTTCGACGAAAGCGGAGATATTCTTGATTTTATTTATTTAAATATCTTATGTAATTTCGACTTAATTTAATTATTTATTATCATAATACTTGCTTTTATTATTATTATTATTATTATTACTGCTACTATTATTTTATCCTTTAATTAAACGTTTTTAATTATACTTATTTGATCCTCATAACTCCAGTTTATTTTATGTACGTTATTTAATTACATTGTTTAAATTTGATTATTTTTATTAATATCCTTCTATTGAGATAATTCCTTGAGGATATTAGTTTATTTGTATATTTAGTTATTACATGTTTTCTTATCTTTTGCCTCCTTTTACGCGATCGTATTTACAGACTCTGAAGATGGCGAAAGCCGAAACGGCCCGTAAGTCTGAAATAAAGAAAGTTTTAAATGTTAATACTTTTCTTAATACGTGTTGCAGTAAACAAAAAACGTTGTTCCGAAATATTGAGAAAGTATCTATAAAACTCATAGCGGCTAAATGGAGACTTATTTTTAATCGAGCTTGTCTTAAAGAAAATCTTATGCCATCTTACATTATTAATATATATATATATATATATATTTTTTGACAATATTTGGGTATCAAATTCTCGCATAAACACGCTCTATTAAATGCTACGGCCCATTTTCTACAACACCATTTCTTTACTACTGCTTCAAACCGTCTAAATTTTCTTCCCGAATTAACTACACAGTCAACAATTTTTTTTTTTTTTTTATTTTTTTTTTTTTTATTTTTTTTTTTATATTTTTTTTTTTATTTTTTTATTTTTTTTTTAATTCTTAATTTATTTTAATTTTATTTCTGGTTTATTTCATTTCTGTTTTAATTTAATTCTGGTTTACTTTATTCCTTCGTTTTATGGTCACGGGATGAAACTTTATTTTTGCTACTTTGATTTGCTGTCGAAATTACCGTATTGTCTTTTAGTAAGTTTAAATATAAATAATGCACCTGTAAATTCTGTGCACCTGTTCCCAGGTGAGTTATACGTAAACAGTTTCGTTAGCTGTTGTAGTGTCGTAGCGTTGGTTTTAATGAAAGTTGTATCGCTGGTATGTGTTTAGAATTTTATGTTTTTAGTTTTATATTCGAATGGTTTTATTAGTGTTTCTCTATCTTTATATATTCGGCTTTCGTCTAATATTCTATACATTGATTTTCCTTACTTTATTATAGGGGTTCTGAAGATGGATAAAGCCGAAACCGGCCGGTCAACCCCTTGTGACAATAAAGTTTTGTGTACTGTTGACTGTGTAGTTAATTCGGGAAGAAAATTTAGACGGTTTGAAGCAGTAGTAAAGAAATGGTGTTGTAGAAAATGGGCCGTAGCATTTAATAGAGCGTGTTTATGCGAGAATTTGATACCCAAATATTGTCAAAATAGATATAGGTGCTCAGACCAACGTAACTCTCTTTCGTATGCTCGCGTAGTTATTGAAAGAGAATTGAATCGTGCCATAAACGAACTAGAAGTTTTGAATGCAAAGTTGCTTAAAGAGAAAGAGTTGTTGCTTTTTGAAGTTTCTGATGATCGTTCTAAACGTTTTTTGCTGCAACACATCAGCGATATCATTGACAGATACGACTCTCGGAAAAAAGCGATCATAATGAACAAACTCTCTAACCTATACGGATCTTCTTTTCTACTTAAAGAGAATGTCAGTCACTTTGTCAACTTGTCAAAATATGTTCCCACCGAAAACGAAGTTAAATTTTTAGAGTTGGGTTATAACTGCCATGTACCAGATAAATATGACCCTTTAAAGAAACAGGTCGAACTAGAGGTGTTATATCGTCAGATTGAATCATATGTGGTGAATGGCAAATTGAAAGTTACAGACAGATTAGGTACTTTACTGAAGGCAGAAGGCTGCAAACATCGAAATACACGTAAAAAGATGGCTACTGATTTGGTTCGTGCAGCTGCTTCATTGAGAAAGAACTCAGATATAGTAATTAAAAAATCTGATAAATCCAACTCGTACGTCATTCTCGACACACTGGATTATTTGCACAAGCTAGACGAAATCCTCGCAGACAATACAAAGTTTCAGAAAATCTCCAAGAATCCAACACAAGATATTAAAGTGAAAGCTAATCGTCTCATTGCAGAGGTTGTCGCTAATGACCCACATAGCGGCCTCAAGCAGATCATTGGTGATTTCTCCCCTGGGTACATTTATGGAAATATTAAAACGCATAAAGAAGGATGTCCCCTCAGGCCGATCATTTCACAATGTCCGACACCCACGTACAGTATAGCTAAATTTCTGGTGTCTATCTTATCTCCATATTGTCCAAATACATACACCGTCAAGTCGTCATTTGAATTTGTCAACCTCATTAAAGGACACCGGCAGTTGCAAGGCGTTCTTGCTTCTCTTGACGTCACCAGTCTGTTTACGTCTGTTCCAGTTGATGCCACAATTAATATAATTCTTCAACGGGTATACCATAACAATATTCCACATACACTTTTGATTCCAGAGGAAACTTTAGCACAGTTGCTTCGACTGTGTACAAAGGAATTACCTTTTCAAGATCCTAGAGGTCAACTATTTGTCCAGATTGATGGGGTTGCAATGGGTTCTCCTCTTGGTCCACTTTTCGCCAACTTTTATATGGGGCATCTGGAAGAAATAACTTTCGGTATAATAGAAAAGCCTCCATTATACGTTCGATACGTCGATGACATTTTTCTTGTCTGCCGTGATACGACTCAGTTGGATGAGATAAAGGATACGCTCCATAAAAACTCTGTGTTGAACTTCACTGTTGAGCTGAGTGACTTTCAGCAACGCCTTGCGTTTCTAGACGTTCTTGTCACGCAAACTTCATCAGGTCTTACACATGAGGGCTTTGTCAAACCTTCCAAAGAAGACACATGTATGAATGGCGCTGGTTTCTGTCCTGACAGATACAAGAGGAGTGTCGTCTTTAATTTCATATCTAGAGCTTATGAGATCTCAGCTACGTGGGAGATGTTTCATGCCGATATTAAACGCATTAAAACTCTCCTCGTCAATAATAACTACACAAACACTATGTTTGACGACATTTTAAAGGCTTTCCTAGACAGGAAGGTTTCCAATGCACACCCTTCGGATGCTGGTGAGAATACTAAGGATATTTCCTTGTTGTATTGCGCCCAAATGCATGACCGCTATAAACTGGATGAAGACATCATTCGATCAATTATCACAGAAAATGTGAAAGTTGCGGATGCCATTAAAAACAAATTTAACTTCAACGTTTATTACAAGAATAAAAAATCCCATAACATGATCATTCGCAACAGCTGTCGATGTCCCGATTTCTTACATCTTACCAATGTTATCTATCAATTTACATGCCCATATCATCATAGTACACCAGAAGTTTACATTGGGCAGACACAAACGACATTATCTAGGCGTCTCACAATGCATATTCAAGGCGGAAATATTGCTTCTCACTTTCTAAAGGTTCATAAGATATGGTTGTCCAGAAAAACCTTACTTGACAATACAATTGTCATTGATCGTGAAAATGATGCTAGTCGTCTAAAGATTCGCGAAGCCCTCCATATTATCTCCAAACGACCTACACTTAATATACAAGATGACTGTTTTGGACGTACTTTACATTTGTTTGGAGGTGGCTTGATGGGAAAGACACCAGCCTGTTTACAACACATTCGTAACCCTTCCAAAGTTGATATGCATCCCGCTATCTTAGGGCATGTGTCGCGTTTACCAGCCAATGATGATTATCCTGAAACGGGTGATTGTAATCTACCAAACTCTGACGGTACAACAGATGCGGGGCCCTCTTCGGTGGTGGCATCTAATCCTTGTGTTAAAAGTTCGAAACTCAAAGTCTCATCGGATAAAAATAAACGTAGTCAAAGCATAGCAAGAAAATCCAGTACAGCAAATGAGGGATCCTCTCCAGTAACAACATATGTTCTCTGTGTTAAGAGTTCTAAACCTGAGGTCTCATCAGAAATGCGTACGCGTTGTCAAAGCACGTGCTTGGCGGCCAGGTCTTGTATCCCTCCACAGTTTGTCCTAATAGATAAAGACATACCAAGAACAGGTGGTACCGATGTCTTCACTGCCAAAGATCTCACAGAAGTGGTTATCTCAACGGAGGAAAATCTGATGTCGCCGGTGGGAGTTTCAGTTCTTCCGATTCAGAATTCAACCGTTGAATTTCCGCGGAGCTCAGAAAATCTTGATAATGATCGTCATCAGCAGGCTAAAAAACTTATGCCTTCGCATATCACTGTTGATTCTGATGATTTTGGTGATGATGATAGCGTTAATTGTACTTATGTTGATTGTCTTGATGGTCGTGAGTGTGGCGATGAGGGGGTTGGTGATGGAGATGCAGGCTGTGGTATTGTTGTAGACAATGCTTCTTGTGAGTGTTGTGTTGCTGAGTCTGATGATGTCTTTGAAGGGGTTGCGAGACTTGACGTCGATGTTGGTGATTGTTGTATTAACCGCCATGGTGAGGTTTGTGTTGATGTTGGTGGGTTGGCGAATGATGATGGTGGTGATGTGGTTTTGCCGTTTGCACATTTGGTGGATCATGGTAATATAACGGTGCGTCGTGTCCGACGCTAGTTCTAACGACCTTTTCAGCTATTATATTTTAATTTTATTTCTTGTTTATTTTAATTTTGGTTTAATCATTTCTTTTTATTTTATCTTTTTATTTTTATTTTTTTATTTTTTTTATTTTTTTATTTTTTAATTCTTAATTTATTTTAATTTTATTTCTGGTTTATTTCATTTCTGTTTTAATTTAATTCTGGTTTACTTTATTCCTTCGTTTTATGGTCACGGGATGAAACTTTATTTTTGCTACTTTGATTTGCTGTCGAAATTACCGTATTGTCTTTTAGTAAGTTTAAATATAAATAATGCACCTGTAAATTCTGTGCACCTGTTCCCAGGTGAGTTATACGTAAACAGTTTCGTTAGCTGTTGTAGTGTCGTAGCGTTGGTTTTAATGAAAGTTGTATCGCTGGTATGTGTTTAGAATTTTATGTTTTTAGTTTTATATTCGAATGGTTTTATTAGTGTTTCTCTATCTTTATATATTCGGCTTTCGTCTAATATTCTATACATTGATTTTCCTTACTTTATTATAGGGGTTCTGAAGATGGATAAAGCCGAAACCGGCCGGTCAACCCCTTGTGACAATAAAGTTTTGTGTACTGTTGACTGTGTAGTTAATTCGGGAAGAAAATTTAGACGGTTTGAAGCAGTAGTAAAGAAATGGTGTTGTAGAAAATGGGCCGTAGCATTTAATAGAGCGTGTTTATGCGAGAATATATATATATATATATATATATATATATATATATATATATATATATATATATATCTGGATCATACTTAAAAAATAAGTTTTCTAAATTTTTATTTTTTGACAAATTTCAAGCTGTTAATATTAACAAGTAAATTAAAACACAAATTTTGCAATCAATTTTTTCTTATATTACTCTTTTATTTTATATTAAAGTCGAAATATCTTAATTATATCGAAATTAATTAAAATTAACTAAATTAATTGACTTATTGTAAAACTAATAATTGAATATTGCATTGTCTTCTATTTTGAGCATGTATGCAAAATTTGAAAAAAAATCTATCATCAGGAAGTGACTCAAAAATTGATTGCAAGATTTGAAACAGACAGAGAAACAAACAGACAGACAGAGAAACAAACAGACAGACAGAGAAACAGAGACGACGAGTTAATAAAAGCATTGGTAATAATAATAAAAATATCATCAAAAAGCATCGAATTTAAATATCTCAACTATTTTCATGAAAATTTCGTACACGCTTGAGAATCGCGGTCAGTGAGTGTGGTTCGTGTTAACTTGGTAAAATAGTCTGCCAGTCGGTTAGCGTTGTGTGGTCAAGAAAACCCTCAAGAAAACCCTCAAGAAACCCCTCGATAAAACCCTCAAGAAAATTAACTAAATTAATTGACTTATTGTAAAACTAATAATTGAATATTGCATTGTCTTCTATTTTGAGCATGTATGCAAAATTTGAAAAAAATCTATCATCAGGAAGTGACTCAAAAATTGATTGCGAGATTTGAAACAGACAGAGAAACAGACAGACAGAGAAACAGACAGACAGACAGAGAAACAGAGACGACGAGTTAATAAAAGCATTGGTAAAAATATTGGTATTGGGTATTGACTAATTTTTGCTTTAAATGTATCGGCGATACCAAACCAATTCCTCCAAGTAAAAGTATTGACAATACCATTCCCAATAACGAAAAGTTATCCCCAGTAGTGTATTGGTATTTGACCAATACCAATCTTAACATTTCTGCACATAACACGGACGAGTGTATGACTTAACTGGTATAACTAAATTTTCTCAAACTGCTGAGCAATGTTGGAAAAACATTTTTATTTCAATATTTTTCTTTGGCTACAAAAGCCATGTGAAATTTTTTAAAAATTAAATATGCAAATATTGATTACCTGCAGTTTACATTTGTCTAATTCTTTGTTTTTTATGCCATATTAGTAAAATATTATAAGCCAACTTACCGTCATGCATATGACACTGCTGGTGTGACCGTCATATAGCTTCAGCTTCTCTCCAGTGTCAAGTTTCCAGCTTCTGAGAGTACCGTCAGTGGAAGCGGTGAAAAGAACTTTGGCATCGACATCAGTGGCAAGCGAAGTCACGATGCCAGAATGGCCGTTGAAAGTCTGCAGAAGTCGGCCTGTCTCGAACGACCAAGATCTGTAATCAATTTTTATTTAATTTTATAGTAACATGGGCGCATCTAAATTCTGTTGTTGGCATAAAACAAACTGTTCATCAAGACGAGCAAACAAAAAAGAAATAAAAATCATATGGTATTTTTCTTATTATTTGTATGTCACTTTATATTTAATCTTTCAATAAACTTTATTTTAAGTTTTATAAAAAGCTTTCGGTAAAAAAGGTTTCGTGTTCATTATTATACGCTTTTATATAACTTCATCTGTTTGTCGTATGTTTAATGGTTCGTATTTTCAAATCGAATTTTAGATCACAAGCCATTATCCAATTTAGCTGAAACTTGGAATTATCGGCGACATTGCAATATTTTACTTAATCCGAGTCACAAAAATGTTTAATAAAAATATGCATTAAAAAAGATAACATAAATTGTAATAAAAAAAGCGTGGGACGCAATTATTGCGATGGTATGAGTGTAAAGAAAAGCGCCCCACGTTTTTATGCTTACAATTTATTTTATCTTTTTTAATGCATTTAAATAAAAACGTGTTTTTACAAATAATTTTTTAATAGCAATATTAGCTCTTGATGACATAAGGAAAGGAAGCCAGTTTGAAATTACCCCAAAAATACGCTTTCAAGCAACCAGTCAAGTTAAAAAATTGTTAACAGACAAGTTTGTGAATCGAAATAAGGGGTATCATTTCTAGGGTCTAGAATTTCAATGTTAAATGTTTAAAATAGCGAAACAGTATATCGCAGGTTTTTAGTTCATGTTAATAATTTGAAAAACTTTGTTTTAAGAGTTTTAAATTTAAAAAGTTTAGCAGTATTTTTTTCAAACACCTTGTTAAGAAATAAGACTAGATTTAAAAATAATATATAGTAGCCTGTTTATTTATTTCGTAGTTTTATTTTATTATTAAAAACAAGTTTGTTTCATCAAATGACCTTGCCGTTTGATCAGTTGATCCGCTGATGATGATGTCCTTGATCATAGAACTTTTAGGAAGCTTGCCAGGGCTCAATTTTACAAAGTCATTTTCAAATTCAGTTTCGTCAGAAGGTAAAAATAGAAGAGGAAACACGCAGTTTGTGTGTCCTAAGAACTCTCTGATGCAATCTCCTGTATCGAAGTCCCAACATTTGATTGATCGGTCATTGGAACTGCTGAATATGAAATCACCTGTAGAAACTATTTTGTTGATGCGTCCTGCGTTGAAAACAAATTATATCTTCATCATCAAAAGTTATTAACTTGATTTATTGATAATATATAATAAACTATTGTCTCTGTACATGTTGTTTGTTTCATATACAAACCTAATTGATTACTAGCATTTTGAACTACAAGTCATTAGCGACATCTGGTATTGCGTGTCATACCTGAAACTTGTTTCATTCGTGATATTTTAAATTGCTTGTCATTTGTGCACACTCAACAGACTTTTAATTAAAAGAAACCTACGAATTGTATTATTAATGCATAATTATTTTTAATTATTTTTTACATTTCTTTAAAGGTTGAATGAATTTTTTAATGAAGTTCTCTAAACCTTTTCACCATAATGTTAAATTAAATTAACATGGTTTTAGAGTGGTTCAGAAGACCGAAGCCATTGTGAGACCCACAACCCACAACAACAATTAGGACAACCCCCGTACGGACGCTGGCGACGCCGGTGAGATTCGAACCGCCGACTTTTTTTAAGCTAACAGGAGAACGCTTTACCACATTGCCACCAGGGTTCTAAATAAAACGCAGTCGACAGGATTTGAACCTGTGCGGGCAGAGCCCAATAGATTTCGAGTCTATCGCCTTAACCACTCGGCCACGACTGCTCCACTTTAGTTGAGTTTCATTACTTTAGTACCTGCAGCCTTCGCCCAATTTCATAATAAATATCCCAAAAATCTAAACTCAATCTCATATTAGAAATCTCAATATCTCATATTTTAACACAACTTCGTAATAAATACTCCACTATCTCATATTTAAACCACTATCTCATATGAAATAACCTACCATCTTTTATTTGAACCCAATCTCATACTAAATAACCCACGGACCCACGATATCAAATCATCCTTCAATAACGTCTCAAATATGGCTCTACTGCCTCTACCTGTGTGACCTTTGAAAACCAGCATGCACTGACAAATGGCCATGTCCCATTTTCTGACCGTGTTGTCGGCACTTCCACTGATGACGTAAACTTCTTCGATTGCAAGACAAGAAATATATTTCTCGTGACCCGTCAAAACTCCAATGCAGTCGCAGCGTTTCGTTTTCGTCGTCCAAACTCGAATGGATCTGTCTTCGCTGCCTGTGCAAATGTGCAGGAGGAAAATAAATAAAATGAAATTATCGTCTGTCATTCAGTTCATAAAACAGCTCGTTTAGAGAATCGTGAATTATTTGAAAAAGAATTGAAAAATATTCCTAAAACTTTATTTTAAAAAATAATAAAAAATTCATACAAGTTATTAGAAACTAAATAACAATTCATGCAATATACAACTGACTACGTAGGTACAAGGACTTATTTGCATTGAAAATTTTCTCGAGCAAAAACCATGTCGATTGTGCAAGCTTGGTTGGAAGCACTCTGAGATGTGACGATCGATAATTCCATGTTTGTGTAATTTGTGATTTAATTAAAATACAACCCATCAAATATTGTTAGCAAATCTAATTATGGATGCAACTTCAATTGCTAAAATCCAGCAAGCTATAATTTAATTCTCAGTAGAAAAGACTTAAATGATCCTATTTATTAATACAAATATGGCATTATTGAAAATAATTATGCCAACAGTTCTGATGAAAAAAACACATACACACATACATACATACATACATACATACATACATACATACATACATACATACATACATACATACATACATACATACATACATACATACATACATACATACATACATACATACATACATACATACATACATACATACATACATACATACATACATACATACATACATACATACATACATACATACATACATACATACATACATACATACATACATACATACATACATACATACATACATACATACATACATACATACATACATACATACATACATACATACATACATACATACATACATACATACATACATACATACATACATACATACATACATACATACATACATACATACATACATACATACATACATACATACATACATACATACATACATACATACATACATACATACATACATACATACATACATACATACATACATACATACATACATACATACATACATACATACATACATACATACATACATACATACATACATACATACATACATACATACATACATACATACATACATACATACATACATACATACATACATACATACATACATACATACATACATACATACATACATACATACATACATACATACATACATACATACATACATACATACATACATACATACATACATACATACATACATACATACATACATACATACATACATACATACATACATACATACATACATACATACATACATACATACATACATACATACATACATACATACATACATACATACATACATACATACATACATACATACATACATACATACATACAGGCACAGCGGCAGTTCTAGGAATTTCGTAAGGATCCGAAATTTTTTGTAGTTTTTTTTTAATTTTGATAACTGTCGTTATGCAAACAAAAAAAATTTAAATTAAACTTTTTATTTGCTCTCTTTCTTTTTTCTTCTTTTTTTCTCTCTCACTTTTTCTGTATTTTTTCTCTCTAGCAATGTCAACATAAGACACCTTTCTTTTCCATCGTGCTGCGGAGTTAAATCATTAGACACATCAGAGCTGAGAATAACTCCGCCTCGCTAATTGCGAGCCAGTCCCAAGCCTGGATGAAGGAGGAGGGACAGTTAAAAGGATCAAACTTTGATCCACGACAGGAAGTACTTATGTGCTTCCTATATACAGCCAATTCAGTCTTAAAACACTTGGTGTAAAAGACTATAAACTATCATAAAAAAAAAAAAAAAAAAAAAATATAAATATAAATAAGAGCTGAGAATAGAGCAGTTGAGCGCACGCAGCGCTGGATTGAGGAGGATGGTGGAGCGATACCATAGCCTATGAGTTCTATCCGAGGCTGGTTAAATTGCTAACTGAAGAGAAGGTCGATTTGTCGGTCCTTGTCCAACTTATTGCACCTTGGTAGTTGGCGACTGGAGTGAGTCGAGCCATGTGCCCACAAAAGCCTTGTGCTTTCGGCAGCCATTCTGCCTCAAAGCCAACACACGGACACTCGTTTTGCGACACATAAACACGTCACAGAAAACTCAAACATTTGAACTTTAATTCTTTTTTTAATCTTTCGAGTTTTTAGTTTTTGCCAATTTTTATATAATTTCTGATGCACTGATGAAAATTCAATAGAACTTTTCATCCTCAAAGCCTCTTTTGCCTTCAAAAACCTTCCGTGTAGCCATGACCTGCGCTATGGCATATCCGATGTTTTGCATGAAACCCTATAGGGACCTCCTGAAAATTACCGTTTTGACCAAGCCGTTTTTAACTATTTGCTCTATTCTCAGCTTTGAGGTGTCTGATGATTTGAAGAAAATTATGAACCCGTAAAACTGCCTCGTGGCTGCGTCAGTCAACTGTTCAATTTTCTTTACAAGCTTAGGAGATACAAGAATACAACTATAAAGTCCGTTCGTACATCTGAACATATTCCTAGTTGTCTGATCATCACAGCTCTTAGAACCAGTCAAGTTTAGATGGTAGTTGAAGCAGATTATACTTATTCAATAAAACAGTCAATACCTGATGATTGCTTGACTCCCACTGAACCTGCGCATTATAGCTGTTGGTTATCAGCAATAATCTACGGTTAGACCTCCACGTCCAAAAAGCCAGTCAACAGTTCGGATATTTGTTAAATCCGCAGTATGAAAAAATCTGGCCACATTTTTCTTTTTTGTTTCAACCTTCATTCATATTACAAATGATAACTCTGGTAAGACCCTGCTGGTAGGTCGTCTGAGCCTATTTAAACAAATGAACCGTAAAAAACATTGTATTTTAAAAATCCTCTATAATTTTTTCATTTTTACTTTTTTCAATTCTTTTTTTTAGCGTGAATATCTCAAAATTAAATTTTGGTTAGGACCAAAATTAACGAGTCTATGGACCAAGTTTCAGATCGATTGGATGACGGGAAATGGGTTTGTGTTCAATCAGACAGACTGACAGATATATGTGATAATATAAAGAAGTTAAAAAAAAACAAGCGTCATTTTACACACTTTTACTTAACTTGATTTCTCTGTCTGTCTATCTGTCTGTCGTCAAATTTTGCAATCGATTTTAAACTAACTCCCGATGAGCTAGAGACTTCAAAATTTAAACATACCTCCAAACTAATTAGCAATGCATTCTTTCAAATTTTCGGATCGATTGGACACAATTTAATTAAATAATAGTTTGTGATATTTTCGTCAAACTATTTATTTTCTATGCTAATATGTTTGTTGTTTATGTAGTAAAAAAAATATAAAAGTGTGTTTTTAAAAAACTTTGTTTTTGCTTCACTTGTTATTTTATTTTTGCTGGAACTGCTGTTGGAGGTCTAAATGTTTGTTGAGACATTGTTTGAAATATACTTTGCATTGAATTAACTTAAAAAATTTCAACATTTTTAAATATCTGCCAAATATCAGAACTATTGATGGTAGAGAGGTGAATTTAGTAGTAAAAATTAAACCTCGGGCTACAGACAAGCACAATAAAATTGCAAGCTAAGTAAAAAACTTCAAAGGGGGCCCTGGATCGGCCACTGTAGAGGCATCAGAAATTATCTGTGAATGTTACAAATTCCAGTTACGCTGTTAGATGATGCTGAAATCGTCATTAATGAAATCCCGTTGTTTTGACGAGTTGCTCCCCCCATAGTTTCAGGCCTACATACAGTCATTCGCTTGCTTTATTTAAATTTCATTTTACAGGATTGATTAGCTAGTTATTTATTGATGGAAAACATTTAATTGATTAGAAATTTTTGTCCTAAAATGAACTGCTAACTATAAATAGAAGATTGTAAGCAACAAACCTGTGACCAAAACAGACGAATCCTCGCTGAGAGCCGTGCAGTTGATTCCTCCTCCGTGTTCTCTGACAGCATCCAACATGA
>OZ022247.1:8740946-9210946 GCA_963978895.1 Erpobdella octoculata
AAACTTTTCTTGAAATGATTATTAATAATAAAATCTTATTTTTGTTCACTTTTTTGTTTCAGTTCATATTCTAAATGTGAAATAAAACGAGAAATACATGAGACTTTCAAACTTGTAAATTTTTATTAAAATAGAGAAAATATATATGCGGCCCGCGATAACAAAAAAGTTTTCAATGTGGCCCTCCGTAGAAAATGTTTGCCTACCCCTGATCTAAAGCAACCGTTACGCTCGATCTTGTTAATTATTTTGGACCTCTGGCGACTTATAAATAAACAACTTATTACAGTCGCTAGATGGCAAGAATTAAATTGATTTGATTAATTTTAATTGATTTAAGGCCTAATTAATGTCGGAAACATTCAATTCATGTATTTCATCCAGAATAAAGCTGTCCTGAAAGTTTTAGAGCTCTAGGTGGTCGAAAAGTGGGTGAATTTTTGTTTCTAGGATTTGATCACCACAGACAAACAAACAAACAAACAAACAAACAAATAACTCCGCCTTGCATTTGCAAGCCAGTCCCAAGCCTGGAGAAAGGAGGAGGGAAAAGTTAAAAAGAACAAATTATGATCCACGACAGGAAGTACTTAGGTGCTTCCTACATACAGCCATTTCAGTCTTAAAACACCTGGTGTAAAGGACTATAAACTATTATAGAGAGAAACAAACAAATAAACAAACAAACAAACAAATAAACAGAGACGAATGAAGTTAAATAAAAGCATTTAAAAAAATTGCCTCGCGGTATGGACTTGATCACGATTTGCTTAAGATAGAAAAGTTAATCTACTCTAAGTTTCTCACTGATTAGTAATCAGTGATTACACTCCTAAAGCAGATTCACAAGCAACTGCCACCGATGTTGTCTCAACCCTTTACAACAATAACCTTCATGTTGTTCTACCAGTTTTCAATCAAGTTGCTAATATTTTGGCCGCAATTCCAGCCACATCTTGTTCTGCCGAAAGTTCCTTCAGCGCGCTCAGACGCTTTAAAACACATTTACAGAGTAGAATGGGCCAAACACGTCTAAACAGTGTGGCCATTTTAAATATTGAACGAAAATATTCTAATACGTCTGTCGGTACAAATAGTGACCAAATTATTGACATTTTTGCTTCCAGTAAATTCAGAAATTTTTTTTTTTAAATGTTTCAATAACAAAGTTTCGGTAGTTTAAAAGATTTTTTTATAAATATACAAACAAAAATAAAATTGATCAAAAGATTATTTATTATAACGCCCATGTTCATTTATCCCCTATTTTTCGAAAAACCTTCAGCATTCGGGCAATAATTATTTCAGACCCTACTTCGATTCGCTCCCGTACGCCTATGCCAATCACCAACGTACTTTTGTACTGCTTGCTTAAGATGATTTAATCATTGCTGCGATGACATTTAAATATTTTACTGGAAGTCTATGATCTATAGACATGCGCACGTTGTGCTTCATAGACTTCACGATACTGCTGTCTGTTGCTATATCTGCCAAGGCCCTGCAATCTCAGCATTGAACAATAGGACAAGGCTAATTCTCAGATATTTTGAACCACTTAGTACTTCATTAGCCGTTTGAAAAATAATTTGAGAAATTGGACCAAATTATCAATCGTTTTCCCTTTTTCATTGCTCAACATTTAATCAAAAAGACGTAAATGACTGAAACACCTTTCAATAATTGCTGATTTTTAACTAGGTTGTCCAGCAGCATAAGAAAATAATTCTTCAAAGTTACCATATTCTGACGATTTTTTTAGTCTCGTTCCATTACGTCTGTTTCTGAATCAATCATATAACTGTTTCTAGCGATTCTTCAAGTTCTGAAACAAGCTGCTCATAAACCATATCAATCGCTTCATTTTGAAGTAACGACGTTTAATTACGTGAAGGGAGGGCCGTATTTAGGGGGGTTTACGGGTTCGAACCCCCCCCCCCCCCCCGAAATCATGAAAAAAATATAAAATCGGTGTAAAATAAGAACAAATGTGCTAGGATTATATAAAATATCCTTGAAAAATTGCAATGTTAATGTGATTTTAAAACATAATTTTATGTCTATGGTCTCATTGACAAAGCAAAAATTTGTTTGAGATCTGTTCCACCTTTAAACTTTAGTTTCGCTTCAACGTTTTTTACAAACTTTTATTTAGGTTACAATCTCTGTATGTGGCTTTCTCTGTACGCAAATCTTGCAAGTAAAATTTAACCATCTTTTTGACTAGCTATAGGAAGCTGAAACTGTCAGCATAATATTGGATGACAATACATAATTCAATTAAAAAAAACTTAATTTGAACATCTTTCGTATTTCTAAATCGAGTTTATTTGAAACAAAAGTTTGTGTTGAAAAATCGTTTTTTCTTTTACTTGTTGTTTTTCTATCGGCTTTTCCGAATTAAAAGCTTTTGATAATTTATTACAAAATGTTTAGGCAAAGTAGTTTGGTGAAATTTTTCAATAGTAATAATAATAATAATAATAATAATAATAATAATAATAATAATAATAATAATAATAATAATAATAATAATAATAATAATAATAAGAATAATAATAATAATAATAATAATAATAATAATAATAATAATAATAATAATAATAATAATAATAATAATAATAATAATAATAATAATAATAATAATAATAATAATAATAATAATAATAATAATAATAATTGTTATATATATATATATGTTTGTATAAATATATATATAAACGTATATATATATATATATATATATATATATATATATATATATATATATATATATATGTATATATATATATGTATATATATATATATATGTGTATATATATATATATATGAGTTTTTATTCTATTTCCTTCTTAATCATATCATGAACAAACAAATTTATATTAAGAATATTATAACCAGAAAGATCTAGTAAGTGTTAGCAACCACTTAGGTAGATTATATTATTACCATTTAATTAGAATAATAAAGATATAACATTGGCGACCAGGATGTCAAAGGACCAAGATTCAAACATAGCACAATTGCTTAAGTTTCTAATTGATAAGGAAGCTCGAGAAAAAAAAGAGAAACTTGAGAGGGAAGCTCGAGAAAAAGAAGAGAAACTTGAGAGGGAAGCTCGAGAAAAACAAGAAAAACTTGAAAAAGAGGCTCGAGAAAAAGAAGAAAAGAGAATTGAAAAGAGAATTGAAAAAGAAGAAACTGAAAAAAGATTTCTTCAGTTAATCTCAATGATGCAGGACAATAAATACGTCAAAGTTAACTTGAACGCTCTGAATAAAATGTCGGAGGAAAACAGAGCAGCGCACAGAGCAGCACTGCAAGAAAGGAAGAATTTTCTTGAATTTCTCCATGGTGACACAAACAATTGCGGAAAAAAAAAAGACGGTCAAGATGAACCATGCAAGAATGTACAAGATGAACCATGCAAGGATAGTCATGGTGATGAGCCTTGCAAAGATGTGCAAGATGAGCCTTGCAAAGATGTTCAAGATGAACCATGCAAAGATGTTCAAGATGAACCATGCAAAGATGGTCATGTTGATGAGCCTGTCAAAGACGGTCATGATGATGAGCCTGTCAAAGACGGTCATGATAATGAACCTTGCAAGGATACTCAAGATGAACCATGCAAAGATGGTGACAGTGATACAGTCGGTTTGGACGTCGAAAACAAAATTAAAGAAGATGAGAGGAATGTTGAAAACAAAATGCAAAATGATGAGGATGAAAGTGACGATGATGATTATAAGAATGACAATAACAACTATGGTTTTTACCCATACAACGACGGTTCTGAAACGGAATCCTCCATAACAGACGACGGCACCGAATATTCAGGGTCAGATTTTAGTGACGAATCTGACTCGGATGAAACAACAGGAAATGAGGATTTGATAATAGCAGGTGTAAACAAAGACATCACAATGATACAAGAGGATACGATGAGACAATTACCTGTTAGTAAGAAAGATATTCAAATTATGACAGAAGAAGACTCTGAGTTAAGTGAGATCATTAAAAAGGGATTTTGGCCAAAAGTTAAACCTGGATCAAACTGGACTGCATTCCAAAGTAAAGCAACTGATTTGACTTTACATGATGGCATTCTATTTATGGGTGTAAGAGCAGTAATTCCAAAAAAACTGCAACATCGTATATTGAGGATGCTACATCAGGGTCATCCAGGAATTACGAGAATTAAAATGCTGGCCAGACAGTCGGTGTATTGGCGTGGAATCGATAGAGATATTGAAAGTATGGTGAAAACCTGTGATGCATGTCAAAAAGCAGCTAAAATGCCTATAAAAACACGTTGTCACCATCGCCTGAACCATCACAGGCCTGGGAGAGAATTCACATTGATTTTGCGGGACCAATGGAGAATTCAATGTTTCTGGTTGTTGTGGACGCATATTCAAAATGGCCAGAAATAATACAAATGAGTGCGGCTACCTCAACAACGACAATTCGCGAGCTGAACAGAATGTTTGCTCGGTATGGATTTCCCAAGACATTGGTATCAGATAACGGAACACAATTTACTTCTATGGAATTTGAAAGATTTTGTCAGTCAAAATTTATCAGTCATATCCGAATACCTCCTTTTCATCCACAAAGTAATGGTCAAGCAGAAAGATTTGTTGATACTTTCAAAAGAACCATACAAAAGCTAAAAGGTGAAGGAATTACCGAGGAATTGGTGCACAAGTTTTTGTTGTGTTATAGATCTACACCATGCCCATCTAGTCCACATCAAAAATCTCCCGCAGAAAATTTTTTGGGGAGACAAATTAGAACACCACTATCAGACTTACAACTAAGTAGTAAAAAAGACGAAAAGCATTCAGAACAAGTAAATTAAAAACGAATTTTTAAAACCAATGCTCTTATATGTAATTAAAACACAAATTTTGCAATCAATTTTTTCTTATATTACTCTTTTATTTTATATTAAAGTCGAAATATCTTAATTATATCGAAATATCGAAATTAATTAAAATTAACTAAATTAATTGACTTATTGTAAAACTAATAATTGAATATTGCATTGTCTTCTATTTTGAGCATGTATGCAAAATTTGAAAAAAATCTATCATCAGGAAGTGACTCAAAAATTGATTGCAAGATTTGAAACAGACAGAGAAACAAACAGACAGACAGAGAAACAGAGACGACGAGTTAATAAAAACATTGGTAATAATAATAAAAATATCATCAAAAAGCATAAAATTTAAATATCTCAACTATTTTCATGAAAATTTCGTACACGCTTGAGAATCGCGGTCAGTGAGTGTGGTTCGTGTTAACTTGGTAAAATAGTCTGCCAGTCGGTTAGCGTTTTGTGGTCAAGAAAACCCTCAAGAAAACCCTCAAGAAAACCCTCAAGAAAACCCTCAAGAAAACCCTCAAGAAAACCCTCAAGAAACCCCTCGATAAAATCCTCAAGAAAATTAACTAAATTAATTGACTTATTGTAAAACTAATAATTGAATATTGCATTGTCTTCTATCTTGAGCATGTATGCAAAATTTGAAAAAAATCTACCATCAGGAAGTGACTCAAAAATTGATTGCAAGATTTGAAACAGACAGAGAAACAGAGCCGACGAGTTAATAAAAGCATTGGTAAAAATATTATATTAACCTGACCAATAGTAAAGATTGGATGCTTATATTTATTGTGACGATAAAATTTTTCATTATCAACACTGTGGACATTCACGAATAGATGGACAAGTTAGTAAAAGTATGTAATAGGAGCACACAGTGAAAATGTGAACGTTAAAAGTGTAGTTATGTAATTGTTCTATTTAAATCTATTTTACATTAGATGTCCACCATGTTTAAAATGTAAAAGTTCATAATTATTACTAGTTGGGATACTCGAGTTTTCAGTCAGTCTTTCTGCGTCTCTCGAGGTCCTGTTGTAATTAGCCTAATGTACAGACTCGGTCCTTGCAAAACTCTACTTTGTATTTTTCAGAAGGACACTCGACAACTGCAAGAACCAAGGTGGAATCTGCAGTTACAGATGGCTCATGCCTCTTACATGCAGTGTTTGGTGAAGTTACTTTGAAAATGTAACTAGTTACAGTTACTATTTACTTGCTGAAAATGTAACTAGTTACAGTTACAAGCTACTTAATAATGTAGCTAGTTACTCTGTAGTTACTTTTATTAGACGTGTTGGTCTAGTACTGCCATCATCGCCGCATTTGCTAGTTTTATCTTCGAGCTGCTAACATTTTAAAAAAGGTCGCTGGTCTGTTCTTTCATGTAATAATAAGTGGCACTCAAAATTGATGCACTTTAACTTAAAAAAAACACAAAAAGTTGTTTAACACACTAAATCCAATATATTGCAAAAAATCACTAAAAAATAAAATTCAAATTGCCTTATTGGCTCATAAAAGAAGCTGTTTCTCAAACTTGTCATCACTAAGTCGATTTCGTCGAGGAGTGAAAATCGACCACCCATGATAAAAAGTCTTTTAACTGGTGCACTTGACGGTAGGGCAGAATTATATTTTAGAAACAGTTTTTTGATCTTGGGATACAGGTGGAGATATGGTGGAGACTTTCTATCGTTTTGTTATTGTCATTCAAATAACTGGCGGGTTCTGATTTTACCGATTTGCAAACCGATACAAGTGGCTCAGTAAAGTTGAAAAACTCGCTGATTGTATTTTGGCACAAAAAACAGTTAAACTTTGGACCAACTCTGATACACAATTTATTACTATACAGTTATTAGTAAATCTAGCATCGAGCTCAGATATAAAATTGTCTACATACGCAAAAAGGATTCCAATACGCATTAAATCAGTACGAGGTTAAATAAATTTGAAATTAACAAATTATATAGTAAACTCTAGGCAAAAAAAATAATTTTGGAAATCAGGGTGGCAAATTGTCACACACGCCAGGAGGATTCCAATAAGCATTGAATCATCACTAGTTTAAATATAGTTAAAATTTAAAAAAATATATAATAAACTCTAGATAAAAAAAAAATCAAATTTTGAAAATCCCCCCGCCCCCTAATTTACGTCCCTGCAAACAGACAGACAGTCATTTTTAATATAATATGTAGATAATAAATTTATGAGTGAATATTCATTGACATTTTATCACTTAACATAATATCATTGATGCTGGCTATTTAACGTGCAATTTTTTTTGTTCGTATTATTAACTAGCAGTGCCCGTAGCGGCTTCGCTCGCATGAAATTAGAGAGTTTGAACCGTGCATCCATAGTAGAGATCATTTTTTTAGGTCTCGGCTCGGCCCGTCGACAAATTAGCCCAGCCCGTTTTAAAAACCCAAACTCCTGGCTCGGCACAGCCCGTCTGAATTAGGCCCGGCCCATTTTTACAGGCCTAGAAGTTCTATATACTTGATGAAAAACTTCGGCCCGTCCCACCTTGACCTCAGGTTTGGCCCGGCCAAACTGAAGACCCTAAAATCACTAAAATATCTATATACTTAGTGAAAAGCCTCGGCCCGTCCCACTTTGATTTAAGGTTTGGCCTGGCCCGTGTGAAGACTCTAAAATAACGGCTTGGCCCGGCCGATGATAAACTGGACTTAGCTATTTTTAACGGCACAAAACTTCAAAATACTAATTTTTACATTTGTAGCACTTACAGTTTGTGAGTAGCAGTTATTTTGAAATCAAATAACGCTTATTTCCACCCCACATTTGAGGTCCTGGAAACCAAATTGATTGCAAGATTTGAAACAGACAGAGAAACAAACAGACAGACAGAGAAACAAACAGACAGACAGAGAAACAAACAGACAGACAGAGAAACAGAGACGACGAGTTAATAAAAGCATTGGTAATAATAATAAAAATATCATCAAAAAGCATCGAATTTAAATATCTCAACTATTTTCATGAAAATTTCGTACACGCTTGAGAATCGCGGTCAGTGAGTGTGGTTCGTGTTAACTTGGTAAAATAGTCTGCCAGTCGGTTAGCGTTTTGTGGTCAAGAAAACCCTCAAGAAACCCCTCGATAAAACCCTCAAGAAAATTAACTAAATTAATTGACTTATTGTAAAACTAATAATTGAATATTGCATTGTCTTCTATTTTGAGCATGTATGCAAAATTTGAAAAAAATCTATCATCAGGAAGTGACTCAAAAATTGATTGCAAGATTTGAAACAGACAGAGAAACAGACAGACAGAGACGACGAGTTAATAAAAGCATTGGTAAAAAAAAGTCTTGCATGAAGAGACAGTTTGACGAAAGGAATGGGGCAAGACCGAGAGTTTTTAAAGAACAAGATGCGGTGTACGCTAGAGATTATAAAAATCCAAACCATCCCAGATGGATACCAGGGAAGATTTTAAAAAGAATTGGAAAAACGGTTTACGAAGTCGAGATTGACAGAAGGATTACAAAAAGGCATACAAATCAATTAAGACCAAGGAATTTAGATTGGGCACTTAAAGAAATGTTTGAGACATTCGACATGCCAGTGCCCCTTCAAGATAAAAGTGATGGAGAGAAAGCCCCGGTAAGAATTGTGTTCCCAGAAGAGGAAGAGATGTTGGAACCAGACATAAACGCAACCCCTCGGGTTACGGAGAATGAGGATGGAGAGAATAGACAAGGAGACCATGCTCCGAGCCATATAGATAATGAAGCCAATCCGGAGGAATTGTCACACATTCCAACAGGAATAGAACCGGAGGCAAGACCTAAACGTTATTGCAACCCTCCAAAACGGATAGTACTGGACCCTAGTAGGAAATCATATGATTTTCTATAAAGAGGGGGAGGTGTTATATATATATGTTTGTATAAATATATATATATAAACGTATATATATATATATATATATATATATATATATATATATATATATATATATATATATATATATATATATATATATATATATATATATATGTATATATGTGTATATATATATATATGAGTTTTTATTCTATTTCCTTCTTAATCATATCATGAACAAACAAATTTATATTAAGAATATTATAACCAGAAAGATCTAGTAAGTGTTAGCAACCACTTAGGTAGATTATATTATTACCATTTAATTAGAATAATAAAGATATAACAATAATAATATTGTTATAATTATTATAATAATAATAATAATAATAATAATAATAATAATAATAATAATAATAATAATAATAATAATAATAATAATAATAATAATAATAATAATAATAATAATAATAATAATAATAATAATAATAATAATAATAATAATAATAATAATAATAATAATAATAATAATAATAATAATAATAATAATAATAATAATAATAATAATAATAATAATAATAATAATAATAATAATAATAATAATAATAATAATAATAATAATAATAATAATAATAATAATAATAAAAATAAAAATAATAATAATAATAATAATAATAATAATAATAATAATAATAATAATAATAATAATAATAATAATAATAATAATAATAATAATAATAATAATAATAATAATAATAATAATAATAATAATAATAATAATAATAATAAAGCCAATAATAACAATCAGGGGCGAAACTAGGGGGCCAGGGGGAAAATCCCTCTCCAGACCAAATCGGAGGGCCCTGCAATTTTACCAAATATGATGAGTTTTTTTGGTGGGAGAGTGGAGACTGAAGATAGTCCAAAAAAATTTCGCCTGCGGCAGGCTTTCTTTCCTTTTTCAAACTTTGGCCCTCCAGCATTTTTTGCTGGTTGCGCCCCTGATAACAAAACCAATAAATTTGAAAAAAAAATTGATGAAGGCAAAAATTTACGATTACGGTTACAGTCGTGTAGCTTCGTTGCCTATAACCATAGACTTATACTATATATACCTAGATACGCAATGCCCCGTATGTGCCTATAGTTAGTAGCAAGGACAAATCGAAGCGAAATTTTATTGCCCTAGTACCACGTGATCAACGGCCTTTTAGGTTTATACCACAAGCACAGCAATCTTTAGATTTTTTTTACTTTAAAATTACCAAAAAAATTTGTTTCAAATATTTTAATAACAAAAAAATGAATTGGTCAAGTGAATCAGGATATATTTTTTATACCCAGCCTTGGCCCTAGTGAAAAGGCCATCTTAACTTGCATCGCGCAATTTGCTTACATTGCATGTCTAGACTAGATATAGTAGATATATAGTATAAATCCATGCCTATAACTGTTTGTCCATTATCTGTTGAGGCCAGAGGGATACAATGGATCCATATATGATTATTTGCAACAATGATTAGGCAAACACATTAATTTAAAATAGACCTCCTAGCCGCCGCCGGCCGCCGCCGAACTTTTTGCAGCCGCCGTAAATCAGCCGAAAAAGAATTACGGTTAGCCGGTGGCCAGCCGAAAACGGTACGCCGAAAATCCGCTATAAGATTTCCGAACGCCAGCTTAACCTAGACCTTTTTTTTACGTTTGACTCATTATAAAACTAATTTTCAATGTAAAAGTGCAAAATCAACTATTATGTATACATTGGTGTGCAATGTTTAATTTCCTGAATTTCTTTCTGAAATCAATTACGTTGTCTAATTTTCATTATATTATCTTTGCTTTACTTATTATCGCTACTGACGGACGCTTTAAAATAGGAATAAATTTAAGTATCACAATTGTTTTTTCATGGTAATAGTTAATAATTAGATATTATAGATAATTAACATGTGGATTAGTTATGAACAGCCGCAGATCAGCCTTAAGTGCTGATTAATTAAATCAGATTGTTTTTATACATGACAATTTTAAATTTGCAATGTAAAATTTTTTTTCATATTATTTTTTATGATGTAATTTTGTTTATCATATGACATTTTTGTTGATTTAATTAACTTTTATGACAATTGCTATTAATTTGATAATTTATATATTGGTAATAAATTTTGAACTTTATTAACTTTAGTATTTAATTTTATATTAAATTTTAGCCTAATTTAAAATAATTATCAGGCACAAATTTGAATCATGAGCTGGATAATTTAAAATTCAAGCCGAATAATAATTTTACGCGTAAATTCGGCTAATCCGGATATCAGCCGAAATATTTGTTCAGCCAGCCACAAACATAAAAAAATTCGGCTAGGAGGTCTAATTTAAAAAAAACCGACGGCGGCGCCACGCCGCGAAAATTTTGGCGGCGGCGGCGCAAAGAAAATGACTGGTTCAACCACTGATCTCTATAATATAACTGGATTGCGCTTAGCCCATTGTTTCAATAGAAATGTTGTCGCCAGTTTGCCGCCATGTTACCAGTCCAGCCGTCGTGTTTACGTCGGTCGCACTGATCTCTAAAATAATATTATAGAGATCAGTGGTCGGTCGTCGCATGATATACGAACAATTAGGGGGTTTTAATTAAATTAAACTATTTTACTTGAAAATAAAATTTGTTATTCGGTATTTTTAACATTTTTTTACTACGGTCATTATGATAGTTATTCGGTAACACATGCAAAAGATTTGGCAGTCACACAGATGAAACGCGCTGCAGATCACCGCAAGAAAATCGCTCCGCTATGGTTTAGCTAGCTAGTTTAGCAAGTACAGAATAGCTTGTACAAGAAACTGTATGACTCGAAAAGTTTTGAGTCTATTTAGTATAGTAACTTTTATCATCAAAATGTTTGTTAAATGTAGTAGTAAGTTATGTTGTGTTAATAAAGAAATTAAATAAAGACATTTTCCTTGAGAATTTTTTCAAAGTTAACGGTATTTTTTGTGTCACCTAGGTGTAACTGATATAATACCGAAGACAGAAATGAGCAAAGATAAACACAACATGACTTATTGAAAACAAGTTGAAAGATATAAATTGTCATTGTCTAATTATTGACCTTTAAACAAAATCAGTTTAGTTAAATCTTTACGAATGTTGATACCCGAAACAACTACAGTTTTCTGTTTTGCTAAATGATGTAATCTAATAGTCGCATAGCTATGAGCAACACATTTAATTATATTAAAAATGTGATTGTTATCTGGTGTGCTATTGTACATGTGAAAGTCTAAGGATTTGAAAGCGATCATGCCAACTTCACTAAGAACCAGTGTTTGACTTGATTTCAATTTTTTTTTCATAATCAGAGCTCGATCAACAATATAATTCATTTGTCTTTTCATTGCCTTTGGGGTGGTTTGAATATTGTACGAGTGTTCCCTAGAAATTAAAACAGCTGATGACTTTGAAGGAATGTATGACTCTGCAGATACGACTTCAGTTATTGATTGCTCTTCATGTGGTCTTGGTTTTCTTGACTTGGAAAACTAGCAAAATATACAAAAGCAATAATTCATGAAAGATTTTTTAAAAATTTTACAACGTAAGCATGCTTGAAAAAATAATATCTTGTCGTAGTTTTCTAAATGTAGGTATTCTAATGTAAAGTAATGAAAATGTATTTAGTTTTTATACCTCACAAGACATTGTAGGTATGTATGGGTCTGCAGTTGCAACTCCAGTTGTTGGTTGCTCTTCATGTGGTCCTGGTTTTCTCGACTTGAGAAAATAACAAAATGATCAAGCAATAAATAATAAAATATTTTAAAATAATTTTACAAGATAAGTACACTTTAAAAATAAAAATTTACATGGTAATCATAATCTAAAAATAACATTTTATTGTAGTTTATTGTAAAGTAATAAATATGTATTTAGCTTTTATACCTCAGTGCAGCGATCTGGAAAATTAAAAATAGTTGGAATAGCACCATGGCGAAGTCGAGTTGTTTGTCCAGTTCTATCGAAGCAATTCTCTTCAAAATGTTCTGAGCAAACCACAGACTTCTTTGTACAATTAAAATCTGAACGATTCCTATTGGCCACCCAACTCAGGCTTAGTGAAGGGAAACCTGCAAATAGGAAGATATTGCACATTTTACTAGTCTCCATTGCCTAAACCTACAAGTTGCTAGTCAATATGACCAAAGAAACGGAGTTTTCTAATTTAATGGTTGTTGAGGTGTTAAGAATTTTTATGATTCACCGTTATTTTTCTTCAAGGATCACAGTCACTTATTGTCCCATAACAAAATAAGAATAAACTATAATTCATAAGGTGACTAAAAAAGAGAACTGTTTGCAATGATGTTGATAGCAACAATAATTATATTGATGGGAAAAGTAAAATGAGATGATTCAGTGATAAAGACACATTGTAGAAAAATGCACATCATATCATAGTCAAAATGTTTGCTGCTTTTCAATATAGACACAAGCAAACAGTTTTGACATTGAAACAATGTTTACAACTTACAAACATTTCAATAGTCGTCTACTTTTGTCAGGTTTTACAAGAAAAATTAATAGCTAGTGAATATAAAATATAATATGATCTCTCTCTACCCAAACTAACTGAAACTAAATCAAGATAATTCTCAAAGTACTTAAAATAGAAACGAAGTCAGAAATTCTACATTTCATCTTTGCGAACTTAAAACGTAAACAAAAACTATTTTTAAACCTTTCAATAATGAGGTTGAGGACACAATTATTTAGGCTAGGCTGACATAGTTAATAGTTTAGTTATTTGCTCAGCCAAACGACAGTGTTGCTAAATATAGCTCAGGCGGCAAATAAACCTTGCTAAAAAAAACTTAATTAAGTACTTACAAATGAAATGACTGTTTTGCTCCCTTATATTTTCTATTGAAGCAATTACAAGCAGCGCAATTCGGCATTTTTAAACTTCTAAAAAGATTCCGTCAATAGCATCAGATAGTTGGCCTTCCAAAATGGCGACCAGCGGCGAGGCGACACCCAGACAGGTCTAAGCGCAATCCAGTTATATTATAGAGATCAGTTTTTTTTTTTTTTTTTTATAATAGTTTATAGTCCTTTACACCATGTGTTTTAAGACTGAAATGTCTGTATGTAGGAAGCAGCTAAGTACTTCCTGTTGTGGATCATAACTTTTCCCTCCTCCTTTCTCCAGGCTTGGGACTGGCTCGCAATTAGCGAGGCGGAGTTATAGAGATCAGTGGGTTCAACCCATATATATATGGTTCAACCATAGATATATCTATTCTATGGGTTCAACAAAGATGATATTGTCACGAAACCAGTTGGTGACAGTTATCGAACGTCTTACTGAAAGCGTTATTTTGGGGTAGATTTTATATCTCAGGCCTGTTTTAAAAAAATTAGAAATGATCATTCTTAGCTGTTTGTTTGTTTACAGGCTTCAGTGTAGTGTTTTAGACATTAGAGTGTCATAGACATAGTTTTCCAACCGGAGAATTTTAGCATTTTCAATAAAATATTTTTATAAAATTATTTAACAAAAATATATTAACATAATGTACAAATAATCCGACATTTTCTTAGTTGGTGGGAGCGGTCTCTGTACGCAGAATGGAGCATCCCTAGTTTACATTAAATATCCTCATATCGTATTATTGCTTGTAAACAACATCATCTCGGTAAAGTTGAAAAGTGGAAGAGTAGTTTCGTGGTCAATAATATAAAAATAAAACATCATGGGTTTGTTCGGAAAGCAGAAAGACCCGAAGGAAATGGTACACAGTAATTTTTTAATAAAACCAATGTTTTATTAGTATATATTTATATTAAAATTTATTAAATATTAATTTTTGTAGGAAGTCTGCATTTTCGTTTTCATTTATTTTTTTGTTAATGCCTGTTAATAATAATTTTTAAGGTTAGAGAATGGCAAGCGTCTTTGAGGAAAGAAGGACGGCAGCTTGATAGACAAATCTTAGGTTGGATTATTTTTAAGAAAAAACTGCTTGATGAACTCCAATTTTCAAATAACGATTATACTTCATTATTATGCGTTATCCACCCCTTCAATAACATTCATATAACATTATTAAACATAATATGATTTAGGTATTCAAAGAGAGCAAGAGAAAGTTAAGCGATCATTAAAAGATGCGGCCAAGAAAGGAGACAAAGATACCTGTAAGATTCTTGCCAAAGAAATTGTTAGATCTAACAAAGCCATATCAAGAATTCATTGTGCTAAAGCTCAGCTAAAATCAGTTGAGTTGCACATGAACCAACAGCTAGGTGAATTTATAGTTTTTTTATGGGTTAATTTAAAACACTCACATAAAAGATATTTTGTTGTAGTTGTAACAAGGTGCCCAGAGAGTAGAGAGGCTTACAAATATTGTACTACTAATCATTTTCATATATAAACTAAATACTAAGTTTAACAGTCTAAAAAGGAGAGGTCATTACTGATGAGGATGCAGTCATCACCGCCACCATTTATTTGTAAAATGTCGATTTTCTACACTAAACTAGGGCGGGTCATTTTTATCCATATATGTTTCTCTACAAGTTCAGTTCAGAGCAGACTATCACTTCAGACCAAGCAAATTTATATCCTGTTTCACTAATTAGCCCCAAGTTTTCCTACACATTCTTTTTCCTTTCATCTCTACAACCTCCGTGTCGCCACATCCTAAAACCCAATCATCCATGTTCTTATGCTTCAGATATCCAAACCTCTTCAATCTGACATGTCTCATCAGCTTCACAAGGAACATCCAGAAGGTTGTGCAAATTCATACTGCATACACGATCACACTGACATTCTGCATAACTTATGGAGCTGGAACTAATGTTTTTTTTGCTTAGGTTGCATGGGCAGTTATTCAACTTTTTCAACAGCCTTTGTATTGCCTGACACATTATGTTCTTTGTTTTACCTGCATTTACTTTTGGGCTGTTTTGCTTCCATACCAATTTTTCAACTTTTTAATTATTTTAAGAGTTTAGATTTCTTAGTGATCTAAAGCACTTTCACAAAAATTTAGTTTATTGGTTGTTAACTTCACTATTTTTACAAATTTTTTTGGATTGAATTTTATAACTTTTTTTATCACTTTGAGATTATTTTTAAGCTCATTACTGTTGTAGCATATTTTTGAAGGAAGTCGTATTAAGAGCACGATTACAATTTTGATTATCAATAAGATGGAGTTCAATACATAACAGTGCAATAAAATAGATGATATCGATTAGTTTAAATATATACACAGTAAAAGTCCTTTAGAGTTGCACCCTCAAGAGCGGATGCTAAGAGTAACGGACATTTCTGTTTGTAACTAAATTTCTTTATTACGTATCTGGCCTAAAGTGGCTTGTTCCTGAGTAACAAACAGACACGAGAAGCGGACATTTTTGCTCTTCCCCGAGGGGACTTTTACTCTATATATGCACTGATAAATTTGTGAATTTGCTTTGTTTCTAGCCACGCTCAGGTTGTCAGGAGCTATGCAGAAAAGTGCTGAAGTAATGAAGAGCATGCAGGCATTGCTTAAAGTGAGTGATGTTGCTGAAACAATGAGGGAGCTATCAAAAGAGATGATGAAGGCAGGGGTGATTGAAGAAATGATGGAGGACACGATTGAATCTGTGATGGATGATTCAGAAGAGATGGAAGATGAAGTTCAGAAAGAAGTCGAAAAAGTTCTA
Source organism: Erpobdella octoculata (assembly GCA_963978895.1). Classification (NCBI taxonomy): domain Eukaryota; kingdom Metazoa; phylum Annelida; class Clitellata; order Hirudinida; family Erpobdellidae; genus Erpobdella; species Erpobdella octoculata. The sequence goes on from OZ022247.1 coordinate 8,757,429, forward strand.
TGGGAACTAACGGCTGGTGAGATAATTTTGAGGCTAAAATTGAATTATGGTGACAATCTAAATTAATATTGGTTTTCACTATTTATTTGAGCTGGTATTTTGTTATTCCAGGACAACTCGGCAAAGTTCCAGAACTTGCGAAAGATCCTTTGGTCGCTCCAGCGAAAGAAATTGTCGAAAGTGACGAAGAAGATGTCTCCCACATGCAGGCAAGACTTGAAGCTCTCAGAAGTTGAAGCAAATCATTTTATGCAACAAATTATGAATCACGCTTTTTACTTGTCTATATTTATTGCTATATTATCTCATTAATGATTGTTTTTATTTTTTTTGTTCTCACCGAAACCGAACCGTGTAAATAATTTTTCAGATGAATCTGAAAAAGTTGTGTTATTTCCAAATTTAGAACTTGTAGAAATGAGGACAACCGTTGACTTTGACGGGTTGAGGTGGTTAGGGAAAGGTTCGCAACAGGACTACTGTAGGTTTGTAACGTAGGCCAAACCCGTCAAAGTAAATGTTTACAGAAATGAGATGATATCTCTTATCTTGGGGGTGATTTTTTTTACATCAGTTTTGTTTTTGTTATTTTTGAGTTGTTAGTGTTATTATTTTGCAAAGGAAATATTTGTATTTTCAGTGATGTGAATAAATAAGTGTACATATTTTTGTAGTTTGTTTTTATAATGGCATGATTTTCCTGCATCGCTAGCTTTGAAACTGTTCAGGATAAATATGATGAATTTTTGATAATAAATTATACCCTATTTATAAAAAAAATTCAATAAATCTGTGCAAGAAAATTTTTAAAGTAGAAATAAAACAACACTTGTGTGCAAAAGATGGTCGTTTGCACGATCACCCGTTGCTTGCAAAAATTGATCATTTTGATGCAATTATTCAAAGATGGAAAATGCTGAAGGGTTACAGTTAATAAAAAAAAACTATATTGCTTCAGAAGATGCTGCAACAACAACAAAACAACGGTGATTATACATGTTGATCGGGTTATCACTAGTAAAATTATAAAATTGAAGTAGTTTATATAAGGTAGTAGGTTAAGAAGTAAATTTTTGCTGTATTTGTTTATGATTTTGATTAAAATAAGACATAAAAAACAACATTTTTTACTAATTAACAAAATTTAAAAGAAAACTAGACGAGGTGTGGTTAATGAAGAAATTTCAGTGGTGATATTGTAGGCGCTGATTATAATTGGGAGGCAAGAAGACAATGTGCCATGCGCCTTATCCGACTAATAATATTAATAAACCAACCTTACTAAATCATGCATTTTCGAGCTTATATGATTCAATTAATATTTTTACTTAATAATGAATGTAAATGATTGTCTAAAATATGTTATAACATTACCCAATCAATAAGGCGACATTTTCTCGGGCGTCCTTATAGAGTTTTCGTCATCCCACGCGGTCAGACCTAAATCTGCCACTGAAATGAAGGTCTCTGCTATGTGGCAATAGACCAACATTACCAAATAGCTAGAGAAGATTTTTTTATTTCTATCACATTGTTGATTGTTTCTTACATTCTTAGTTCAGCATATATATTTTGTAGTGTGTATAATGTGCTGCATGTAATCGAAGGTCATTGCATTTTGAATAATTTTTAAAAGTTTATACTCTAGAAAGGTCAGTTTGTAGAAATACCAAAGTTGTTTTTACGGAATTCAAAATTTAATGTTTTTCTTCTTTACCCAGGCTTGATACTTAATGACTCACTTAAGCGAGAAGTTGTTCTAGTTTTAGTTAAAACAGGAGCTTCAAAAGCCGTCATGGTGTACCGTCACGCAGAAAGTGGCCCAGGGTCAGAGGCGTAGCGAAGGGAGCAGGGAGACAGCTGTTCTCGGGCGAATGGGGCGCATTTTCAGTAAGCAAAAAAGTTTTTTTAATATTAATTTGCTGCTCTAGAAATTTTTATGGCTCCGTTTACCACAGCCCCGGTCATCAGGTTTTTTGGAAGAAAAAATGAAGAGGGTTTTGAAAAATGTTTTTAAAAAGTGGCTCCGACTACCCCCGCCATACTCCGGTTTTTTGGAAGCAAGAAGCAAATGAGGTTATGTAGGGGGCGCAGATTTACTGTTTTGTCCCCGGGCGAAGAAGACCCTAGCTACGCCTCAGCCCAGGGTGAAATTCCTGCCACCCCTCTCTCTCGACGGGTACTCAGGTTCTCTGACAAAACAAAGTCAGAAGAAACATTAAAAAGCTAGAGAGCGAGTACATAAATACCATTTGGCTATTATTATTATTATTCGATATTTTTGTGAATTTTCTCATTGTCAAATTATTATATAAATCGTCAACTCATCGTGCCGGGGGAGACTGAAGATTCGCGGTTGCTGGCCCAAGAATATGGAATACTCCCCCCCAGAGGTCATCTCCGCAGCAACAGTTGAAGGCTTCAGGAAAAGACTCAAAACGCCTTTAAGCCCTTTAGGACTTACGCCACTTTAAATTTGTCAAACATTATTATTATTATCGTCATCCAAAGCACTTCTCACTCTTGAACGACAAATGATCGATTTCGATTGCCTACTTTGGGAGTCACTGAGACATAGAGACTAGAAAATGAAGTTGAATCCTCGTTTACTAACATCTTATGTTCCAGAGAAGTCTTTTCGACATATTATTTTCTTAAAAAATGTTTTTTTTCTCTCAAATTGTAATTACCATCTAGAAATCAAACGGCAATTATTAGTATTTCAAAATAAACTACGCCCTCTAACGAACGAGACAGGTGAGCTCCTAAATGTTGCACTGGTGATTTGCTAATTTTCTTTCGTCTGACAGACGAAACATTAATGGGTAACGCGTTTTAAAAAATAACAGAACAACGAAAACAATGGTAGAGGTAGGTAGAGTGGCAATACACTGTAAGAGTTCAATAGATATTATTAATAAACATTGGAGAACATCCACTTAAAATTAAATGGTTGTCATCCGTAGTTGAAATCTTCTTCAAGTTTAGAACACTGTGATTTTATAGATGTTCTTCGTGCACGAATTATCGTTTAAGAAATAAAAAATATATATAAAAAATAAATAATGAAAACATAAATAAATACATAAATGTATAAAAAAATAAATAAAATAACATAAAATCTAACAATATTTTGAAAGCCTTATTATTATTATCATTATTATTATTGTTGTTGTATATTTATAAATGTATATCTAAGACATGACAACCACTAACAGAAATCCGATCTGCACATATTAAAAAAACAATGCAATTGACGGTACTTAAGTCAACATAAAAGATGAAATGTAGTTAATATTGACTCCATAAAAACATTCTACTAACATTAAATTATGAGATCCATAATTGCCTGAGTTAAAAATACTGAATTAAAATGAACAATACTATTACAAAAATAAAACAAAAATGCGAGACATTACAAGAAAAAGTCTAAAAAGAAAACCTTTTAATTAAAAAGTTATAAAAAAGTTGGAAATGCAGAAGAAAATTGAAAAGCCGCAACACATACACACAGAATGACAGGTATAGATACAGAGAAGAACACAAAGAGTTGAAATAGCAGACCCATAAAAAATAAAGCATACTAACAATGCAACAGATGGTTGAGTAGAGTAATGCTTTATAGATATGAGAAAGAGAGAGAGAGAAAATGATGATATCACATTAGGAACTTCAATTGCTTCAATTTTCAGTTTATTTCTGTTTCCTCGCATTTCTTACCATCTGGCTTGAATTTGACATTCTTCGGTCTTCCTCCAGCAGCAGCTTTATGTGCTGGTCTTGATAGAATGCCTTCTTGCTGCAACGTTGATGATGACGTTATTTGAGCTCGCCTTCTCTGAGCACTGGAATGGGTTTCAATTTTTGAAGATATCTGAGGTATCTTACGTGGATGACCAGTGGTCGTTGTCACACATTTGTTCAGGCCGGCGTGGTTATCTCGACTTACTTTCAGAGTCGAAGCAGGAGGAGCTGCCGAGCGTCGAACGTCCGTGGTTCGTTGTCCGTTCCGCTTAACGTCTTCGAAGTCGGACGTCATCCCGAAGTGAGTCTCGATCACTCTTGGTTCTTCTGGCACTTTCATGACATGCTTCTGCTGAGATATCCCTGAGCCTCCTTGGACTTCTTGCAACGTTTGTTCACGACAATTAGCATCATCGTTTTTGTCGTCGATGGAGAGAGGCTGCTGGAGAGGAGCAGTGCCATTTTCTGTTTGACCGCTAATTGGAACACTATCGAGAGAATTTTTGAAAGAAGCAGATGCCTGTTTCATTTCTTGAATGTTACAATACAGTGGAGAAGTAGCATTTGAAGGAGTGAGGTTTTTTGTCAGAGCACTCGTTTTTCTTACGGGAACAGGTGGCGGGCAGTTTTTAGAAGACATGAAGGAAGATGGGAGCTTGTTCTGAGTTGTGGGAGGTTTTGTAAAAGTCGTCGTTGTTATGGAAAGTAGTGGAGGCTTCGAAGAACTGGTGGGAGTTATTGCAATGGTAGTTATGGCGAGAGTTGACGGTGGAGTAAGCACGAGAGGAGATGTTACGCTCGTGAAAACCGAAGAAACGGAATTGGAGCACGGGATAGGAGAAGGTGGAAGCAAAATCGTGCTTGAACGTAATGCAGGAGGAACTGGATCTTTCGATTTTGGCGTTCTTTTGATGGTGCTGAACTGTGAACAGCAAGCATCTTCTGATTCGCTTTCCTCTTGTTGAACATTTAACGATGACAATCCAAAAGAGCTTTCATCTGTTTCAGAAGCTACCCCGATTTGGTCTACATTTTTTCTGAAAGTCACATTTTGTCTCGGAATGCCACCTATACGCCTGCCTACGGGAGGACTCGTAATGACGTTAGCCGATTTAAATTTCGTAACCAGCGAAGGTCTTGCAGTTGCTGCACTCAAATCCGCAGCAGCTTGCTCGATGGCTACTTTTTCACGATTTTGACTTTGGAATGTAGTTGCACCTAATCCATGCATAGATTGTACGTCTTTGTTGTTACTTTCTTCCACAGCGCCGATCCTTGTGCCGTTCACGGAGCCACCAAGAAGATGCGTAGTTCTCGCTTTCGATGACGAATCACAACCGTCGTCGTTTGGATTTGACTTTCCCGTCTCGTCCGCTGCGTTTTGAGCGTCATAACTCAATCGCTTGCCGGAGCATGCCATCTGCTGCTCGTACATGAGGATGAGCATATTTTGCGACCTGTTCAGATTCACTTCGATGTTGTTCGTTACTTTCAGGTGCTGTCGGATCAATCGCAACTGGTTGTCGAACTTTGCCCTTTCTAATTTAGTTGTCAATTTCTTCTTCAGTTCTCTTGCTCTCAGTGACTTCTAAAAAAATACTTTTAAATTAAAATTATAATAAATATAATAAAAAAAAACTAGAATTAGTTATAAAAATTTGCATTTTTATGTCAAATAAATAATTTTGCTTTCAACTTCTGCAGCACAACCGTACATAGAAACACAGCTCATGATAGAATAATATTTGTTATTCATGATGAAAACTAATAAAAATAAAACCATAACGTGTTATAATTGCGATAAAAAAATGACAACAACAAGACCACATTACCTCGAGTTTGATTGCGCGAGTTTCGTGATCAGGTTCAATCGACTCGATGTTTGCAAGCAAAAGTTTTTTATCGACTTCGGCGAGTTCCTCCTTGGAACCAATGCTTGGTGCATCAATTCGCTGCTTGCTTTGTAGAGCTGAAAGTCTGAAACAGATTGTTTTAAAATGAAAACAAATTCATAAATTGGAATAAAATATCAATATTACATTTTATTACACACGTAAACACATATTTGATTGGAATAAAATATCAATATTACATTTTATTACATGTGTAAAAGCATGCACACAACAGAAATTATTGCTGCCCCAATAATACGCATAAAGTTTAAAAAGCAAATAAATTACTTTTTCAATGTATAAAGAACACCCATAAGTTTTCTGGTCTGTTTGAGTGACCTGTCAATCCTGGATGGTTCTTCAGAAATAAACCTGAATTTTTAAAAGAACAAAATCTGAATTAAATTAACATTATTTCAAGAATATCACCGACAATATCTCATATTTTGTTGTATAAAAGAAATTAAAGAGATTTGTGAAAGAAGAAATTAAATAAAAAAGATGTCAACAAGAGAAGAAATTATATAAAAAAGATGTCAACAAACTTTTCTTCAGCCTCGATGACTTGCATCTCATCCGTCATCGCTTTCGTTGTTATCTCTTGCAGTTTCGGAAACTCGTCTAAAATGCACCACAAATTTCAGTCAAAGTAGAATAAAAAACGAAACCGTCGAAAAATATTTGCAAGATGACAAGCATTCATTTTCATTAATTAAAAAAGAAAAGAAATCAAAGATGAAGAGTTATATTATCGATTAAAACATTGATTATTTAAGAACAGAAATATAAAAGTCGTATTCAATATTTCATATCAATCTTTAAAAGTCAAACATTAAAAAATAAAAAAGTAAAATTTCTCTCGTCTCCCGAATCAAGCGAGTACATCTTTGTTTACAAGATGCATACAAATGCAAAACAAATAAAATGAAATGTATTTTTCATTATTTCAATCAATCGATACTTCAAATTCATACGAAAATTAAAAATGACAATCTCATCTCAAAGGACCGACTTTTGAGCCTTGCAAGAGATCGACTCAGCTGACTGAGATTGAAAGCAAATCCTTCAACTTCCATGACGTTCACTCTACATTTCCGGTTGACGACATCGCATCTCAGCTCTTCAACCAAGAACTCCAAATCTCTATTGATTGACAATGATTGATATACATAAAATAATGTACAACAAACAAATTTATATTTGACTGAATATATTTCTTAATCACCTCAAACCGTTCCCGGTTTCAATAGATTCGTGTTTGTACTTTTCTAACCACAAGCCGGCACTTGAAGCTTCAAAAAATTTGGCCTGGTAATCCCCGAAGGAGGAGTTCTATAAGAAAAAATTCTCATAAATTTTAATAATATATTAATTATTAGCATAATTATAAACTATTTTATTAACATAATTATAAACTATTTTATTAACATAATTATAAACTATTTTATTAGCATAATTATAAACTACTTCATTAACATAATTATAAATTATTTTATTAAAATAATTATAAACTATTTTATTAACATAATTATAACCTATTTTGATTAAGATATTCATAAAAGTTTTACTCACAATTAAAAAAGAACTATTTAAATAAAAGTATGTGAGATTCATTTCATTAAGGAGAAAAAGAAAAGAAAAAATGTAAATTGACCATGCAGTGTCCGATGATGTGCTGAATGGAGAATGTGAGATTCCTCATGAATGTTACTTGAAGGTCTCTTATTTGATGCAATTCCTTCCTCAAGTCCCTCACTTTCTTCGACAAGCCAGCAAACCTGGTCAGACCGGTCCTCGATGCCGAACGACTCATGAACGGGTTCAATGTGTCTGAAGGAAAGGAAACATAAGATACTATGAAGTACCGATACATTCGAAAGCGTTTAACACCTAAGTGTAATAAAATTTAGTTTTTTTATTATTTTCAATTTTTTTTGGTTAAATTTAACAAAAATGTAAAAACATACTGAATTTTGTATGTTGTGAAGCATAAAGAATGCGGAGCTTAAAAGTATCAAAGAAGCAATCGCGAAGCACGTTGTTCTTCAACAGCAGTTGTGTGACACCAGGATCATCATCACAATCATTACTAACATCGCTATCATCACCATCATCACTAATATTACTATCATCACCATCACCACTAACATCGCTATCATCTCCAGCATCAACATCATTATCAGTCCCATCCCCCATAAGGGAATAAATATTTCATTAATGCTGATGGTAGTAGACAATACAAGAAACAATCCAAGCAATTGAAGAAGACAGAACACAACCCCCCAGGCAAGCAGTTCTCAGTTTAAGATGCTGCATAAAGAAGGAAAGATGGTCGACCATCAACCATCAAGGACGAAGCGACCACAATTCAATCTTTATAGAGAATCAATTCAACAGGAAACTATGCGAATGATGACATTGGTTGAAGTTCACGTTGTGAGATCATCTTGAATGTTTATTGTCTCGCAAACAGTGGCTCTCCAATGCAATAATGTGACACCAAATTGGACGTAAAAATTGCATAAAAAGCGACGAGATTGACCAGGACGAGCGAATAAAAAATGGAAATAAAACTCAAAATGTTATTGAATTTTTAATAGTTTATTCTTCCATTCATGGTTTTAAAAGCCATCGAAATGAAATCAATAAATTCAGTCTTCCTCGTTCTCTCTCTCTCTCCATCATTGACCGATGCAAAAAGAATTATTTAATTTATGACTGAGATTAAAGATTGATTAAATTTATGATTTATTGTGATTGAAGATTGATTAAATTTATGATTAATTGTGATTGAAGAGTGATTAAATTTATGATTAAATGTGATTAAAGAGTGATTACATTTATGATTAAATGTCATTAAAGAGTGATTTAATTAAGGATTAATTATGATTAAGCAATGTTGAATTTGCTTTAAAATGAAAGAGCTGCAATCTGGTAAGATCAACATCGTATTTCACATACGATTATCACCTGTATCACCTGTCGTTTGAATAATCAAATTTGAAATAGAAAAACTTAATTAATTCAAAAATATGAAAGTTTCGTCAGGAATGTAAAGTAACTATGAATAACTTTTCGGTTGTTTTATAGAAATTTATCAGAAAAAAGTTTAACATAAAATAGAAATATATCATCTCAATCTAAATATAGCATCCGTGGAAAATGAAGAGGACAGTGTGTATGTAATAGAATAACCAAGTGAATCAAGAACTCATGTTTCATCAGCTGTAAACACACCTAACAACAATAACACATTTATTAACAATAACACATTTATTAACAATAACACATCTATTAACAGTAACACATTTATTAACAAAAACACATTTATTAACAATAACACATTTATTAACAATAACACATTTATTAACAGTAACAAATTTTTAGACACTAACACTACTCATCAGCATGTTAACAATAAAAATGATTGTAAAAAAAACACAACTCAAATTCAAAACTGAATACACCTTGGTGCACATTAAAACATTAAAAAACAAATTGTACCTGCAACAACTTACCATTGGTTATCATTGAAGAGATGTTGTTATAACTGGCGCATGCACTGTCACCACTTAGGTTACTGTTGGTCAATTGAATGGAATTGTGGCGTGAATTGTTATGCTGGGCAGGTGCATTGTTGGTTTGCTTGCCGGATAGAGATTGAACCAGAGCTGATAAGCTTGCTATCTGAGTCTCCATCTTCAGCATTCTTTCCCTGTCAATGTAGGTCAGGTGAAATGTAAACTATCAATAAATAATTAATTAAATAAATAATATTAAAAACTTTTATTTCGTTCGCCGAACTTGTTGTTTATTTAAGTTATAGAAAACACAAAAATATTAAATAATACAATACAATACAATACAATACAATACAATACAATACAGTACAGTACAATACAATGCAATGCAATACAATACAATACAATACAATGCTTTATAACAGAAAAACGACGTAGAATACATTGCAATGCTAAGCAAAGCAATATGATAACATAACATTTGATCAAGATATGAAACTTTAAACAATTTAATTAAAAAAAATCCATTCTTGAAACAGGAAAACGTCTCACGTGGACAGAAAAAAAATTGCACGGCGAAATATACAAAAGAAGAAAGAAAGAAAGAAAAGAGAGAGAGAGAGAGAGGAGAGAGAGAGAATCTGTTGATGCTATTATTGGCATTGTTATTAAAACACTGACATACATTAATCACATCATGTATGCGAGGGTGGATGCATAGAATGCAGTCTCGATTAATTGGAAAACTTTGCTCTTCCCAGTAACCATCAATCAAACGTTCCTTCAAAAAATTATCACCATCTTCTCTCTTCCAGAATTCTCTCCAGGCCAAAACAAATCGAAATGAAATCCTGCAATGCATACTCCAGGCCAAAATAAATAGAAATGAAATGCTGCAATGCATACTGGCTTGGTGACAATTTAAAACGACAGGAAATAATTCCACAACATTCTGCCTCGTTGACGTTAGTGTAACAAGAAACAACATTAATACAACTTCATTAATAACATCATTTTATTATTATTATTAATAATAATATAAATATTATTATTATTATTATTATGGATTTGATATTAATATTATTGTTTTAATGATCGCTATCATAGACCGAGAGCAATCCCATCAGTATGTTTTGCTTGTGTTTCCCATCAGAAGCTGAGTGCTCATGTGGAGAGAAATAGAAAGGGAAAGAACTAAAGATAGAAAGAGAACTAAAGATAGAAAGAGAAAGAAAGACTGAGACAAAAAGAAAGAGAACAATATTTTTCTTTATAAAAGACATACAACACGGAATTCCACTAAGACAGAGAACAAATTAAAATTAATTGCAGTAAAAAATTTAAACTTTTTAAAAGAAACAGCAGAGATTTAGATGGAAATAAGTATCTGCATAGTTGTAGATGGAATAAGTATCTGCATAGTTGTAGATGGAAATAAGTATCTGCATAGTTGTAGATGGAATAAGTATCTGCATAGTTGTAGATGGAAATAAGTATCTGCATAGTTGTAGATGGAAATAAGTATCTGCATAGTTGTAGATGGAAATAAGTATCTGCATAGTTGTAGATGGAAATAAGTATCTGCATAGTTGTAGATGGAAATAATTAGGTATCTGCATAGCTGTAGATGGAAATAAGTATCTGCATAGTTGTAGATGGAAATAATTAGGTATCTGCATAGCTGTAGATGGAAATAAGTATCTGCATAGTTGTAGATGGAAATAATTAGGTATCTGCATAGCTGTAGATGGAAATAAGTATCTGCATAGTTGTAGATGGAAATAAGTATCTGCATAGTTGTAGATGGAAATAATTAGGTATCTGCATAGTTGTAGATGGAAATAAGTATCTGCATAGTTGTAGATGGAAATAATTAGGTATCTGCATAGCTAGTGTAGATGAAAGGCAAAAACAAAATCCAGACTGCAAAATATAACTCAAAACTTGTTACTTTTATAAAAATGATGATGCTAATAATATATGCACCAATTTAGTTTTCTTAACATAATGACAAAATGCATTAATACCTTTTAGTCTGCCAGTGGTTCTTATGTTTATAACCAGTAAAATATGGTAACATGATAATAAGATAATAATAATATGATATGATAGTATAATAATATGTTATGATAGTATAATAATACGATGATATGATAGTATAATAATATGATGATATGATAGTATAATAATATGATGATATGATAGTATAATAATATGATATGATAGTATAATAATATGATATGGTAGTATAATATGATGATATGATAGTATAATAATATGATGATATGCTAGTATAATAATATGATATGATAGTATAATAATATGATGATATGATAGTATAATAATATGATGATATGCTAGTATAATAATATGATGATATGCTAGTATAATAATACGATGATATGATAGTATAATAATACGATGATATGCTAGTATAATAATATGATGATATGCTAGTATAAACCACACAAAGCTGACAACTTATAAGAAAAATATAAAAATAAACAAGAATACGAATATATTAAAATGACAGCTGAATGCATGAGAGAATTAATTAAAAAAAGAATCTAAAAGCGTATTATTATTATTAAAAATACGAAGAATCGTAGAAGTTGCCGCCAACCTTTCTGATCCATCAGATATGAGACCATTAAGAGGAGTGATCGTGCCTGAACTGTTTGCCGAATTTTCGTAGGAGTGGAATTCAAGACGAGACCTGCTGTTGTGGATGTTGTTGTGAGTGTTGTTGTGGTTGTTGTTGCTGTTGTTGTTGTTGAATGTCAACGAGTAGCTGTCTGTGTTGTTGGGAAAGCAAGGAACTGAATGTCGTTGTGTGCTAGCTGCTGTTCCTGCAATTTAAGTAATGTTTTTGTTTTAGAATTTTTATAAGATTTTGATCTTTTGCATGTTTTATTAAATCAAACTTATAGTCAAATCAATGAAATAAATAAATAAATTATTATTAATTGCTTGGAATAAAATAATAAATAATTACGAGAAATAATAAATTATTTATCCAGATGTTTTTACAGAAATAAATGAAATTGAAATCAAAACAGTCATGTGACCGGATATAAATTCTCTCCTATTATCACTCAACTGGATGGGAACTTTTCCAGAGAAAGTGTGTAATAATGTAATAGCAATGTGGATGTAAACAAACATGATAGAAACCAAGATGAAAGATACTTTTTACTTTTATTTAACAATGTTATGTTACTATGCTCAAAAGAATAAAAATAATAATAAAAACAATAATAATATGAAGAAAAATTATTCGACAAAATTATATAAGGCACGAAGAAACTAGTCTCAATTAATATTTATTCTATTTTGCATTCAACAACAACTTTTTTTATTAAATTTTACGTTATATTTTTATATACTTTCAATATTATGTATTAAATGTTTAATGAGAGATTTTCAGTTTTTAATTAAAATTTCACATTATATTGTTTTTTTATAATCTCATCACAAATTGCACATTAATGTAGATACACATTAAACATTTCTTTCATGCCAAATTTTGTGTCACCATTATTTTGATTGCGGAATAAGTGAGTATACATATTATTGAGTGTACAGTGTGCATCATATGCATTTGTACATGTTTTGTGCATATGTCAGTTACTGGAATAAAAAGTTTATATGCATTTGTATATGCATTTGTACATGTTGCGCATATGTCAGTTAGTGTGTATATGCATTTGTACATGTTGTGCATGTCGGTTAGTACGCATATGCATTTGTACATGTTGTGCATGTAAGTTAGTGTGCATATGCGTTTGTACATGTTGTGCATGTCAGTTAGTGTGCATATGCGTTTGTACATGTTGTGCATGTCAGTTAGTGTGCATATGCGTTTGTACATTTGTGCATGTCAGTTAGTGTGCATATGCATTTGTACACGTTGTGCACGTCAGTTAGTGTGCATATGCATTTGTACACGTTGTGCATGTCGGTCTGTGTGCATATGCATTTGTACACGTCAGTTAGTGTGCATATGCATTTGTACACGCTGTGCACGTCAGTTAGTGTGCATATGCGTTTGTACAGGTTGTGTATGTCAGTTAGTGTGTGAGTGTGCCTGTGTTCAGACAAGTTTTATTTCCACACAATGAAGATTTATAATCTAAAATCTTACAAAAAACTTTTTCTCATTTAATATTTAAAAAGAAAAAAATCGCTCAAAAATCTCATAAACAACAATTTTTTTTCCTGATTTCACTTGTGCAAATGACAACCAATAAGGAGAAGAAATCAAAATATGGAGAAGTTTAGAGAATATTTTTTTAAATGAATTTTTTTTAAATTATGCAAATAGAAATAAACATGAAATATAATATTAAACATTTTAAATTAAACAAGACAAATACAAATGAAAAATGTTAAAAAAATAGTTATACATAAGTTAAAATGAACTAATTAATAAAAGCAGATAACAAGACATAAGGATGTCTTTGATTTTTTATTTTTTTTTTATTATTGTTTTTTTTTCTCATGCTAGTGTTAGTGGCATTTTTCAATAAATAAATAAATATAACTATACAAATATGACCATACAAATAAATAAACCAACAAACATAATTATATCTATATAAACAAACAAACATAATTATATTTATATAAATAAGCAAACAAATATAAATACATTAATAATGAAACAAATTGTTGATTTTTAAGATAAAAACTTAAAAAATAAATAAATAAAAATAAACAACACACAAATAGATGTACAAATTTGTGCTCACGAAAGCTGCTGGTACCATCTTCATCTTTTTAAGATGGAAAGAATTAATTGGAAATAATTTAATAGAATATTTATTTTTTAATATTTAAATGAAAAACATTAAATTTCATATATTTGCTTGTAAATATAAAATTAGTAACATTTGATTAAGAATATGTAAATCAGAATATATGAGAACGTTTAATTGGGAATAATGAATTAAAAATATGCAATTATGAATTGTAAATAATATATGCAGAATATTCATTTAAAAGTAAATAAATAAATCTTTTCCAACAACTTTAAATAATCGCACAACTCAAACAACACAAACTGAAATCCCTACAGCCATGACACCACAGACCATAACATATAACTTTGAATAATTATAACAACAAAACAAACAACAACAAAAACGAACCTTCACAAAACAAACAACAACAAACAACAACACAATGAACTTTCACAAAACTTAACTGACCTTTCGTTGGACTTTTTGAGTTGTTTTGATCATTTCTGACAGTCTGTGGAATGAAACATGGGACTTGAGCGTTTGGAATGAGGGCAACCGCCTACAAAGGAACAAAAATATAAAAATTTCATAAGCTTGTTTGTTTAATTACATGTACAATGATGTACATACAGTAGCGGATCTAAAGGGAAGGCCGGGGGGCATGCCCCCCGTTGATTTCAAAATTTACTTATTTGAGATACTAAAAAAAATTAATAACAATAATAATACAAGTAATGTCGTTTAAAACTAGGAATAAGTAAGAAAAAGTTCAAGTTGACTAAATTTATAAGAAAATCTGACTACTTTTCAGAGAAATTACAATATTTTCAGCATCCGGCTTATGTTTTCCAATGGGATTTGTGGATATAAAGTCAAATTTGTGCACTTCCCGAGGTCTTTGCCCCCCGCCGTTTTTGGCCCAACGTCAAAGAAGTCTAGATCCGCCACTGTGTACATATGTACAGAAATAAAAGTACGGTACATTGTATATATATATATATATATATATATATTATATATATATATATATATATATATATATATATATATATATATATATATATATATATATATATATATATATATATATATATATATACACAGTACGTGATGACACTAATCCACTGAAGATATATTTTATTTATAAAAACTATTTTAATCTGCAGAAAATATTCATTATTTGTTGCATAAGAGAATAAGAGCACGTTTGAATACAATCTTTGTGTACACAGCGTCTTATAACATCCATGGCTGAATTTCACTGGTATATTTAAACATAAAACATAAAATAATGTATAAATTTATATGAATGCGGGCCCATGGTTTGTTAGACCGCATGAAATTTAATTTGAAAGATCTAAGAAAGGAAAATAAGTTGATAAAGTTGTTGAGAAACATTTTACGAAAGTTGAAACTGGAAAGCAATGACGTCATCACTTTTGCTCCTCCACTCAGACGACAGGCAATTTAAAATATTTCTCCTGTGCACACATACACATACACACAACACAGATAAACGCACACATACTTCGTTCTAACGTGTTTGATAGTTTTATTTTATTTTATTTTATTTCATTCGCACAATTTATATATATATAATATTTTTTTAAACAACAAGTTGACAATTCATGAGAAAATGAAAGTCATGATAGTCTTAAAAAGTATTTGTAAATAATTGTAATAAAATCATTTCAGAAGACATTTCTAACAAAAAAAAAGTCAAATTGCTGTGAAAAAGATGTATATAGACATTATATGTATATACTAGCAGTGCCCGTAGCGGCTTCGCTCGCATGAAATTAGAGAATTTGAACCGTGCATACATAGTAGAGTACTGCACGGATCAATTTTTTAGGTCTCGGCTCGGCCCGTCGACAACTTGGCCCAGCCCGTTTCAAAAACCGAATATCCCGGCACGGCCCGTCTAATATGGGCCCGGCCCGTTTTTACAGGCCTAGAAGTTCTATATACTTGATGAAAAACTTCGGCCCGTCCTACCTTGACTTCAGGTTTAGCCCGGCCCGTCTGAACACCCTAAAATCACTAAAATGTTTATATACTTGGTTAAAAATCTCGGCCCGTCCCACCTTGATTTAAGGTTTAGGCAGGGCCTTATGAAGACCCTAAAATAACGGCTTGGCCCGTCCGTCCGGTGATAAACTGAACTCATCTACTTTTGACCGGCACAAAATCTCAAAATACCAATTTTCACATCTGTAGCACTTACAGTTTTTGAGTAGCAGTTATTTTAAAATCAAATAACCTTTTTTCCACTTCACATTTAAGGTCCTGGAAACCAAATTTTCAAAAAATGGTGAAACACGTATATCATTATTTTTAGAGTAGAAACTAAATACTAATTTTACTTTTGTAGCATTTACAGTTTTTGAGTAGCAGTTACTTTAAAAACCAAGTAATCCTATTTTCCACCCCATATTTGAAGTCCTGGAAACCAAATTTTCAAAAAATGGTAAAACACGTATATCATTATTTCTGGAGTAGAAACCAAATACTAATTTTTACTCCTGCAGCATCTACAGTTTTCAAGTAGCAGTTACATTAAAAACCAAATAACATTATTTTCCATCCCACATTTGAGGTCCTGGAAACCAAATTTAAAAAAAAATGGTAAAACACGTATATCTTTATTTTTAGAATAGAAACTAAATACTAATTTTTACATCTGTGGTATTTACAGTTTTTGAGTAGCAGTTAGTTTGAAAAACAAATAACCCTATTTTCCACCCCACATTTGAAGTCCTGGAAACCAAATTTTCAGAAAATGCTAAGACACCTATTTCATTATTTTGGGAGTAGAAACAAAATACTAATTTTTACTCCTGTAGCATTCACAGTTTTTGAGTAGCAGCTACTTTAAAAACTAAATAACCCAATTTTCCAACCAACATTTGAGGTCCAGGAAACCAAATTTTCAAAAAATGGTGAAACACGTATCTTTTTATTTTTTAAGAAAAATCCATATACCAAATTTCAAAATTTCCTCATTTTTGGTTTTCGAGATATACATTGTTTTATAAAAAAGTTTGTTTTCCAGTTTTTTCCCCTCAGGAGCAAAATTTTCAAAAATCCTTTCTTAGCGGATGTTTACGCTATAAAAGTAATATACGTTCCAAATTTCACGTTCCTAGGATGAGGCGTGTGAGCTCGGCGTTGATTATCAGTCAGTCAGTCAGTCAGTCAGGACATGTTCTTTTATATATATAGATTTGTGTATAATACATACAATAAAACTATGTATGTCCGCCGGTAAGCTATTGACCCGACCCACGCACTACTCTTCCAGTGGCTGACCTGGATACCACAGGGTAGCGAATGAAAAGAAACAAGTCGTCGTTGCAAGTACACGAAATATTCATTAACCACAAATAGCATATTTTATACATAAAAATATCACATTATACAATTAAAATCAATATTTGTATAAATACTATCAATACCATGTTAATAACTGCGGAATGACTACTTTTAGTCTTGACCCTCCCCCCAGCCCAATGACAAGTCCACAACTCTGATAAATTCAATGCATGTATGTAATGCAGATGTTGACATTTAGACATGCCTGCAATTGTAGCATGTATATATATAAATGTATACAATACACATAAATGTGGGAAAATGAAAGAACTCCGCACAAATGGTTAGCAGGCAGCGTTATTATATCCAATGAGGATGAGGACAGCTGAACGATGAAGCGATTACAAGAAAACGTTTAAAAGACGGTTCACTTCATAGGAGCCATCAATACTTCATTAAGGAGAACATCGGAAGCCATGATGATGATTATGGTGGTGGTTGTAGTGGTGATGATGATGATTATGGTGGTTGTAGTGGTGATCATGATGACGATTATGGTGGTTGTAGTGGTAGTGATGATGATGATCATGGTGGTTGTAGTGGTGATGATGATGATAATGATGATGATTATGATTATGGTGGTTGTATTGGTGATGATAATTATGGTGGTTGTAGTGATGATGATGATCATGGTGGTTGTAGTGGTGATGATGATGATTATGGTGGTTGTAGTGATGATGATCATGGTGGTTGTAGTGGTAATGATGATTATGATTATGGTGTTGTATTGGTGATGATGATGATAATTATGGTGGTTGTAGTGATGATGATGATCATGGTGGTTGTAGCGATGATGATGATGATTATGATCATGGCGGTTGTAGTGTGGATGATGATTATGGTGTTTGTAGTGGTGATGATGATGACTATGGTTGTTGGTTGTAGGGGTGATGATGATGATGATGATGATGATGAGTATGGTGGTTTTAGTGACGATGGTGATGATGATTATGGTGACGGTGATGATAATGATGACATCTATAAAAAAAGAAGGCAGACTATCTTCTGCTTTCATGCTAACACTTGGCATGGCAGATTTACAATGGAGAAACGGAATGGCAAGAAGAAGGTGGAGGTCCTGTCCGTGTGCCGTGTGGAAGCATGCAAGTTCATTTATGATGGACGTGATTTACATATTCTTTCATAAATATAAAAATATTCTATTAATTTTCAAAATTATTTCTACATCAATCATCATCATCATCGTCATCATCATCTTTGAGCACAGTTGAAATTCTAGCAATCAAACAAAAAAAGAAGAAATAAAAAAAAGGCACTCCCATCAAGCTTCGAGAGAGAGAGAACGAATGAAAGAAAGAGAAGTCTTCAGAAATGTCACACAAGCAAACTTCTACGACAAGAAAGTGTGAAAGAGAAAAAAAACAAAAATGTCAAATGAGGAAGGAAGGAAGGAAGGAAAAGAATGACGTCATCAAAAAACTGCTTATATTTTATATAAATAGATAATAATAAAACTGCTTATATATTATATAAATAGATAATAATAAAACTGCTTATATATTATATAAATAGATAATAATAAAACTGCTTATATATTATATAAATAGATAATAATAAAACTGCTTATATATTATATAAATAGATAATAATAAAACTGCTTATATATTATATAAATAGATAATTAAATTGTTAAAACATGTAAGCTATAAAAAATACACATAAATATAAAAAAGAAGTTGATAATCTAGGAAAGTTTATGAGGAAAAAATGAGACAAAAGCGTGTGACATGAAGAAATTATTGGGTGTCTTCCTTCAAGCTCTTAAATACCATCCTTATCTTCATCATCAGCATCATCATCAACATCTTCATTATCATCATCATCTTCATCATCATCAACATCTTCATTGTCATCACACCATAATCACCCGGAAAAGGCGCTATTTAAATTATCAAACATTTACATTTTTTACATATTTAATTTACATCATCTTCACCACCATCATCATCATCATAGCCACCACCATCATCATCACCACCACCTTCATGTTTTTGTCATACGAGTGCCATCATAAACAAAGTGTATTCGTGTCGTCTGTAAAAACAGGTTACAACGTTCGATAAATGGATAAGCTGATAGTAGGAAGGCGATCACTTCTCCTTTCTAACCTTGGCATTCATGATGATGCCTTCTCTCTCCATAGCATTCATGATGATGCCTTCTCTCTCCATAGCATTCATGATGATGACTTCTCTCTCCATAGCATTAAGGGAGATGAGAATAACCGTTGAAATGTCACATCGATGTGATCAATGTGTTTTACGGCGCAGGAAAAAATACATATGAATGCAGGACGAGATTAGAAATTTGCACTTCAATTTCACCGCCACGTAGGAAGATTATTCCATGGAAAGAGAAGACCATCCATCCATTCGACCCCCATTCTCTAATGTCATTCATTCGCTCTTTCATTTGACCTCCATACCTATTTCTTCCATCGCAGCATTCTTCAGCTCTCACAAACGA
Source organism: Erpobdella octoculata (assembly GCA_963978895.1). Lineage (NCBI taxonomy): Eukaryota > Metazoa > Annelida > Clitellata > Hirudinida > Erpobdellidae > Erpobdella > Erpobdella octoculata. Next base: position 8,777,190 of record OZ022247.1, read on the forward strand.
TCTCGACCACGTCCAGGTTCAACGACACCAACAGCCCCCCTAATTAAGTAACCCCACGCTAATGGCGTGAACGTACACAACAGCTGACATTTATTGCCTAAACGATCGGCAAATGTCCCAGTGCGACGGGGAACGTCAAAGATTCGATATAAAGCAGATATAAAGCAGATATAAAACAGATATTCAAAACAAGATATGCGAAAAAGGTCTGTCATGTTTTTAAAAAAATTACACGACTTCTTCCAACCCAACGATCTCTGGTCAAATATATATCACTTCAAAGTCAAAGATGAAGTATTGCTTTGTCTACGAGCAGAATATTCAAGCAATTCATTTTAAGTCTAGTTTGCAGCTTTTTCACGAGAAAAAAAGTTCTTCAAAAGGTTGAAAGATGCTCTCATTAAAATATGCCGCTAGAAAATATTACTTTCTACAATATCCAAGCACACACTCACATTCTAACTCCACACAATCACATCTTAACGCCACATAGCGCCATTCAAGCTCCACACTACATATTTAACTCAACTCAAACACAAAAAATCTTTTGCATATCAACTCCACACTGGAGAGTACAACCACATCAACAACTGTACAGTAATTGTCAGTAATACAGTCGGGATAGAAAAATGAACTATGACACCACAGTAATGATAGAAAATAAATAAACGGCATCTTGCATGGTAACAATAGTTTACAATAGACAATAATCATATTTCTACAAAGAAAATGATTCATTCTAATTAAAAGCAATTAGGTTAAAACAGACAAATAATGTGTATTTTATAAATCTATCTATTTTTGTTTATATTCATTACTAGCAAGCGTTGCCCTGGTTTTTTGAGATTTTTCCTCGCTTTTTGACGATAAAACGTGAAATAATAAAGGCCGTGTAAACCTTGCTAGTGTAATATTTAATATATAATCTTTATAGAAACTATAGAGCATATTAAAAAAAATCGCATCTTTTTGAAAAATCCGATGATGTGATGGGGTAGGAGGTGCACATATCTACCTACCTAATAAAGATGGGGTGGGGTAGGTGCACATATCTATTTAATAAAGATGGGGTAGGTGTACATATCTACCTAATAAAGATTGGATGGGGTAGGTGCACATACCTACCTAATAAAAACGGGGTGGGGTAGGTGCATATATCTACCTAATAAAGATGGGGTGGGGTAGGTGCAAATACCTACCTAATAAAAACGGGGTGGGGTAGGTGCGTGTGGGAAGATTTCTGTCTCCGTGACATTCTCTACTCTACACAAACATCCACATATCAAACAGACACTTCCACAACGCAACGCCACACCGCCAATACGAAACTATTTTTTCTCAACTGACCATGCAAGCGTAAAGATTTTTAAATTCTAAAAGAAGTTGCGAGAAGGAGACATTCAACGGCGCCAATCCTAACAAGTTGTCAAAAAGTATTCATAATAATAATAATAATAATAATAATAATAATAATAATAATAATAATAATAATAATAATAATAATAATAATAATAATTTTAAACTATCTTTATTTTATTTCTAAAACACAAACAATACTTTGCTGTGAGTCTTTGTGAGACTTTGCGACACACACAGACACAATACGTACCTCCGGGACAATGTTTCCAAATATTTTAGGATTCCTGTTCGTGGGACTAAGAACGTTCATGTCTAGTTCGTAAATCTTCAGTTGAGACCTGTCTCTTACTTCCCTTGGAAAAGTAAATAGAAACGAAATTCAATCAAATTAATTTTCAATAAAAGCGAAAACATCAAAAAATTTACAACCGAGGACGAAGAACAAACTGCAATTTAAATGATTATTTCAACCACATCCCCATTCCGCATCAACACAAGAGAACAAACATCCGACGATGACAGCCACCAAAGTAAACATAATTAAGTTAATACAAGCAATTGAAAAATAAGAAATGCTGACAAATAAGACTTGACATGACAAAAATTGTGAGGCGTTTCAATATAAACGGCGCCACTTTGTTCACTTCATGGAAGACAATTATCTATTATTGGAGAGGTAGGAGAGGTAATAGAGGTAGCGGAGGTAATAGAGGTAATAGAGGTAGGGGAGGTAATAGAGGTAGGAGAAGTAGACGGCCGGCCTCGTTGAAACTGACAGCAACCAAAGAAATGCACTCAAAGCAATCAATTTTATTTAATAAAACTTATTACTTCATATCAAAGCATTTTTTAAAACTCAATTCCCAGTTGGGAACATCTAGAGATAAACATTTTATTAGAGTTATTACTGGCTCTCTCTCTCTCTAGCATAGTATATTTCCTCATGGCACACTTCAACCCTAATTAATTTGTAATAAATATAACTCCGCCTCGCTAATTGCGAGCCAGTCCCAAGCCTGGATAAAGGAGGAGGGACAGTTTAAAAGATCAAATATTAGCTACGACAGGAAGTACTTATTCCTACATACAGCCATTTCAGTCTTAAAACACCTGGTGTAAAGGACTAGAAACTATTATTTTTAAAAATGTAAAAAATATATATGAGAAATAAAACAAACTTCAAATCGTCAAGTTCGTAATAAACATTGGTGGCCCTGTCGAGGATGTAGATCTTCTTCTGTGCACTATCAAACCACTGCATGGTCAGACATTTGGGGAAGGAGCGTACGAATAAGGCCTTCACCGTGTCCAGTGAGGTCACCTCGTTAGGCAGTTGTGCCCTTTTTGTCTCCTCGTTGTGAGTTAGAAACACTTGACCTGTGATGGAGGGGGGGTGGGGGTAATTGAAAAGTATATAAATTGAATTCCTAAAAAATCCATAAAAATGTAATTGTACTCTTCTTTATGTCGCTATTATCAGAAACATAATTAGTATTAATTAGGTAAGAAAGACATAACTTTAAGAGTTGATTAGAGTCTGAAGAAAGGTTATGAACAACTGACCGAGTGGTTTTTCCATGGACCTGTTTGGAGATCTGACGAGTGGCAGAGCAGACCTCAGCTCCTTGCAAGAACCAACACCTGAACTGCCTGGACTTCCGCTATCCAGATCGGAAGTGAACGAGGACATCCTGCTGTGTGGAAGTTCACTCTGAGACCTCATTCGAGGATCAGAAGAACATTGTGACAATCTTGACTGTCGAGCCACCTCATCTTGCTGCTGAGAAACATTTTTTTACGTGCTGTCATCATCATCATCATCATCATCAATACAAATAAAAAAATATTAATAATAATTATCATTGCAATCACCATCATTATTATTATTATAATTATTATTATTATTATTATTATTATTATTATTATTATTATTATTATTATTAATATAATTATTATTATAATATCATAGTGACTGATGTAACCGTGTAGCTGAATGAACACACGCGTGAAATTTCTACGATGTCACCATCCACGGAAACGTTACAGATGGAATGAATGAGTGAATAAAAGAATGTTAATTGATTGGAAAGTGAGCAAGGAATATACAAACAGGACGTTCCAATGACGATCAATGATGCAAAACAAACATGGAATTCCCCAGGACGGAAATAACTCTTCAGACATATTTCACTCTTCATTAATATTCAACATCAACATCCCTTCTTCTTATGATGTATAATTAAAAACAACCAGCCAAAAAATATTAAATCTAAAAACATCTGATTTGTCGGTTGGCGAATATGCTTGGTTCCGTGACAAGTGAGAGTACAAGGAAATCTCGCGCCTAGACAAGTGCGTACGAAGACAAGTGCGTATGAAGACAAGTGCGTATGAAAAGAAATGCGTACAAAGACAAGTGCGTACGAAGACGAAGACAAGTGCGTACTGTGGCGTAGTCACTTTGTTCAGGCGCATCAACTTTGAAACGTCATTATTCCTAATAAACACGATGTTGTTTGAAATAAATTGTGTTTTTGTGTAACTTAACAATTTGAATAAAAAACATAAGTTTGTCTTGTTTGACTGAACATTCAATGCAATTCGTTAGTGCAGTCAATTTATTTCGCACCAACCGGGCACACAGTTTTAAATTGTAAACACTAGCAAAGTCCCACTTAATTTTAATATACCTGTACAACTGTACATGTACTTGTTGGACAGTTTCTTCAGTCATCATCGGTATATTTTTAGAGCGGTGATAGCAGCGAAACTTGGGAATGCTAAACAATAATATTTCTGATGTTACATTTGTTGATAGTAAAATATCTTAAATATCAGAATAAAAGTGGTGGTACAGTACAACTTACATTTGTTATCATAGTTTACCATACTTTTCAACAGGGACGTCACCTGAGGGGGGGGCAGCTTGTTCTTGGGACCCACAAATTTTTTCAAAAAATTCTTGGAACCCTCTTTTTATTTTTCCTAACACTAAAACATCACAGAGGCCCACTTCACCGTCATAGGGAACCCGCCTATCCATAAAAGAACTCACCCAAACCTCAAAAGCTTCCAATTTACACTCCTGAGGGCCCACTTCTCTTTTTTGGAGCCCAAAACTACGTGAGGGAGCCCATTCAAAGGTCGGGAGGTGCAATTGCCCCCTCCTACCATCCAAATGACGTCCCTGATTTTGAGAGCATTATGAAAAGCAAATAAATATTTGTCAATAGTACTAACATTTTTCAATAGTAATACTGAACATATTTAAGTTATTTTCCATTTTGTTTTGTCGCCCAGCTGCCATTTATTTTCAATTTAAATAATAATAATAATAATGATAATAAATAATACTAAACAGCCATTTGAGATGGCCCTTGTTATGATAGGGAACCGGAGAAGCGCTGAACGAGAAACAGCTCGTGCACACGGATCAAACAGTTAGTTGTACCTGCAAACCACATGTGTCGTGTGTCTCAAATCTGAATATTATCATTCCTTACCAATCCAGGTCAGAAAATGTTACTCAAGTAGACTACCAATGGCTGAGCTGACCTAAGCCGTAAGAGTAAACTGCTCAGCCAATGAAGTTACGCGATGAGGCATTCTTCCTACGACGAACCTCGTATATGTGCAATTTCATGTTTCGGAATCCGAATCCGGAAATAGAAAGTAAATCCGGTACACCCATGAAAATAAACTGAGAAGGACTATATATGTTTGTAGATGTGTGTATGTCTATGTCGGCACTTGTCCACATATGCACTTTTTGTCGTGTGCTTTGTATGGTATCAAAATGTTGTCTGGTCCCCGATTAAACTAAACCAGTTACTATTTGTAAGAAATAAGAGATAGACTCGGAATATAAATAAACATCAGGCATTGTGTTTAAAGAACTACCTAGAGAGTGATAGTGAAGATGTTTTGACGATTCTAAAATGTCAGATAGCTCGTTACATTGTATAGTTGGAATGACGCTCTAGTGTCCAATTAAAAGGTGATTATTAATCTTCACAATACACTGACCACCCAATAACTCATAAGAGCACGCACACGCACGCACATGATATTTCTGCTTGTGGGTAAACAAACAGGTGTCTCTTTTTTAGTCATCGATGGATGGGAGTATCGTGGACGTGTGTCGTATTCCAGGCTGTTTTTCTCCCACATATGTTGTACAACACACACACACACACACACACACACACACACCACACACACACACACACACACACACACACACACACACACACACACACACAAGCACATGTCTCATGTCGATGTGAGAGTGTATAAACATAGACTCCTAGATATACCAGGACATTCAACTAACAGTCACTTTTCTACAAGTGTACGGCGGGAGGCTGGCTATAGAAACTTACAAGCATGCACGCATCTAATGCACGCATCTAGTGCACGCATACAGCCAGGCTAGCAGCGTGCTTTCGCTAGTTGGCCAACCTGTGTGCAGGCATACGGCATCGTACAGTAACGTGTTTGGTTGTTTAGTTTTGTGTTTAGTGTCGATCGTGTAGCTGTGTCTCTTTTCTTCGTTAAAATTGCTAAATATTATAACAAATTTGTTCAATTAATTAATATTACAATTATTTTTCCATATCTAGTTAGTATACTTTTTGTCTATAAATTGTTCAGTTAGTGTTCAACAACATAGTACGCTACGCACTAATTTTCCCTAACTTTCTGATTAGACTTTTTAGGAGACAGCGTTTTAAACGAAAAGTGGATCATAATTGAGATTGATAATAATTACAATGGTTGATTTATTTGTTCAGTTTTATGTTGCAACTAGAATAGGAATAAATTGTTAAATTTCGGACCGAGTAGCTTTCGAAGGGTGCAACCATATATATAGAATAGAATATATATATATTCTATATATATGGGTGCAACTAAACTACTAAACACTTCATTAAAACTAAACTCATTAGTTGAAAATCAACCTCTTTTGTGGGGTTTCTTTATCTTAATAAAAAAACAAATTAATAATGTATTGTTTACAAATTAATTAATATATTGTTCTTTTTTATCATGTTTGCTTAAAATTCTATTTTCAGGACATTATCTATTTTTACTGAAATTGAAGAATGCATAATAAATGCAGTTCTTACGGTTGTCGAAATGGATATCATGGTTATAGTAATGAAGGGATTATTTTGCATTCATTTCCTCGTGACCCAGAACTTCGTGAACAGTGGATTCGAGCAAATCTTCGAGAAGACTTTAAACCGTCTAAAAATTTCAAGTTGTGTTCATTACATTTCAGAGAATGTGATTTTGTCATTGAACATCATGATAGCAATAATAGACGAAAGCATTCCGGCGGTAAGCTTGCCAAGAGTTATCTCGTCAAAAATGCTGTCTCATCGATATTTCCCAACGCGCCGTCCTACTTAACATCAACACCTTCTACACCCGAGTTTCCGCAAAAGCAGCATCAAGATTGGGTAGTCGTCAGCTTGAAGCAGAAAGATTAGAGAAACTTTATGAAATATTTGAGACCGAAGACGATGTGAAATCACTGACTCCCTTGCAAATTAAAAATCAACTTTTAACAGAAGCAGCTACCGAGTGGATTTCAGATACTTTTAGTCGAAGAAAATCTAGGTTTCTTTTATAAAATAATTTTACCGGGTCGTCTAGAAAAAATGTCACAGCTCCCAAATTTGATGGCACTTGTTAAAAGTTGGTGAGAAAACAAATCTCATTTTCCAATAAATCATCTGGGCATCGCCATCACCAACCTCCAAAACTACATTGACAGTTTGGATGATGACAGTGAAGAGCGACGCAAGCAAAGTTTCATAAAAGAACAGTTTTGATTGTTGGGAAAGAACAAATACAAACGTCATTATTCACCCCAGTTGATGATTTTTGCTTACTTACTAAATGCATCAAGTTCAACTACATATCAGGTCCTACTGGAACAGGATGTTTTATATTTGCCATCTTGTACAACACTGTCCAAGATAATCAGACAAATAAGTGGCAGCACAGGATTGGACAACTCGGCTTATTTAAGACTCCGCGTCTCAAAACTTAATGCTTTTAAGCGAACAGTAATTTCAACAAGTCCAAAACTTGATGTGGAGCCAACAGTTAGCATGGCTAATGTTATATTTTATGTCAGCGGAGCCATTGCTCGTTCTACAGTCAGGGTCACTAAGTGTGACTCATGTCGTGAAGTGCTCATCAACTCTATAAATGTGGAAAAGGATGTCTGAAAGATGTTTTAATGACTATATACATTCACTGTTTATTTATTCTAATTTTTGTTTCAACAATTAGGATTTGACTTATTTTATTTCGAAATCGCTTTTTAACTGTTTTGGTAAAAATTATGTGAGTACTTTTGGAAATATTAAAAACAAAAGATTTTCTGATGGAAAAATAAAAAAGTTTAAAACATAACGAATTTGTTGATTTTACTTGTATACTTCTACTGTCGTCTACGAACGAGCCTCAGCCTCCCGCCGTACAATGGCGTTTTAGTTGTATGTCCTGGTATATTTAGAGTCTATGGTATAAACCTCAATTTGATGGTTATTTTATGAATCGTTTAAACATTACTAAACCGCATGACATGTCTTTAAAGAATGAAAACCTTGTATTTCTTTAATGTCAGCAATGCATGGTCAAGTAAGTAAATAAGTAAATAAGTAAATGAGTAAATAAATAAATAAATAAATAAATAAACAAACAAACAAATAAATAAATAAATAAATAAATAAATAAATAAATACCAACATCAACAAAAGAATGGTACTAATGCATAAATAACATTATTTACAGATAACAGAACTGAGAAAAACGGTTTTTTTCTTGCAAATCTATTATTATTATTATTATTATTATTATTATTATTATTATTATTATTATTATTATTATTAAACAGTTGATAACGCAACATGTCAATGTCAATCAAAGTACATTAAATAATAATGACGAAATCGCAGTATTTTGGATTTGTTTCTTAAAACATACATAAAAACAATTTTCCAAATTAAAATGTTTCAAATTTAACAGAATACAATGTCACGAAGAGTGGAGCTTATATTGAATATTGAATATATTATATTCCAAGTTTCAGCTTGATTGGACGACAAGAAGTTGGTTAATTTTCACTTCTAAGAATTGTTCACATGCGGCATACAAGCAAGCAAGCACGATAAATTTTGATTTGTGTGACATTCGTAGGTAAGCGGCATTTAAAATTTAAAATTTATTTTAAGTTTAGGAGATATTTGAAATGTCGTGATCAAGGCAGAAAAACGATAAAGAATATGAGCAAAAAATTCAAAGATTTGTGAAAGTGGATAATGGTTATTTTATTAGGTTAAACGCTAGTTTTTTTTACTTTTCAGATGATTTCGCAAAAGATTATTTTGTAAACATTTTTTAAATGTCGAAACTCTTGCCGATATTCGGCAAAGCTGAGATTTACAAATATATAATAATAATAATAATAATAATAATACCCAAAAATAACTAACAATATCCACTAATAAATATAATTATCTACAAATACTTAATAATACCTACAAATAAATAATACCCACAAATAAATAATAATACCTACAAATAAATATTTTTAAAGTTCTAATTTCACATATGATCCCGCCATTCATCCAAAGCACACTTGCACTTGAACAACAACAACAGCAAAAACAGACACCAAAGATCGATAACCTACAATGTCCTACTTACAAGAATATACAAAACTCAATCAGCACTCCAAGAATTGGTTTGTTCATGTTCGTTTAAAATATTTCATGAATTCTCATCATTCGATTTATTGTATAGTAAGTAAGTAAGTAAGTAAGTAAGTAAGTAAGTAAGTAAGTAAGGCATGCATGGATCTTGATGTTTACTTAAATGGGAGCAGGTCTTGAATTGAATTCTTGAACACAAGATTCATAGAACCAGGAATTTCTTAATTATGGAAGAGTCCATGCTAGAACATGCATAATTTTATTTGATATCTATTTGTATATAAAATAACTTCAAATATGTGTTTCTAAGTTTCTACAGTGTTTATTAGTGTTGTTTTCTGATGATCTATGATCAATATTAATTAACATTATACGATTTATAACTTATAACATAACAACTGAACAATATAAAAACAAAGTTTTTAAACCAAATGCTTTTATGTTATTAAAACTCAAATTTTAAAATCAATAGCTGTAGTAATAGAGATGATGTTCATGGATACCGGCTATATATGAAAATCTATGTGAGCAATATAGAAGCCACTAGACAGCTAGTGCATAGCTGCTTCATCAGAACCAGCTAGAGCTAGTTGAACAAATTAAATTAAAAAAACTACTTAAACAATATTAAAACTTCTCAATATTACAACCGATATTTGAAAGCAAAAAACGATTGAAATTTGAGGACATATTATCAGCTGATGCACGGACAAAAGAACACGTGCACACACACACATCTCTATACAAAGCAGAGATGCAAATGAGAGTAAAGGAGACAAAGCATTGTTGTCGGCAATGAGTTTAAGCCTGCGAATCTTATTGGAGTGGACCAGCTGATAAGAAAGACTGATGATTCAGTTACAGGAAATCAATGATATTATATCCACAATTCCTGTGACCACACTCGGACGACACAAAGCCACGTTAATAAACACAGTTATATTTATTAATAATTTTAATTTATTACACGAGTTGGTAACATCTTTGAGGTATGAAATGTCCATAAATATTCTCAACAGGAAGATGGAAAGATTGGAGAAGGAAAATCTCCAAGGAGCTCTTCTTTATATTTCTATTGACAGAACAAAAGAACTAAAAATGGAACTCGGTAAGTGAATTAGATGAATATTTCCATGTCCACACATACACACATACATACACCGACACACATGTATAATGTATATAGTAGTATATACATACTTTTACAATACTTATTGAAACTTACTACTTTGCCTATTATTATAAATTATTACTACTATCATCATTATTATTGTGATCATCATCATCATTGTTAATATTATTAGCAAAGCAATATCTGAATTTACCATCAAATATCCTATAAATAGTAATGACATGGAACTGGATCAAGTTAATGAGAGCATTCACATGAAACAATCACATTAGGAAGAAAACAAATGAGTAAATGACATCTTCCTGTGGCATTAAACAGGAAAATATGCAAATGAAGACGAGGAACATTGAATCATTTAGTACGAATCTGAGGAGGCATCATCGTTCACAACAGTACGGGCCATTGCCTCCTTCAGACGTTGACACCTACATATCTAACTGGATGGACACATTCATCCATCCATCCATCCCTACACTGCCCTGCCCTGCCTACATACATGCATCCACTACACACAAGTCCAAGCACATTCTAACATTCGAACATCCATCAATCATATAACACCATGGTGAGTCAGAAAATGACCATCACACGCACACACACACACACACACACACTCCCCTCTCCTTCCTCTCCACATCTCTTCCTCACAGCTTTCCTGTTATCACTTCGCACATTCGAGACGACACCACGAAGAATTAACTTCACTCCATTATTCACACAACTCCAGATGAGGCTGTTATTAAATTCCATCATCATCATTATCATATCATCATCACTATAGTGTGGCAGGTAAGCTAACCTAATGTGCATTTTTTGATAAAAACACCAAATTTTCCACAGAGGTAGTCCTACCTTTTCCAAAATGGCCGACACGCAAACGTGTTCCGATACGCTGCATGACCCTAGAATCCCTATATCTTCTGAACCGCTCGTTCGGTTTAAACGATTGAAATGTTCCTGCGTTCTTCTTCATATGGGCCATATTTTAAGTTTAAATTGGATGTTTTAATTTGAATGGAGCGTCCCCTAACGGACGAAATGGCATTACGGCACTATTAAAATATAGAATATCGAGAATATCTTTTTAATTGTATGGGATACAGCAAAATTTAAAATGAAACACTAATAGGAAATTGGGGTTACCTTTTAGAATTTATATTTTGTTTTGATCACAGCCGCCCCCTAGCGGACAAAATAGCAAGACGCCATTTTTCAGTTTATAACAAATCAGTTATAACTTTAAAACGGCACGAGATAGCACAGTATGTCACTTTCAGTATATACAAACCCGATAAAAAGTGTGCATAAAGATGAAATAAGTAATGTGATTGAAATGAACGACAAATTACTTGTACTAATTTTGATTTAAAATGTCAACTGTTAATCAGTTGATGTCCAATCGATGGTCAATGTAATGGAAGACTTCGGAAATCCATTTGAAGATGACAGTCAAGATCTCCTTGTGTTAGACAACAAGGAGATTGCGCCACCTGCAGCTGTAGGTACCCTCCGTCGAGCATAAAAAGTTGGTCAGCTTCAGTTTGACAACTTGAGAACGGCTTGTGGAGAGAACAAAACCTCTACAAGATACTATCCATAGAAACAATATAAAAATCTTTGTCAGGTCTGACACTACAGCTTCAGGAAAGAGCAAAGATCATCTGAATTCTCTGAAGAACGATATCGGCCTCTTCTCTCGGTTGTACATAGGATGCCAGAACAGAGATGGGAATCTAGATAATTCTTCCAACACGAAAACCAAGCCTCCTGCTTTCTCAGATGGCGTTGGTATCTGGTTGGGTGTCAAGAGTGATCTTCTTGCCTGTCTTGAAGAGCTCAGTCAGCCCAAGATTGCGGCTCCGCTCACGAGCTGCATTGTACTCGATGGAGCAGTTATCGTACAGATGCTGAAGCCAGCTACAGTCAAAAGCTTCAATGAGTATGCGCAGCAGATCTTCGTGCCCTACAAACTGTCGATGCTTCAGCAAGCCACGCTACTCGATCTGGCGTGGGACCGGTACAATGTAGACTCTCTGAAAGGTACTGTAAGAGCCAAGAGAGGGTAAGGGGTCAGAAGACGGGTAGTGGGCGGTGCATCAATCCACGGCAACTGGGCCAGCTTCCTCAGAATCGACGACAATAAGATGTTCAAACATTATTACCTGTTTTGTATTTACTGTAAGTGACGTACTGTTAATTTAGTCTACTAGCGGGCGCCTCTATTCAAAATAAACTATTAATTCTGAAAGTTTGTTCCAGATATCCTATTATTGATTCATTGTAAGTTTTGTTGTATTTCGTGCCGTTTTAAAGTTATTACTGATTTGTTATAAACTGAAAAATGGAGCCAATATCCACATTTGTTCATAATAGGTACGACTACCTCTGTGGAAAATTTGGTGCTTTTATCGAAAAATGCACAATAAGTTTGAATATCCAAGGTAAACAGTCCCACTACTATTATTAGAGATGCGACAATCACCACAGAACTTTTTAAAATAAAATATTTTTCGCCGTCTCAAAGAAAGAGTCTTCAGCAGTGATATATTTCATTTACACGCATCAACCATGATAACGATCTTTCTACTTAATTAATGCATTTCCAAGCGACACATTCCAATGAATTTTTCATTATTATCCAACCACTATCTCCTCCGTCGTCATCATCATCAGCACCTTGGATTTTATAACCAAAGATTCATCAAAGTATTTATTACAATTTCCACAAGCACTTATACCATAAATGGGAACTAGACGATGACCATCACTTCATTCAAGCTTTGATCAATCCATTCCTCCGGACGAATCCATCCAATCATTCATTCATTCTATCATTGATCCATTCAATCATTCATCCACAAATTCACCACACATGTGACCCCCCACACCAACTCACTCCACCATTACCACCACCGATTACTATAATCCTTCAAAGAGAGAAAATCCGGAAGAAATGAGTTCTTGCCATTAAATGCAATCAAAAAGATGAAGTTGCACGAGAAAGAATTTCATCTAGAAAAAGTCTTTCATTTGCTGTTCTTGCTACGATTTTGAGAAAACTATAAACAAAAGAAAGCAAAAAATGCTTAAAGAATCAAAAAGCCAAAATAACACAAGTTACTGATCAGATAACAACCAACACCAGTTACTGATCAGATAACAACCAACACAAGTTACTGATCAGATAACAACCAACACCAGTTACTGATCAGATAACAACCAACACAAGTTACTGATTAGATAACAACCAACACAAGTTACTGATCAGATAACAACCAACACCAGTTACTGATCAGATAACAACCAACACAAGTTACTGATTAGATAATAACCAACACAAGTTACTGATTAGATAACAACCAACACAAGTTACTGATTAGATAACAACCAACACAAGTTACTGATTAGATAACAACCAACACAAGTTACTGATTAGATAACAACCAACACAAGTTACTGATCAGATAACAACCAACACAAGTTACTGATTAGATAATAACCAACACAAGTTACTGATTAGATAACCAACACAAGTTACTGATTAGATAACAACCAACACAAGTTACTGATTAGATAACAACCAACACAAGTTACTGATTAGATAACAACCAACACAAGTTACTGATTAGATAACAACCAACACAAGTTACTGATTAGATAACAACCAACACAAGTTACTGATCAGATAACAACCAACACAAGTTACTGATTAGATAACAACCAACACAAGTTACTGATCAGATAACAACCAACACAAGTTACTGATCAGATAACAACCAACACAAGTTACTGATTAGATAACAACCAACACAAGTTACTGATCAGATAACAACCAACACAAGTTACTGATCAGATAACAACCAACACAAGTTACTGATCAGATAACAACCAACACAAGTTACTGATCAGATAACAACCAACACAAGTTACTGATCAGATAACAACCAACACAAGTTACTGATCAGATAATAACAAACACTGATTAAAACGCTCTCGTAATGATTATTAATAAAAAACGAGATTATTATTATTATTATTATCACAAAATAATGTGAGTTACTAAATAATCATCATCATCATCACCCTTAAAATTATAAGTTCCAGTTCTGTCACCTTTTCAGTGAGAATTTCTTCTGCAACAGCAGCAGGAAACTCGTACGAATGGGAGAACTAAATTAGAGACAGAAATACTTTCTCGGTACAAACTAATGGACGAGAGGAAATAAAGAAAGAAAGAAAGAGAGAGACAGACAGACAGAGAAAGACAGAGAGAGAGAGCAACCAGATAAGTTATGGGAAAGGTTGAAAAGGTCGCACTTAAGAAGAACCGGGAAGAGCTTATTATTGGCAGCAGGAGTCAGTGGCCATCGTGAATCACCAGAAGAAATTTTATCAGTCTGATGGATAAACAGTGACAGGCAAAATACCCCTTTCATTCCATACCATACCAGTGCCTTATTTATCAAGTACCCCTTTCATTCCATACCATACCAGTGCCTTATTTATCAAGTACCCCTTTCATTCCATACCATACCAGTGCCTTATTTATCAAGTACCTTTGACTTCTGCTAAAACATTTGACTTTAAAAAGCAACTTATGCCAATATTTTCTTAATTGCTACAATAATACCTGCGTCTTCATCAACCTAGAGAAGTCCTTAATGTAATACAACTTGGGTTCACAACAACTGAATCCAAGACATGCAAATAAGAAAGTTTTGTCACAATATGACGTTTAATCACATTTAACTAAATTTCTCCCACCAGATTCAGAGTATATATCTCATCTAAGCGGGAGATTGGTTCAGATATCAGTCCCGTAGGAAATCAGGTTGTGTTCATTCATGGAATTCAGTATACCTACATAGTGCATACATACATACATACATACACATACATACATACATACATACATGCATGCATACACATACACGTTTGTATGCATACACATACATACATACATGTATGTATGCATACACATACATACATACATGTATGTGTATGCATGAGCAATGTGAACAGTTCCAGGGTTCATTCCAACCCAATCAGTCAGTGTGTAGGTGTGTTCACGTGACCATGCAGAAAACTTAATGTCCAGCTTGAGGTGCCCGCAGTGGAAATTTTCCGACACACACACACACACACACACATGCATGCATGCATGCATACATACACAGATAAGAATACAATTCACTAAAAACGAGAACAGGCACAACAGTTCACGATTCCCATTCTCACTCACTCGCCACACAACCAGCAGCACAAGAAGGCATCTTTTATAGGCACCTCAACACCTCCTTTAAGCACTTCGGCACCTCTTTGATGATGATGACGATGACGACGATGATAATGATTGCAAGTTGGAGTATTATTCTTTTCTCCATTTGTCTGACGAATTTTTTTATTTTCTCGTTTCTCGTGAATTCATTCTATGTTTTTGTTTCATTGGTTCTTCATGTTCAATACGGTTAAATAATAAATACAGCAAAACTGGACCATTGCTATCTTCATCCCTTTCTCTCTCCACACACACACTCACAATCTCACAAGCATCTTCGACAATGGCCTAACTGAAAGACGGGAAGAATAAAACTGTCACCAGATTGCATGTAAACTTTTGCAAACGTGAACAGTTTGTAACTTAATGAGCTGAAATGTTTGGTTCATGATGTGTATGTCAAGTAGAGTGTAATGTAACATGGAATGCGAGAGAGAGAGATTTCTTGGAAGCATTTATTACAAACATTCTAGAAATATAGGTGACTTCCAGATAGTATTTCATCACCGACAGGAAAGCAAACATTTGTCACTTGTAAACTTTCATATTTCATTCATAACTATTCATTCAATAACAGGTGAGCACTCTCGAAATACTTTTCTTCAAACAAAACTTAAACTTTAATATATCTTATAATACGTTTGCAGCATTAAATTATTAATAAATAAATAAATATTTTTTATCTTTCTAATCAAATATAAATCTTATGAAGTTATCGATGACATATTTTTAGAACTAAAAATTAAACTTCGCAAAATAGAATAAACTCACCTTCTATTAAGCTTTATTAACCTTTTACTAAAAAAATTAACTCCAGCAAATATCAACACACAATTACTTCCAGATAGCCAGACATGAAGCGACAGAACTCACCGACAAATATAAACAATTAATATTATCATCATCATCTTAATCAGTATTATTATTATTATATTTAATCACGAACCGCACATAATAATTCCGACTGGAGTATCAAATTTCCATATTCAAATCGTCACGAGCAGTAGAAAGAAAGAATAAATAATATGATTATACGTCGGCGGCGGCACTGAATGGCCACGATTTGCTCATCGACAGCACAAGCGGCGACAAAAGATCTACGAACGAATGGTCACACGAGTTAACAACTTGCAATCTACAGCAGCATCGTGCTTCCATTTTCCACGCGTGGAGAGACGAACGAAGTAAGTGGAAGAAGTGGAATGCCATCATAAAGCATATTCTCATATTCACAAGAAATACGTACGTGGTTGGTCTTAATGATGATTCCAACGGAAAACGAGTTTCTTGCATATTTAGTAATATTTACATCTCGATCTCATGTACATCACATGTGTTTTTAAAGCTCACGCCAAAACATTTCCATAGACATGGAAGCACACACACATACATACATACATACATCCATACATATATACACACATACATACATACATACATACATCCACATCTAGAGAAGCATTGCGAATGCAGTCTCCAAACAGAGGAGCTATTGAGTTCATCTGAAATTATTCTAAACACAAGATACATGAAAGATGATGCCAACGATAGATAAAAAATACAGCCCTGGGAAATTGCGTTCTTTACAGAAATGCTTCCAACTGTACACGACTTTTTATTTATTAAACAATTAACATTTTGTTTATTTAATAGAATAAAGAAGAAAAAAAATGTTTTGCTTAAAGAAAGATTTGTTTTGATGATAAGTTGACATTCAGGGTGGTTGAGCACATTGAAATTTCTCATGACATTACCCATACTGCTACATCCATGACATTCCTCATAATGCTACATACATGACATTCCCCATACTGCTACATCCTTGACATTCCTCATACTGCTACATCCATGACATTCTCCATACTGCTACATACATGACATTCCTCATACTGCTACATCCATGACATTCCTCATACTGCTACATACATGACATTCCCCATACTGCTACATCCTTGACATTCCTCATACTGCTACATCCATGACATTCTCCATACTGCTACATACATGACATTCCTCATACTGCTACATCCATGACATTCCTCATACTGCTACATCCATGACATTCCTCATACTGCTACATCCATGACATTCCTCATACTGCTAGCACATTTCATTTTCGCTTAGCCGCCTGGAAATGACACGGCGCATAGATTACAGTGGAATCAAAAGCAAGCCACGGCAAAGTTGTGATTGCGAAACCGATGAATTTCTCACACATCACATTTCAGAATCAATAATTACGTCATAACTTCTACCACACATTTACAATTACACTCACACAACACAAATACACTGATAACCTAATAGAAAGTAAATTAACCTCTGAGAAATAATGTTGTTGCTGTTGAAAATGATTTGATGGAAGCATGGAGGTTGAATGGCATTTTTTATTCATTCTATTTGCACTGTGCGAGGACAAGGCAAGTTGATGGGCACCCAGTCGTGAGGGGGGCAGGTTCGTGAAACTTGCATGGTTGTTGTGGGCTGAGGAAGGTCGTTGAGGAAGAACTTCATTGTTGTTGTTGTAGCAGTATCCGCCATCTGGTGGCTTCTTTCGAAGTATGCTGGTGTCTTTTTGAGCATCAGAAGTCTTTGAGGTTCTGTGAAAAGCTGACAAATCTGCGAGCATCGAAATAAGTTATTTTATTGTATTTTCCATAATAAATAAATAATGTACACGCTCACGTCAGTTCTCTCAGGCTCAATAAATCGTTTTATTTTATTTATTTCATACATTTTTTTTTGGGAGGGGGGAGTTTATGTTGTAAACTGCCCTATGTACATATTGTCCATATACTGACCATACATTGTCCATATACTGTACATATACTGTCCTATGTACATATTGTCCATATACTGACCATACATTGTCCATATACTGTACATATACTGTCCATATACTGTACATATACTGTCCATATACTGTCTATATACTGTCCATATACTGTCCTATGTACATATTGTCCATATACGGTCCTATGTACATATTGTCCATATACTGTCCTATGTACATATTGTCCATATACTGTCCTATGTACATATTGTCCATATACGGTCCTATGTACATATTGTCCATGTACTGTCCTATGTACATATTGTCCATGTACTGTCCATGACTCGATTCATAATACCGGATGTAATGTAATGATTTCTTTGGCTTTAAGGCAGAAGTTGAAATATAGAAAAATACGATCATCAAGAAAAAATATTTACTTTCATGAATATTTAGTAGTGAAATTAGAATCAATTATGATAAGTATTCGCTGACATAATTATAATAAATATTAATTAGCATAAATAAATGAACTAGTACAAACAATAAGCACAATTATACATAGAATTCTTCATTGGTACAAACATAATAAATATTCAGTAAAATAAATAAATACTCACGGAATTGTGATGAAAGATAATAATAAAATAATTAATACGCTTCGTTTATTCTAGAGCACGTAATTTCTTTGAGAGGGAAACATTCTGCTCCACGCCACAATGAAAATGAAAGGAAAATTTGTGAAAGTTTTCAAGAACCGAATCGTTAATCTTGTGATAGATGAGTGGAAGTAGAGAGTTAAAGAGATGTTCAAATGTTCATGCTTTCAAGTCTCATTTGGATCTCACAAGTCTCAAAACGCCTGCATTTTTTATGTCGCATAATTTTCTATTCGCCGAGTTTCTCCTTCGGAAAATTTGATTTAAAACGACTTCTCTAAGGCCTACATTATTACTTTTATTACAGTGGAGATGTCTAAATTTAGAAACTGTTAACAATGACACATCGTCAGCACGAACACAGCAATCATCATCATCATCATCACCTCGACACCATCATTGTCCATGTAACTGAGCTGTAGATAGCAACGATAGCATCCAACCCAAGCCATGGTGCACTTTTGATTATTACCTCATCCTGATGGAGAGAATGCAAGCTAGGCAACGCTGGCCAGACGTAAATGACTATGAAGTCGCCCTGCGAATAAGGAGGGCAGAAGAGAGAAAGAAAGAAAGAGTCAGTGAGAGAGAACAAGAGAAACGAGGGAAAGGATAAAGTGGTGTCAAGACGATGTCAGGAATGGATTCCTAAAATAAATACAAACGATTGAGATTAGTTGAGACAAGCGAACGAACATGCAAGTAAAGTTTCCTTAGAGTAACAAGAATGCCACCACAACCACCACCAGCAGCTGCTGTTCCTCCACATTTATTCCAGAAGTGGAATAAATCGGCTTTCCGTCATCAGTCACACAGACATGCGCGCGTAGAGTTTCTTGTTTGTCACAAAGATTATGCGGCGGTGAATTCATTTCGCATGTGATTAATATTCATTCATGATGGAGGAGGAGTCAAACTAAGAATTTGTTTATATTTATTGATAACAAATCTATTTATATCTACCCATCCCGCGAATGCAATAAATCACATCATATGGCTACATAAAGATAATGTAAAAGAAACAACTAGCCTAATATATGACATGACAGATGTCTGTATCACTCCTACAATCAAATAAAATATATAAACAGCTTAACTGATTCTGATATTATGACGAGGATATTACCGAAGATGATATGATGAATTCTAATGGTGAACATGGCGATGGAGTTAGTATAAAAGAGAGTCCATGAATTCAGTATAATATCTAAGACAAGCAGCATAATAAACAGAGATTTTTAAAACACACACACACATGTTCTCTAGTGATGATTTGAGATTATTAACGAAAGAACTGCTGATTCTTCCCTCAACATCTTTCAAATCTTAACCGCACGTGAACTGAAAAGTATCGACCTGCTATGAATCTATGACAAGCAAAAATACAAAACATGAAACTTGTGAACATGTTTATATAATCCGGTGGAGAAAAAACGGATGATGTGAGTGTACACTACACCATGGACTTATATATATATTAAACATTGCATAAAACAATGTATCAAAACTACATAAGACATTACATCAAAGTTACATAAGACATTACATCAAAGTTACATAAGACATTGCATCAAAGCTACATAAGACATTGCATCAAAGCTACATAAGACATTTAATGACAAATATATAACATTTTTATTTACATAATTATAACACATTAACACGTTAAACAAACAACTTGTGTGCCATTTTAAATTTGACCTGAAACTATGAAACTTAATAATGCATTTCAACACATCTGAAACTTAATAATGCATTTCAACACATCTGAAACTTAATAATGCATTTCAAAACATCTGCCAATTTCGCCGATTAATTCTCCACACGACCACACAACTCGTTCAGAATTTCCTGCAAACCTTCAGCGGAAACAAATGATTTCGAACTGGGCAGGAGAAACACAAGAGGTTGTTAAACGATTAATTTTATTCAGGGTTCGTTTGGTTTGAAATGAATAAAGCAACCCCCGAGGCGAAAGTAGAAGCAGGCTTGACAAATTGCAGGTCAATTGGGAATGTTTAAACGCCAACCCAAGTAGTGGGAAGGCATTTCTCATTCATTTCATTTTAACTTTTTATGTGAGTCAGATATTAATGTAAAGATTTGTTAAGAGACAACTTATGAAATTTTCACTTTCTTTTCTTAATTTCATAGAAGAATAAATAAATAAATAAAAATAAATAAATAAAATAAATAAACTTTTTTTTTATTTTTTTAAAGTTAATAATGAAAACAAACCTCAAAGTAATACATGAAAGCTGATTGGCTTGTTTAGAGTTTTTCAAAAGTAAAAAAGTAAAAACATACAAGAAAGCCATAAAAAACATATTTTATCACGAATCCCTTATATTTCTGGATTTTCCAGCTTTTCATTTGTTACAACAAATTTTCTTTTAAAATGACATTTTTTAATTTATATATGTAAACATTTATTTAATTGTAGTTGATTTGTTTTAAAAAATAATAATTATCATTTTTAATTACAAAAACTTTTCCAACTTTAATAGAATGCATTGTCATAAGGAGGGAGCCTATATTTCAAATTTCAGCTCAATTACTTTCAAGGTTAGCAAACATTCAAGCAAATCCAGCAAGACAGGCAGTGAAGTTAAAATAAGGGATTTAAAAATACTACAATCTTTTTAGCATTTAAAAATAATTTCTGATAACTTAAAACATCACCTGAAGGAAACTTGTGCTTTTGAATTGCAGTTGTAGTTCTGCGAATATTCATTTCATTTCCATGCACTCCATTAATGGATGGATTTGAAGATTTGGCCTCACCTGGGCAGGACTCTTCTGAGATGTCACTCAATCTTCCGGCACTTCTTTGGAATGCAAATTTGCTTGCCACTTTTGTCATCGGATGGTGAGACTGACTCGGAGCAGAAGAAGGTCCACTGTTTTTATCATTATCCAGATGAACTTGTGGAGAGGTTAGAGATGGGAAGTAATGAGATGGATGTGTTATTTCTTGGATATTATTGAGGTTTCCTGGAAAAATAGGATCCCCGTTTGAATCGCACAATCCACGAAGAGTCGAAGACAATACGTCTCTGTGTTCGACCATTTCATCTGTCGGCTCGTCTTCTACGATCAGATTCCTTACGACCGAACTCCCGGAAAGTTGGTGGGTCAAACTGCTACTCGAGTTGTTGTTCTCTTCTTGTTTTTTTGTCTTTGGACTTCTGCTGCTCAGCTTGCTCAAGAAACTCTGCGATCTTTGCAGAAAAGTTTTTTTCACAGAAGTTTTGTTAGGCGACATGAGTTGTTGTGGAGAGTTGAATTCCATGGTATTTGACTTTTTGTGCAATCCAGGAACATTGATAAAATCTACATGGCTATCATTACCTACATGTTTTTCAATACCATTCTGTGCTTTAACATTAACATTATTTGCATTATCGTCTGATATAATCACATTAGAACACTTTTCATCTTCTTGATAGAAATCTTCTATCCTCATTTTTTGACGTTTTTCAACTTCACTTTTTTTAAATTTTCTATTTCTCAGAGGTGAAGCAAAACAAGAAACTGTGTACGAACCAGTAGAAGATCTATCACTGCCGCGAACGTGGATATCTAAAAATTCTCCTTTATTATGTTGTAACCCATTCTGCTGAGGCTGATTATCATCGTTCAGATTACTTTTGAAGCGATTTGTTTTTAATTTATCTTTGAATAAAGTTTTTATATTTTTGTTATCGCGACTCATTTTAAATTAAAAAATATTTAAACAAAAGAATAAAACAAAACGTCAACGTTCCTCGTTTTTTTTCAATGCAAAGCACGACGAAAGACATAAACAACAGTACGCGACTTCATTACTTTAAAATGCATTTACTTTGATTTCGGCGCTTTAAACTTCGGTGCGCTTACTTAGACATCTAAAGCGCATTATTTTTTTTTAAATTAAGTTTTTGTTTCTATAATTATACAATTTAAAATAATTTTATAAATAAAAAAAACATAATTGTTTAATATAAATAATAATTAAATTGATGATTCGCAGAGTGATCTCCCACCGGTGTAATCGACGAATCCTAGCTGAGGGAGAAAGAAAAGCAACATAAGACTTCCAGCAAATATGAAAGTTAAAAATATATACAATAAAAGTTTATTAAAGATGTTTGTCAATTTCAGCCATGCCAACTTGATCCTTATTCTCTCCGTTTCTTTCTGAAGCGCTTCCATCTGCAAAAGAAGATCCTTGATTTGTGTGACACGAATTTCATTATGAATTACCGGTCTTTGTTCCTTGTTTTCTAAATGGTCAATTTTGATTTTTGTTTTATATTTTCTAATTATTCTATTTAGATATTTTTTGCTTTGATTTTTATCGTGGTCTTGATCTGATATGAGCGCACTGTTGATATCTTTCTGTCGCTGATCGTTCACTGAGATCCAGGTATCAACAATTGTTTTCAAACTCCCTTCCATATTGAACGATAGTAAATCAAATTTTTTAAATAATTCAACTTTATTCATAATTGAAAACTCTCCTTTCGATCCTGACAGCTCATTTGACCTATCGTGGTTTGGCCGACAATGAGCTAACTTTGATTTCACGTTTTGATATTTTTCTTCGAAAAAAACGATGAATGCACGGAGCCAACCAGGTGGAGGAGTTTGATGGTCGTCATAGTGGATGATGAGAACGAAGATCGTTGACAGGATGGACATTGCTGATATGAACATGACAAAGTTCACGTAAATTGCTGAAAGAAAAAACATGACTTTTTATAAGAACTATACTCGACGTAAAAGGTGTTGACTTTTTAAAAACTATTAAATATTTTTTTTTATTAATAATGTATTACTAATATATGGGGTTTCATCAGAGGAGGCAGGTAGAAGGGAGGAAGTGTTAACTAGGAAGAAATTGAACGAGAGAAGAATGGTGATGCTTAGTGTCATTTTTTCTCCAGTATCAGAAGATGCCAGGAACACAAAAAGAATGACAACTGATAAAGTAACGCATGGAAATATAAAATTCACGATGTAATAAAGTGGAACTCTCTTGAAACGATAAACGTAGAAGACTTCTGAATAGGAGTCGCTATCTCGTAGAAATTGCGAACATTGCTCCACCTGGTGAAATAGAAAAAAAATTATTGTTCTTATTTAATAACCATGAGAAAATCCAAGATTGGAGAAATTGATAAAAAAAAGGTCAATTTTTGTTTACATGTACGGAAATAAAATTATTTACTATTGTTTTACATTAAAATAGTAAGTTTCGTAAATATGTGAAAAATAAAAATGAATAGATTTGTTTTGTTTTCAATCTTCTTCATAAACATTAAAAGTGATGAGTCGGTTAGCAAACAACAACTCTCCATATAAAGTTAAAACAGCTTATTATACCTAATAACTAATCTAATTGCATCTCTACTTTATGGATATTATTGAACATATAAAAGAAAAGTCTAGGGCATCGTACATCAAAGAAATTTACTAAATAAAATCTCTTCTTAGCCTATCTTCTTAGCATAATAATAATACTCAGGCAGATATTTTTATCATTGTTTTGATGATATTACGTCATCTTTTAATCTATCTCACGTGACCTACCTACCCAGGTGTAAATCAAGTCCCACTGATCTGACATTTTATAATAATACAGAGAAGCATGCGAATGGCTGGAGTTCAGAAGGACCTACAATAAAGATCAAAAACATTTAAATTCAATCGATTCAACTTGAATAATAGAATAAGAATTATTGCTCAATAAGCGAATAATTCTAATTTTATTTACTTGTTTCTTCGTATATGTCCAGCTGTCAAAGTGTACAAAACAGGTTTGACTGTCGAAAGGAAAACGAGTGATATCCATACTACAGAAAGTTGTCATCTGCTTGATGATTTCAAATGTAACTGATCCTGACGATGTCACTTTGATCTTTTGCGAATTTCCATTGTCGTTTGAGACTTCAATTATATGAACGTTACTGCACACAAATTATTAATTATTATCGATCATCACGAAATTATTTACAGTTTTTTGAGTGGGCAAAGCTAGGTAATGAAATGAAAAGAAAAAAAACGTGTTCACAAAATTTAAAATATTCTTCAAGCTTTTCTTAACACAAAATTAAGAATTTCATCTCTAACTTACAACTTGAAAAATAAAAAAATAATTTAAATTGAGGTAATTAATTGTAATGATAACGAACAGTCATACTCTGGCACTGAACAAAGAACAGTTCGCACACGTGATCATACATTACAGTTTATCCAGTCAACAACACCTGTGTCCGAGATCTGGATCTACCCCAGTCATGAAACTTGTTCTTATTTGAATGCCACAAATGGATAAAATGTTAAACTGACTTTGGGCATAAGGGGGAACTTGCCCGATGGAATTAAGTAAAGTGGGATTTTGTCACGGAATATAAAACCAGCACACAGTGCCGGGGCTATGGTACGAAATATGAGTACCTACCCCCCACAAACCTTAGTTGGACCCTTTACTAATAGGTTATTTTTTGACTTTCAAAAATTTAAAAAAATCAATGACCGTGAGATGGGTAGTTTTATTTTATTTTCAGAAAAATTTTAAAATTGTCTTCATTCTGTTTTCAGAAAAAGTACTAAACTCTTATCCTAAAATTCTATGACCGAGTGGAGTGTGTGGGTTATTCTTGGTTTATGGAAATAGACCAGAAAAATAACAGTTATCAATATACATTTTCGTTACAACTTAAACAACCACCATTTTGGGGCCGGGGGTTTTGGAATGTGGTAATCACGGCCCCGCTGGCATCACAAGTGCTAAAAATAAACACCATACCGCTTTATTTTATCCCGGGTCATTGGTTGGGAGGGATGCGAGGCCTACGTGGCTAATATAATCAAACAACAACACAAAACCCGTTTCTAATGATGATGTCAGGACACCATATTTCAGAAGGATCAAGAACAAGAGATGAAACATTGTAGTCTTTCTCGCTCCAACGTAGATGTTCATCGATCCAGTTCTAAAATAATTCAAAATGGCATTTTGTATTCATTAATTCATTAAATGGCAGGATTCTAAACTTAAAGTTATTCAACACAATTACATTTACTTTCATCAATGTGTATTGACTAAATGCATTATCTCTGCATTTAAAAACAACACAAATAGCAATAATAGGCCGATAATCGGTCAGTACCGATTATCGGCCGATACCGATTGTGAAACGACCGACAACAAGCCGATAATCGGTCACCTCTAATTGTAAAGTTCGAAGTTTTCTATCTTGGTTGTGTGTGTATCCAGCGCAGAGTTTTCTACAGACTCACTTTTATCAACCCAACCCGTAAACTCTCTGAAGAAAATGACTTGACCCGACCTGACCCGTACCAAATATATTAAATTAATACAAGGTTGGTATAACAGTACGGAATTTTAATTTTACATTTTTTAGTTATATATGAAAGAATGCAATTTTAATCAATTCATGGCACGATATATTTTGTGGCTTTGTGGGTCACGGATTTTTTTCATAGTAATTATTATATAAAATGTATGGGCATGGGCAATTTTCTTAAGCCCTAGTTGGATTTGCTGGTTAGTACTTGCCAGTAAATAAAAACCGATGTTATTTAATAAATATGAAATAAATTATGAATTAATAAGAATTTTTTAAAGTGCTTACTAAAGAAATAATTGCCAGTGTTGTCATTCGCTGTTGTTTCTCTTCCTGAAATTTTATAAATTATATATTATATTATAACGTCTCAATCAATTAATAAATAAAATTATTACAATTACAATCAAAAAGTTTTAATCTATATTTTGTTAAAATATTAAAAGACAATTACGGTTAACTCTGCTCTGCTTAATCTGAACCAGTTCCAAGTCTGTATTAGGAAGGAGGAAACACTTAAGTATCATCTAATTATGATCTGCAAAAAATTCCTTTTTGATATTTTTCACTTACTGTCATTAATTCGATTGGATGACGGGAAGTTTGTTTTTTAAGCGTTAAAGGGTCACAACTCTTAACTCACGGCTCGAGCAATCAAGCAAACAAGCAAACTTTGTTTTAAACGCGTGAATTGTTTTCAGTGCATGAATTGTTTTCAGTGCATGAATTGTTTTAAATGCATGAATTGTTTTAAATGCGTTAATTTCTTTTGTTTAATTCTGTATGTTTTATCTCTCGCCGTCTTTCTTTTTTATGCTTTTTTCTTTTTCTTTCTATTTTCTCTTTCCCGCTTTTCAACTCTTTTTCCCCAACAAAACTAGAATGATGTCCATGCGCTAAAATGATCATCTCCATTAATTATACTAATATTTTCTAAATCACGGACACAAAACGTGCTCCATTATACCTCCATGAAACAACAAACATAATTTATCCTACTTACTTATTTTATGTTCCTATAAAAACCTATTCGACCCTTTTAACCGCACTGCAAATCATTGCTTTTGTTCAATAATAACACAAAAACATTCTTTTTCTAGAAATTCACCATTCTCTCGATTTGAACTTGTTTCTCCAAACGTAAAATAATTTTGGCTTTAACGCTTTTGCATAATTTAAATTAAAATTGTTAAATGTCACATTTTGAATAAACAAATGTCTATAAACAGAAGCGTAGCTCAAAATGGGATACTGGGACCCGGGACCCTGTATGGCAAAATGAAGATTCTTTGAGTTCACAAAATCCGGTATTTTTATTGGTATGGGAAAAAGTGTAAACAAAATTAATAAGTTTAATATTGTAGTATTTTAAACGCTTGCATATATCTTTTGCATACCTTAAACATTAATGAAAGTGAGAAATAGATTGTACATTATTAATATTTAGTTATAACACAAACGACCCTAACGAAGGTGATATTTAAACTTAAACATATTTAAAAATGTGTGATGAAATGAGAAAGCGTTTAAATAAAGAAATTGAGAGCATTGTCATCAGGGGAATCATTTCAGGAAAATCTTTGGAGAGGGAGTGGGGAAAATAGTTAATAACCGGGGGTCGGGGTAGTCGTAGATATTTTTTCTAAAAAATTCAGAACATTATATACTTGTTCTCTAAAAAAACTGATGACTGGAAGAGGATGTAAGTTGTAACCAGTGGCGGATTTATGGGGGACCAATGTTGTGCGCCCTTATTTTGTCCTCTTAAAAAACATTTTCTTGTATTAACTTGTCATTGCTTTTCAAAATGTCAGATGCATACCTATATAACACACAAAAATGTAACTGTTCATTTGTTATATGCCAATATCTCAGAAATTTGTAGACCAATTGCTTTGAAATTTGGAAACAACGTAGTCCTTATTAAGGAAGAAATTTCTATTTGATAAAAACGGCACGTTATTTCACGTTTTATGAGCAAAAAACCTTTCCTAGGCTTTTAATGCATAACTATCGGTACCATTAAGAGCATTTAGTCAAATTAAGCCACAGCAACGTGTGCCGTGTACAGCTAGTTAGGCTAGTTTGTAATAGTTCTATAAAAAAACAAGACAGAACAGCTTACGAAATTTTCTTGATTCAGAGAGAATTGACAAAATTCAGGAAATGAATTTTAAACTGTTCAAAAATTTGCAGTAACATCGAATGCAGTTTCTAATGAAAAATTAGCAATTCCACAACGTAGACAGCCTCTAAAAGTTCTATAAAATGCTCTTTTTACGTGTTCACATTGATTGATTAAAAAATATTGAAAACACAACACTTTAAAAATACTATGAATACTACGGTTATCTTTGTTTATTTTTGGATTTTTGGACAAAATGGTAAAATATATGACAGACCAATTAGTTAACCCCAATTAGTGTTTTATTTTTCTTGTTTATTATTTTATTTCTCAAAATCTTCAAAAGCTCACAGGAATGCATTAGAATATATTTAAATCTTACGTTGAAGCTGATATATTATCACCTGTTGTTTTATTTACAAAATATTAAGACTATGGAAACGGATGTTGCCATTGTTTCAGTATTTATTGAATTACTTGCGTAGTTTGCATCAGTGGATTTGATTTTTTTGAGCAAATTAAAGAAAAATTACCAGTTATGAAACTTGAGTTGTGTCAGGAAAGAGTCTATGTCTAAGTAAATCAACAACGTCCACTTGTTGTGGTTTGTGGCTTAGAAGTCAATTGAAATTATGCCACTTTGAAAATTATCAAAATTAAATGCGAGCAGTTACATGTTATTTATTTATTTATTTATTTATTTAAATGTTTTTTATAGTTACTGAGGGGTCTTGACATATTCCATTAAATTCTTGTTATTATTGGTGTAAGCAGATTTACCGACTGAGTCCATTTATTGAGCTAAACTGTCAAAGCCCTGAAAGAGCTATTTTTTGAGGCACGACCCGTTATATAAGCACAAAACTCCAAGCCCGGTCTTGTTTGTTTTTAAGAGCACAAAAACCCACGACCCGTCAACGTAAATATCACTTATAATTTTTTAACTTTTTAAGAAACTTTAAATGACACCTGCTGGCTTGAAAACATATAAAAATCTCTAGAACCATAAAATATTTCTACAAGAAGTTTCCACTCTCAGACCGCTTAACAAATTAAACGAATCACCACTGATGACTGTCCCACAAACCTCATTTATCAATCGCATGCACGATTGAAAGCTTAGTTAAAACTTTTAAACGATTTTAAAAACTTATTGAATTTTAATAAACAAATAATATTAATTCAGAAATTCACATACGATAGAGATAAGCTCAATGAGAAAGTAATCGACCCAGACTTGTACTGGTTTTGTACTGTCCAATACTGGTCTGCTCATCTGGTTGTAACCGTCGAGAACTTTTTTCAGTACTTCCCTTTCTATAAAGAAAACAGAAAAATAAAAATTTAAATGAATTGAAAATAATTTGCTGTTTTTAGTTTTCTTACGAATGAAACACAGTTTGTTTCCACTGGCTAAACGGCGACTGTCTCCAGGAACTTGTCCTGCATCGCAAGTCATCACAGGTGCCGAGAAAACGCCAAACATATTAACAAATGTTTTTTGTAAAAAATTTGTAGCTTTGCTAGTAGACATTAAAAATGTTGTTATTTATGGTTCATCACTAATAAATATTTTTTTTTATAAAATAATATATCTTTGTATAATTTTATCAAGTTTTTTTGGGGATAAGAGTTTAAGGTTTCAATATTATTTACTTAAAATGTTTTAGTGATTTGCAAACAACAACCCTGATTTTATGTTACTTTCTTTTCAATCAGCAGAGCGGTGAAATTTATGGAAGAATGCAATGGCGGTCGGCGGATATCAAAATTTATTTTAGGATATTTATAAAATTTGTTAATTTAACAATGTATTTAATAAAGAAAATTTCATTCACCTTGAGAACATACGAAGCTTACGAAGAAGCACACATTTATAAGAGTTTGAATCTGTTTCATTTTTAAAGTAAATAAAATATTAATATCTCGAGAGATTTTAGATATTTTGTTTCATATTGTGTTTAAAAATATGATAAAACAGATTGCTGCAAAACTGCTTTTATAAATTTCTTTCATTTAATTTTTAGCAATAATTTATGTTTGTTTGATCATTAGCGCTTAACGTCGCAAACTCCAACGGGTTCTTATAGTAATGAGTGCATTAATTATATTACACTCAAATCATCAAGCGAGATGCTTTTCTGTGGGAAATATATCATACCTACCTACATGGATCCATCCATTAGCATCATAAGCATTTTATTATTAAAAAAAAAAACGTTCAAGCATTTTTGAATTGCCACAAGGTCATGAAATAAAGACAATTGTGAAATTGTTCCAAAGTTTGGCAGCCTCATTCTGGGAAGAAATATTTGTAATTTATTTTTTTTACTCAACTGCGATAATTTTAAAGAAGCCAATAACGCATTTTTGCAAAACTTTATCGTGATTTCCCTCTCTCCAAAACATGAGCGTTTGTTGTCTTGAAAATACTGAAAATTTTAATTTAAGAATATTTGACAGGTGTGTATTGTGTGCGTTTCATTGTTTATGGTAGAATTTATTATCATCATCATCATCAATAAAAAGTTTTTCAACTAAACAAGTCACATTGAAAGAAATGTCGGTCAATATATTGCAAACAATTTCTACTGAAATATTGAGTTTACATGTTTTCGCCATACTGTTAACGAAAACAATATTATGAAAATATAACTGTGCTGATTTAAAAATATCTTTATTCGCTAGATGGAAAACACAATTGTTTTTCCTTCTCCCTTTTCATCAGAAAAATTGCTGATTTATTTGCAGTATTTCTACTTAATTTACATTTCGTCTCAATGTTCTGCCTACTTTATAATTATTTCATTATTCTTGCACCTCGACCAATTTTCTTATTAGGTACTTGATCAAATATCAACGCAGAAACTTACTGTTCGACTGATTAGTGGAGCTAATTTGTTTGTATTGTTAAAGCTAACTAAACATTTTTACTTATTATAATTATAGATGATAATAGAAATAATAATAATGACAATGATGACTAATATTTTATAACTAAAGATCTACATGAAACTACGATCAATCATCAAAAAGATTGTTTGCAAGTTATGGAAACATTGTGCGTGAGATCAAGCAAATAACCATTTTCAGATTTGCTTGATATACTTTCATACATTTTGTACGGAGCATGATGTATGTCATCGAGTTTTTCAAATCGATTATACGTATAAACAATCTGCTATTTTGAGTAGTTCTTAACCACATTCCAACAACATCAGAAATTTACTTTAAATGTTATCTAGAATATTGACATGAAAAACTTTGTTTTTGCGAATCACAAATCCACTTTTAATTACTGATCATTTAAACGAATAACTCTAACCTCAAAAAGCTTGATAAAGTTCTAAAAAGACGCATTAATGTTTAAAAATATTACAAATAAGAACAGTTAAACCCAGTGAAACGATACATAATGATGAAGATGGTTGGACTAACAATAATAATAAGTATGTGGGAAGAAAAGAAGAGAAAACAAGTGGTAGATGCAATAAAATCGTTTCATGTTTTTACCTGAAAGTAGACAGGTGAAATGAAACTTTTATTTTATTTTGTAGGACAACAAACGTTTCAAGTGCAAATATTACTCAAAAGTGTAAATACATGAATATTCAAACTTTCCACAATCTCTTGCTGATTAAAATTAAACTAGAAGTAATTAAAAATATTTCAAATATCATCCTGCGAAGGATATTTATAATATAAAATATATTTATTATGTTCAGTTTTGTTGAGGATTGGATGCGAAAATATTTTTTGGTAGAACACAATTCAATGTAGCTTGATTTCTCACATTTTTAAAGTAAAAAAATTATACAAAATTGGCTTTTAAATAAATTTTGATAAAAGCTTTATAGATTCTTAACAAACACAACTAGCAAAATCAAAAACTTCTAAAATTCTTTTTCTACAACTTCAGCTTTAAAAAAACTGATCGTTTTAAATTCTTAACTACTATACAACAGAAATCTCTTCAACCCCCTAAGTGAGCAATGTGAAATATACTTCACTTGTACAACTTAAAATACGTGTACCAAAGTACCAACAAGACAAACTTTCATTTTTGGCGACCCAATTCAACCCATCACTTTCTCAACCCAACTCAACCCACCCGAAAAGTTAAATTTTCTAATTAAAATTAATTTTTTTTCAAACCAGCCCAACCCACACATGTGTCAAAAAATTGGACCCAACCCAATCCATCCCATGGGTCAACCCAATTCATGTCCACCTCTGCCTAGGCTGTGCCATGCATTGGGCCCCCTCTCATTGATGACATTTCAAGCTCAAGCATTTACAAACTATACAAATCTTACTTAACTGGCATTCGAATAAATTCGATTCGTAACTTGCGCACAGAGCAATCTTCCGTTAGCGAAATTTATTTTTCATTTGCGCCATCTGTTAAAAGGACCGTTTTTCTTCGCAGTTGGTAACTGGTAGTGTCAGAAATAACTTCAAAAATATGAGAAAATTTGAAAATGTGCACTCTATTCTACTCTTTACTAATATATTCGAGAGCTGCATTGGTGTCAATGTCACAGAAAGATCCTGTCAGTGTTTCATAATAATTTGCTACAAACTTCCCAATCTGAAACAGCTGAACACCCAGACCACTGCCCAGGTCAGAAAGATATGCATCAAAGAGAGTCTTGGATTTGAGGACATTGGTTTTAATAGATAATGTGACAACAGAGAATAACAGAACTTAAAAAATATCATAAACCTCAAGTCCAGGCTATTTTGATCTTCGACAGTATTCAACTCATCTGCAAATTGCTTGCGTTTCCTTTGCTTTTGTTATCATACACATATAACGTGCTTACACCAGAAGCCGTCAGTACTCCAGCTACGTAGCTTCTAAACAGACATCTCTGCTGCTCCACAAAAACCAGCAATGCCTTGAGTTCTTGAACACCTGTTACAAGATCAATGTCACTGTTCTGCAGTATTGAAGATGTTGCAGTTAAACGATGTAACACGGAGTCCCTAAACCTTTTCATGAAAGCAGTTTTTAAAGTAGCAAGTTGTTTATACAGTGGCCTATCTTCAGCTTAGATACCAGGTACCAGCTTTTCTTTTACATTGTCTGAAATGCTCTGTAACGCAAGCAATATATTGCTGTAGTTGTTCCACATAAGCTTTGTAGAATCTGCACGAGCAGACCAGCGTATTACCAAGAGTGATTTCAGTGTCAGTGTGACTGGTAGATCATGATTTCCAAAGACCCTGTTCTACCGGTAGGTAGACGAAGATACAGGTGCGAAGAGAGACTGCAGTATTGAACACGTGAAAGTTAAAAAATATTTTTTTATAAATCACTTCCTTAAGATTGCCGGGGGTGTAGTCGTAGGAACTTTCCACAATTTTTATGAAAATTCCCCAATATTAATTATTTTTATTTTTTTTTAGAAAATTCTTAAGGGCCAACTTCCTTCCTGACCCCCGCCCCAAAATATTTTTCTAAAACTCTCTCTATATTTATTTTTCAAAAAATAGAAAATCGTAGGGAACTTAAAAGTGCCACCCCTGCCCCCTCAAATGACGCCCCTGGATTAATGTATTGTCTTCGTTCCAACATTGTCTAAAACTTTCTCCATTTCCATTTTTCCAAAAACAAATATTTTGAAAAAACCTTGGGTGGCCCCCTTGCTCTGCTCAAATAATGCTCATGGATTCGTGTATTGTCTTCAAAAGTATGTTTATGTACAAAATTTGAAGTCAAAAGACCAATGAAAAGTGGTTGAAAAATATTGATTAAAAGAATTTTGGAAAATATTTTGGGGCCTGCCACCACCCACACAAATGACGCTTCTTGATTCGTGCATTGTCTTTAAAAGTACATTTATGTGCAAAATTTGAAGTCAAGAGATCAATTGGGTCAAAAGTTCGATTACAAGTTTTTCTTACAAACAAACAAATATCAGGTGATGCTAGTATAGAAACGTCGGGTAACCCCGCTAGTAAATTATATATGAAGCTCCGAAAATGGCTGAGTATGTCGATGGCGGTTTTAATTTGTCAGGTAAAAGTTCATTTAATTTAATTAATATTCTGTGTCTCTGTTAAAAAGCAGTTTTGTAAGTACGATTTCAATCTGTATATAATGCCATTTTTAACTTTCATATCATTTTAAATAATTTAATTTAATATAGGGTTCTGAAGATGGATTTTGCTGAAACTGGCCGGTAGACCCAGATTTTATAGTTGTAAAACTTTAAAACCAATACATTTTCAACTCTATCTCTTAATTTCAAAGGAATGAAAAAGTTTTTAAAAACTTGTTTCGAAAAATGAAAAAATGTAGTGGCCAATAGTTTTTTTATATTTTGTTTATATTAGTTTATAGTCTTTTACACCAGGAGTTTTAAGACTGCTCAGGATTAGGAGTCAGCCAGAGCAGGTTTGAAAAAATGAGTATTACATTGTGTAAAAAGTCAAAAAAACTATAAGCGTGGTCCTCGTTAGTATAGTGGTAAGTATCCCCGCCTGTCACGCGGGAGACCGGGGTTCAATTCCCCGACGGGGAGACTGTTTTGAAGCGACAAGTTCGAACTAAAAACACAACGATTTAATGAAAGATTTTATGAAAGTTTTTGTGTGATCAGAGCCGCTGCTAGATGGAACTGCTTTCCCGCTAAAATAATTAAAACCAGATATAAATAAATTTCAAAGATTAATCGATTGTCGCTGTCTAGCTGTAAACTATATGTTCTCGTGGCCTAGAAGTCATCCGACTAACGCCACGTTAAAGATCGTCAATATGAAATGAGACTAGACTTTTGAAACTATAAATAAATATTTATATTTATTTATCTATCTATCTATATATATAAAAAGCTCTTGACGGTGTTTGTGTCAACACTCCTCCGAAACGGCCAAACCGATTTTCATGAAATTTGTTGTGTACGTTTGGGAGGTCTGAAAATAGGTACACGTACAATTTCATAAAAATCGGTTCAGCCGTTTTGGAGGAGTTTATATATAATATATAGGCCAAAATCAGACAGACAGACTCATATATATATATATATATATATATATATATATATATATATATATAAATCGGGAGAGCGACCGGGAGAGCAAGCATTAAACTTTTAATAAAAAACCAAAATAATTTAAAAAGCAAAACAACGTTTGCTTGTTAAGTTAGTATACGTTCAAGATCGTCAAAATGAAATGAAAAATGAAAAATGATATATATATATATATATATATATATATACATATATACATATATATATATATATATATATATATATATATATATATATATATATATATATATATATATATATATATATATATATATATATATATATATATATATATATATATATATATATATATATATATATATATATATATATATATATGATCATCTGTCTGAATCTCTAATGAGTAAATACAAGGATGCAGGAATCAAGGAAAAATATATCTACGCCTTTTGTTCTATCCTATATTTACTCTGTGTTATCTATTTGTCTGCTTCTTCTGGAGCTTTGAATGTTCGGCTGCCTGATATTGAATTAGAAATTAAAAAAGTTAATGATATATAAAATTAGAGTTTTAAAATGTTTTTTAATATTTCAAATAAAATAAACATTTTCTGCTTATTTTTCAGCTACTTCATGTTGCAGATCGGTGAGATTTCTAACATGAAAATTAAATATTTATAAATATAATAAATTAATTATTTATAAATATAATAACGGTAATGTACTTTTGTTTTATTATAATCGTTTTAATCGTTTTTTCATTCAACTTTACAATCTTTTATTCAACTCCACAAATGTGTGTGTGCGTGTGTGTGTTTGTGTGCCTCGCTTAATCTGATCCCGTCACAAGCCTGTATAAAATAGGAGGTAAAACACAGGAATGCCGGTTCAAGTTATAATTTGCGACAACAAATATCTAGGTATTTGTTACATACTGCTATTTTGATCTTAAAACAAAATGTGTAGAAGACTATTTTAAAAGAGCTATTTTAGAAATCTACTTCTATTAGAAGAAAGCAATTATTATGGTTTTATAATCATTATTGCACGATAATAAGAAAATTGATTTCAGCTTTATATTGTTATATTCTCCAGTTAGCGACCTTATGATACACTGGTTGACGCGAATAGCGGAAGAAATAATGTTGACAGATACGGCTTAAATATAAACAAACAATTATACAAAAAAGTTATTTGATGTAAATTAAGAATTGAAAAAATTTTATGAAGATCGGGAAAAAATATTTATACATTTTGTTTGCACGCAGATTGCAATGTGTATTTAAAGCAAAGTTAAACTTTTTTGCTGATTTTTGTTTGCGCGTTTTCCTGTCACAGTTAAGTTGAACTCTCAGTATTTAGAGTTTTATCGATCCTACATGTACCCGGTTATAGATTGTCAGATAGTAAGACATCCAATAACGAAACCAATACAGTACCGATTGCATCTTTTTAGGTGATAGCCTATCGGTAATGGTGACGATGCCTAATGTTTTTTTATTGATCTTTAATAGCAAACTTAACTTCACAGTCTATGTATAAGCCTTATAAACTAATATTTTATATTAATTGTAAATTTAAATATTCAAAAATATCTAGACAAAGCCCATGAACCCATGGCACTGCCCCATCTCAATAGCTCGAAGAAAACTAAAACAGATTGTACTTTAGAAGTAGAAGATTTTTTTATCTGTTTTGACCAACAGATAGTTTGTTTGTGGGGCTGGTTTTATAACAAACAAGTAAGCCGTAAAAACGAGTTTTTTCACAAACCCCTTATATTTCAGGATTTGCCGGTTTTTCATTTATTGCAAATTTTTTCTTTTAAAATCGCATTTTTTAAATTTATATATGTAAACATCTATATAATTGTGTTCGATTATTTTTTTTAAAACTTAGATAAATAATATTTTCAAACTTTAATAAAATGCATTGTCATAAGGAAAAAGCTTATATTTCAAATTTCAGCTCGATGGGATGACGGGAAGCTAGTTAAATTTCACTTTCAAGGTTTGCAAACATTCAAGCAGGCAAGCAGGGATTTAAGGGATTTAAAGCACTTTTTTTATAGAAATAGTACCATGTTTATTTAAACTAATATTTTTTAGCATTTCAGCATGTTAATTGTACCGGTTATAATAGTCTAAGGCCCCGCGATTTAGTTAATAAATAAAGCCCAAAAAGGTTTTTTCAGTGGCGTTGCTTAGTGGGGCCTTGAACGGCACTTTCTTAGCGGCAGAATTTTTTGTGGGAAAATGGCTTATTTAAAAAATTCAGATTTTACCCCGTTTATAAACTTTTTGGAGTAAAAGTTTATCAGGTTTATATACCCTCCTAGTTATTGTTTTTGTTTTGGAGTAAACGTATATTAGGGTTTTGATGTAAACGTTTATTAGGGTTTTGGACTATTTTGAAAAAAAGTTGATTAGGTTGAGATGGAGTTTGGCTAGTTCGCAACGTGCCACTGCAACCCACATTGCACCTTTAAATTTTTTGCCAATAAATGTAAAATAAATAGTGGGCTGGAAAATGTGATTGAATTTTGAAGCACTTCCCATCATCCAATCTCGCTGAAATTTGACGTATATAATTGTATATATTTTATTAAATTTTCATATGTATTGGACTAAATTTAAATAACATATACAATATAATTAATTAAAATTTTTAATAAAATTGAAACTAAAAAAAATTAAATGATTATTTTTTAAGTATTTTTGTTTTGTTTCTTTCTCTCTTGCTTTATTCCTTTCTTTCTTTCTACAACCCTAGCTCTAGCCCCAGGGCTAACGTATCTCCGCTATTTAGAACCTCATCCCCTATGATGACTACCTCCATGTCAATTTTTGTCTAGATAGTAATAGTTTGGATGTGGTTAGCAAATAAACACATACACACACACACACACACACACACACACACACACACACACACACACACACACACACACACACACACACACACACACACACACACACACACACACACACACACACACACACACACACACACACACACACACACACACACACACACACACACACACACACACACACACACACACACACACACACACACACACACACACACACACACACACACACACACACACACACTGCTTTCTATATACATACAGACTATGTGTAATACAGATCATATAAAAACTGAAAAAGCTCTATGTAATATATGAAAAAATAGAAATATAATATTGGTTTTTAAACCATAGAATCGGAAATAAAAATCAAAGAACAATGTTTCATATCGCGCATGTGTTACGCTCAAACCGATACCTTTTAGTCGTGAGAGGATTGCGTTAATCACTCTGATAAAAATGAAGCTTTAAGGAATTATTCAATTAATGTATATATATATATATATATATATATATATATATATATATATATATATATATATATATATATATATATATATATATATATATATATATATATATGAATAAATGTGCACTCGGTAATAACTTTTATATAAATAAATTATATATATATATATATATATATATATATATATATATATATATATATATATATAATTTATTTATATAAAATTTATTACCGAGTGCACATTTACTCATATTTTTCTTCAGTGATTACCAACTGTTTTTCGGTCCCGTAATATCGGATCCAAAAAGACATTAAGAAAGTCACCACTCGATTTCATGTCGATATGACGTTGCATTAACTCCTCCATGAAGGAGACAGCACATGTTATCGATTGGATAATTTTCTCAGCTCCCATTTGAGAGCACTCAATTATATATCATTATATACCTATTTGAACTGGCAGGACAACTTGAAATATCCATAAATATTAATAACAAACTAACAGCATGATTCAATGCTTATTATTGTTGTTCTAATTAGTACACATACCTACTCCTCTATTGCTACAATGCATAAACAAATATGAGATATTATTCCGACCCTCATTTTTAAAAATACTGCCATTATCGGGAAACCAAAATAATTTGAGAAAACGAGAAGGGTTGGCGTTTAAAATGTTCAAAATAATTTAACATCTGAAACTCACATAAACTCAATCTTAATACACCAAATTTCAACAACGAATCACGCACATTATATCTATCAGACGACCACTATCAGGTTGACCACTCAAAAAATTCTTTGTACATCCTTGGAATTTACGTAAAAATTCCAAAAAAATTCCAAAAACGCAAAAATTCCAAAAAATCCGAAATACGCAAAAATTCAAAAATATTCCTAAAGAAATTTTTGGAATTTTTGCTTCGTACACCCAAATATTCGGAAAAATTCCAAAAAATTCCAAAAATTCCAGAAAATTCCAAAAAATTCCAAAAACTCCGAAAAGTTACAAAAAATTCAAAAAAAAAATACAAAAACCACAAAAATTCCAACAAACAGAAAAATTACAAGAAACGCAAGAATTTCAAAAAAATTCTAAAATACGCAAAATTTCCAAAGAATTTGTTGGTTCTTACACCCAAAAATTCCTAAAAATTCCAGAAAATTCAAAAAAATTCCAGAAATTTCCAGAAAATTCCAGAAAATTTTTAAAATTTTGAAAAATTCAAAAAAATTTCAAAATACGCAGAAATTCAAAAAAATTCCTAAGAAATTTTTTGGAATTTTTGTTTTGTACACCCATCTGGGGAGTGGTCAACCCCTCGCTATCAGATAAGACCCCAACTAAATAACTAAATTTAAAACTGTTGCGATAAGTTAACATTTTTTAAATGTAGATATTGCATTTAAAACTTATTACAAACTAATTTCAATAAAAATGCTGAAAAAACGTTGATAGAAAATTAAAAACTTCCTATTAAGAAATCATTTGTTGATTTATTTAAACACTTTGATTTGAAAGGTCTCAAAAATGTCAAATTTCAAAAGTAATAACGATGGACTAATATCATAAGATTTCATTTTACTTTCATTGTCTTGAACGCAGTAGCATATTAGTATGTTGTCAAAATTTAAACCATAATTTTGAATATTTAATTTCAAAGATGGCTACAACTCAGAAGAAAAACTTTTGATAGAAAAATTATTTGAGCCGTACGATTCTAAAATTCGACCAATGCGAAGCAATTCTACTCCCGTCATAGTACATGTGGATTATTGGTTCGTTTCTCTCCTTGATCTGGTCAGTATGATTATTATTTTTTATTGCTTTTATGCATTTTAAAAATAAAAGGGCGGACCATAAATCAAACTGTTTATATAAATTATAATGGATATACGATACTGGGGATCGTATAAGGACTCTATAAAATGGTTCTAACTTTACTGGGCAATAATAAGCGTTTAACTAGACTGGTAAACAGTTTCAATTACTGCAATTAAAACCCGTCTAATAAAACACTAATATAGTTTCTAAAAATTAATAATCGTAAAAAATACACTCAAGAGGATATTTAATGTCTTTCTATCAATTTTATGTCTATAATTTTGTGTTTTTAAACTTTAAATTATAGGATGGTGATTACAACACCCAGAGTTAATCTATCACTACATCCTTCTTATTTCTGTTTGTCCCGAACAGTTTCGTCGCCTCCGAAATACTCGGCAAGACACTCAATATATAGAATCTTTATTTTTTCTCGCGGTTTTGACCGCAATCTGTTTCGTCCGGCTAAAAAACCTTATTAGCCCGACTTCGTACGCCATTTGCCCGACTTTGTACGCCATTTGCCCGACTGCCTAGACCGATTCGGGCAATTGACAAAATTCGGGCTTTTCGCATTTCCCCAATAAATTTACTAGTCTGCTACAAACTGTAAGAGAAATTTAGTTTTTTAATTAATAATCATTGATCAAAAGTATGTTAAAACTTATAAATCAAACACTAAATTAGAAGAAAAATTTTCTACTCAGCCCGTTTAGGAGCCCCCCTGTTGATTCGTTGATTCCTTGTCTGTTATGGCTTTTTGTTAATTAGGTTAACATAGCCTAGAAACCAGTTCTGAGTGTTTCTGAAATTTGTATCTGATTTTTGTTGTCTTGTTTTATAAAACTTAACTTCCGAGAATCTCATGGAAAGCTTCCAAAGTTACTGACCTGTCTATAAAATTGTCTATAATGTTTATATTGTTGTAGGTAGTTTTATGAAAAAAAATGTATGTTTTTTTCAAAAACATTCATTTAAAGCTGAAACAAAATTAAAAATTAACTTCTCTTCGCTAATTGCGAGCCAGTCCCAAGCCTGGATAAAAAAGGAGGGACAGTTAAAAGGATCAAACTTTGATCCACGACAGGAAGTACTTATGTGCTTCCTACATACAGCCAATTCAG
The DNA here is from genome assembly GCA_963978895.1 of Erpobdella octoculata. Lineage (NCBI taxonomy): Eukaryota > Metazoa > Annelida > Clitellata > Hirudinida > Erpobdellidae > Erpobdella > Erpobdella octoculata. The sequence continues at coordinate 8,818,892 of OZ022247.1, forward strand.
TCTTAAAACACTTGGTGTAAAGGACTATAAACCAGGGTTGTTAACAATAGCCAGAAATTGTATTGGCAATACCAATCCCAATATGCATTTGAAAAAGTATTGACCATAACCATTAGCGTACGAGCCGGGGGGCGAGGGGGGCTGCAGCCCCCTAGTTTTGGGCAAAAATTCGGGAAAAATGAGCTGAAATTTTGGGCAAAACAATGTAAATTTTTTTATATAAATGTCGCAAACACCTAAATTTCAAAGTTTGACCAGGTGGTCATGTAGATATGAATCAGTAAAAGCCGCGATGGAGCAGTTGCCTAATATCACAACGGCCTTGTTTACTTTGACAGCTGATCACGATCCCAAAACGTATATAAGCAGTACCGCCTTACTGACTGCAATAATGTGACTTTGATTTTTTGTTTGGGCTAGTTGTGTTAAAAATAATACTATCAAACACAAATAGTCTCAGCAGTTATTTGCAGGAAAAAACTGTCGACGTGATAACAGCCACAGACACCAGAGACACTCTCCTTCAATGTAGAAATGAAGAGCACTTTGAAAATGTTTGGATCTACACTGATAGATTTGCGCAAAGTGTAAAGACAGTTATCCACGGCACACGATTTTCGTTCAAAGAGGCAAGAGTTGGAAGGAAAAAACAAGTTTCTCGTAGAAGCCAACCCCTACTTGGAGAAGAGCCAGCAACAGACACTCAACTTCTTCAAACTGCCAAAGACTGTAATAGAATATCGACATAGTATTTTAGTCTAGTCTGGATAAAGTTATTGGCGAATTAGACTCCCGATTTAGTGGAAACGACCAAAACACGCTGTGCTCACTATACAAAAAATGCTGCACGGAATGGACTTGATCATGACTTGCTTGATACAGAAAAGGTAATCTACTCTAAGTTTCTCACTGATCACACTCCTAAAGCAGGTCGACAAGCAGCAGCCGCCGATGTTGTCTCAACTTTTTACAACAATAACCTTCATGTTGTTCTACCAGTTTTCAATCAAGTTGCTAATATTTTGACCGCAATTCCAGCCACAACTTGTTCTGCCAAACGTTCTTTCAGCGCGCTCAGACGCATTAAAACATATTTACGGACTACAATTGGCAAAACACGTCTAAACAGTATGACAATTTTAAATATTGAACAAAGATATTCTAATATAGTGACCAATTATTAGCTCGGACAACTCTTAAAACATTCTCTATTAAATGCTCGGGCCCTCGTATTTATTCAACCATTCCAATATCTGTCTCCTCCTTGAAACGTATTTCGTTATTTAAGCAAGCTCTGAAATCTTACTTATTATTGTCACACTCATAACTGCTCAATACCTATTACCTTAGCATACCAATTTCAGTCTCTTCCTTGATAACTTTATTGAACTACTATTTGAAATGTTTTAACTCAACCCACTCATTTTGGTTCTTTTTGTAAAGGTTGTCCATGAAGCGGGAAGGAATTCCCTTCGGACGAACCTTTTGGGCACCTTATTCCTTTCTCAACTGATCGATTTTTTTCTTGTTTTGAAATTTCGGTACTATATTTTTCTTGTCGTTTTGGTTATTTTCTTTTGTTTAAGTTTAATACTTATGTTGGGGCTCAATAAATAAATTAAAAACAATTATTGAAATTTTTGCTTTCAGAAAATCCATAAAACAATATTTTTTTTGAATGTTTTAATAAAAAAGTTTCGTTACTATTAAAGTTTTTTTTTATAAATATACAGACAAAAATAGAATTGATAAAAAGGTAATTTATCATAACGCCCATGTTCATTTATCTCTAATTTTTGAAAACTTCCAGCATTCGGGCAAAAATTATTTCTAGCCCCCCACTATGATTAGACCCCGTACGCCTATGACCATACCAATATCAATACTCAATTAAAAAGATATTGCTGTCAATAGCAAATACCAAACACTAATACTTTAAAAAAACTTTTTTTCGCGTTCATTATTAGCACACAAATTTAAAATCATAAATGCACAAAAAAAACAAAGAAAATTAAAGAAAACTGTAAAATAAAAAGCAAAGTGGCAAAAGAACTTCAAGAAAATTTTTACCATACATCACTAAAAGCTGTTGATTGAGATATTACAACACTTTACAAAACAAACTGATTGAGAGCCAAGGGCGGATCCAAGGGGGGCCAGTCCGGCCATGGCCTGCCTCGTATTTTACTAATAGACTTTTCCCCCTCGTCAAAATCAAATTTTAAAAAAATACTTAATAATATCTAAGTTAGTACAAATATATGTTAAATTTGCTAATGTTTTATTATATTATTGCTATTTTATATAGTTGCTAATGTTAAATATGATTATGTTTTATCATTGAATAGCTGTTTAACTAGTTGAGTTCTAGCTAGCTACCATGGTGTTTTTTGTTAGTAAATTCGTGATATAATCATTTATTTGTGTATTTATCCATAAAACTCATAAGTTTTTTTCAAAAATATGACTTCTGAAAGCCGATAGATATTAAGATGCCAAGTGAATTAAGTGGACCTCCATTTAAACGGTTGAAGAAAATGAAGCAAGCGGAGTTATAATTCGGATTCGCATATCAAGACTGGTGTAACTCCGACCATTTTCTGTGATACAAGTGGCTTGTTGTTTCAAAATGTCCTGATAAAGCTGGAGCCTGGTACGCTGTATGTGTACTAATATCTGTGTCCGATTCGTGCCATGGTCAACAAATGGGCAAACTTGTAACCCGTCCCCTAACGAATTTTTCAGATTTGACTGGAAAGAATGGTCTACTGGATCTTCACGAACAATCTAGTTTTCATAATGCAAATACTGCCAGAACACTTGAATAATCAGTTTCTCGAGCTAAAGACCCTACAAATAATGTTATTGTCCAGGTTAACTTGCAAAAGACAGCGCAAGTGTTGCAGAACAGGACAGTTCTTGCATCCATTTTCGAGACAATTCAATTTGCCGCAATTCAGAATTGTAAATTTATTTTTTATATATCACATGAGAAAATCTTTGAAAGATATTGCTGAGTTTTAACTAAATAAAATTATTTCAAATTTTAAACATGTAAATGCTAATTGGACCCCCTCTACAGTCATCGGAACATTTTTTTTTGAGTCAAGTTGCCCCCCACCCTCAAAAAAGTTCTAGATCTGCCAGTGTTGAGAACACATCACTGATCTTTATATAGAACTGGATAAAACTTACCCCTGCCTGGGTATAGCCATACATATATAGAATAAATATATCGGAGATGAGCAGGTTTTGGGTGAGATGCCAAGATGGCCTCCGAAGAACGATTTAGAGTCTTTTTGGTTCCATGAATATTCATTATTTGTATTAATTTATTTTTGGTACCACAGCGGACACTAAACTCCGGTTTGTAAGAAACAGAAACGTCGATTTCTTATAGCTAAAAGTAGTTGATATGAGCTTTATTTTAATTTAACGCAATATCCGAGATAAAAAATATACAATTCTAATTTACCGATAACACAGGCGACGTTAAATAGACATAAATAGACCATCGAACTAGAGACTACGCAAATAAAATTCAATGTCAACTGAAATTTTTATAAAAAAAAAATTGTTAATTTTTATAAAGTTAAAAATTTATTTTGTACATAAAAAAATTTTTTTCTATTAAAAAATATTTGATTAAGTTACTATACGGTTGTAACTCTCAGTTCTTTGTTTTGGATTTCCGGTCTACTAAGCTGCCTAGCTAAAAGCCTTCCTAAACAACAGGCGAGCCGATATATTTATTCTATATATATGGGTATAGCCCCCGGTAGCCATTTTGACACCCCTAATGTTATTTACAGAAAATCTTTAACAGCGCAAAACTGCTGACTTGCGCAGCTAATAATTGCTCACATCAACAATATAAGAGAGCCAGAAAATCATCTCATTTGTATATACTCAATTACTACAATTTTTTAACAAGTTTTATTCGCCACCCGAGCTGTACCTAATATAAAACCCTCTAACCAACGGCTAACGACCTAACATGCTTAACAGTTATTATCAACCTGAATAATTGAATGTGAGCTTCAACCTATTATTAAATTTTATTAATTGAAAGGTTAAAGAATTATTTTTGCTTAAATTTTAATTTGGAAGGATGAAATGGGGTGCTAAAATGGCGGCAGCGAGAGTCTAGAAAAATTATAATACATTTAATAGAATAACCGCGATCCAGTTATATATAGAGATCAGTGGAGCACAATTAAACGGGGAAAAATAAGTTAACAAAACAAATGTCAAAATGTAAAAAAATACATTTTCTAAATTTGAATTTTTTGACAAATTTCAATTTTTGATATTAAAAAAATATTGGTATTGACTAATTTTTGCTTTAAATGTATCGGCGATACCAAACCAATTCCTCTCAGTAAAAGTATTGACAATACCATTCTCAATAACAAAAAATTATTGCCAATAGTGTATTGGTATTTGGCCAATACCAATCCTAACATCACTGCTATAAACTATCATAAAAAATAAAAAATTTATTAAAAATTTTGAGTTAAAATAAATTTTCATAATTTATATGCAAAACAATTTAATTTAAAATATTTTTTGTTTATTTTTATGCAAAAAATTTTATTGAGAAAATATATTTTCTAGCAAGAAAAAAGTCAAATTTTATCCTCTTTTGGATGGATGCAGATGGTTAGAAAAATTTTTTTGAAGTTTTAAATTATATTTTCTAATATAATTTCAAATATTTTCATAAAATTATAAACCTATTTTGGAAGACGTGGGTAGATGAATTTCTACAATGGGACAAGAATGAAAACAACATTTCTTACATTGTCGTAAACGCAAAAGATATTTGGTATCCGGATCTTGTCATTCGCAACAGGTCATCATTTCAAATTTTTTACTTTTCACTTGTGCTTTTAAAATATTAATCGATAACCAATTTCATTTGAATATACCATGACCAGCGCCGATGCCATATACGGTGAAATATTCGATAGCACCAAATACAAAGTTCCTATATACTCTAATGGGATGGTATACTTCTACACAGCTGGTCAGACAAAGACATTTTGCAAATTGGATCTAACTTACTTTCCATTTGACGTTCAAGCTTGTTACATACATGTTGATAGTTGGACCTATTCGGTTACTCAAGTGTATCTTGATACAACTCGGGGAGTAGTAACAGAGCTCTATAATGAGAATGGGCAATGGACGCTGGTGTCTACAAAGGTGAGATTTTTGTGAGCGGACTGTTTCATTAGTGGCGTAACTAAGGTGTACAAATGAAAGATCAGCCCCATGAACCGTCAAGTATATAGACATAAGGCTACGGCTCTTGTAAGCTATTTATCTGTATATATTTCAACTCTGGATTCGATTCCCTACAAGCTTGTCTGGTTTTTGTTAATGTTTATTTTTTATGAAGTTACGGCTCTACACCAAGTAGAAGAAACATAGGAGATACAAATTAAAAACTTATTTTTTGCAAAATATGTTTGCAGCATAAAAACGTACATCATAAATTTTTAATTTTATTTTAAAACTTAAAAGAAACATTGTTTAACTTAACAAAAGATTAATTAAAATTATTTTATCATTACTTCAATCCAGAGACGTTTTTGTAAACTAAACAAGGCCGTGGACATAAAATGGTAGTTAAAAAATATATAAATATTTCTAAAAAATATATTTAATAACTAGCGGGGTACCCGGCGTTGCCCGGGGGTTTTAGAGGTTTTTCTATCGTTGTTCTCTTTTGCTTCCCTTTCCTTCCCTGTTTGCTTTCACGCTCTGGGTCGATTTCCCGTTTCCGCTTGCTCTCCCGTTCTTGGTCGCTTTCTTTTTCCCGCTCGCTTTTTCGCTCCCGGTCGCTTTTTCGTTTTTGATTGCTTTCCCGATCCCGTTCCCTCTAATTCTCCAGTTCCCGTTTGCTCTTCCGTTCCCGTTTCTGCTCATTTTATTGACTCTCAAGGTTGTGTGAAAATGTCATTACGATCGGATGAATGGTGTAGCAATGCTTAAAAGACATTCAAACATACATAATCTCATTTTTATATATAAAGATTTTATATTTTTTCAAAATTCTTAACTTGTTTATCAATAGAACAATGTATCTCAAGAAACGTTCAACGGAGACGTCTATTCTGAATTGAAATTCATTTTCCACCTGAAACGCAAACCCTTGTACTTCATGACAAACCTCATCATTCCATGCTGTCTCATGTCAGCCATCGTTCTTTTTGTTTTCCTCCTTCCAGCCAATGCAGATGAAAAAGTCTCCCTCAGTATAACTGTTCTTCTCTCGTTTTCAGTTTTCCAACTTCTCGTAGCTGGAAGCATGCCGGAAACATCTGACTATGTTCCTCTAATAAGTATTATACAAATATTTTTTATTAATGTTTTATGCTATTGTATTATGATCTGCTATAATACTGCTAATTTTAAGCAACTTAATAATTTTAAATGTTTTTACTAAAACTTTTGATAGCTGTCTACATAACATTTGTGGAGTTTTTATCTGCCATGTCACTATTCTCTACCATAGTAGTCCTCATGTTACATCACCACAATTGTCACATTCCACCTCCGAAATGGTTGCAAACACTTGCTCTTGAGTGGATGGCTTTTATCTTTTGTATAAAAAAGAAACCCAGCAAAGCTGTTAAGCAACAAGAAAATGGAGATAAATCAAGAACTCAATCAATTCAATCAAGAAGAACAACATTAGAAACCTTATCTACCCAAAGTAGCCTCAACGACATAACACAAGCCTACAATAATAATAACAACAACAACCAAGATACTGAAACACCAATTATAGTTAATAGAGAAAAAATAATAAACAACAAAATAAATTCAATACAAGTTGAGGCTGACGTAGCAACACAACAAGCAAACAAGTTGGATAACGGGAACAGTATGACACACGTTAATAACAAGCAGGGACTTCAATTTTTCAACCAAAGTAAACACACCCCAGATTCATTTGAACAGGAAGAGCCATCAATTGATAATTTCAAGGATTTCAGTGGACAGGAAGTTGACGTTTCCTATCAACAGAAAGATAAACTTTCTTCAGTTTATGATCTTGTTAAAGTTAGTCTGGCAAGAATTAACAATGAAAAACGTCGGGAAGAAATAACAAAGCAATGGGCAGAAATTGCATTGGTTTTTGACAGATTATTTCTCTTTGTTTTCCTGACTATAAATCTGATCGTCGCCGCTGTTTTACTTGGAATTATTCCACAGTTTGGACCCGATACGGTAGAACCTGCACCTGTTTCATAAAAAAAAGACCTAGAAACAATGTTTTTTGAACATAACTACCTTTTTGCTATAATTTGCTGTTGGTTCAAAGGATGAGTAAATTCTTGTTGGCTCAAAAAAACGATAATTATTTATTTTCGACCAAATTCGAAATGACAAAAAATGAAAAACAAATTGGAAACCACAGATAACTCATTTTTTTCTTACTTACTCATTTTTAATTTTATATATAATGTTAAACCTATAAATTCTTATGTGACAAAAAATCTCAATGAAGATACACAACAATACGGCAACAGATGTATTTTTGATATTCACTGAACAGTAATAAAACAGATGTTATTGTTTTTAAATATTTAACATTTGTGACATAACAATAATTCGTTTAATGTTGAATTAAAAAATTGAATTTATGGCCTATACTTTTATAGCTCAAAACGGATCAGCATTTTTGTGAAATGGATGTGGGAGTGAAGCCGCGAAGCTCCCTAAAATTACGTTGGTTTTGTTCTATATCTTTTATTAAAAATCATATTAACTATTGATTTACAGAAAATCAGTTTCCAGGGTTATATTTACCTAACAACGTTTAAAATGTGATTATTTTCTTTCCAACTCTGCATTGTGCGCATGCAGAGATTAAGTAAAAAATTAATAGGATGATGGTGAGACAATTTTAGATAACGGGAAATGGGTTTGTTTTTACTTTCAAAATTTGTGTGTCTTAAGCATACATACGTGCAAGAAACGGCATAGTTAATATAAAAGATTTACAAAAAAAATTGTTAATCCAAATCGGTTTTGAATGTTTATATTTTAATAAATGACAAACTATTGAAATAAAAACGCAGCTACGTAGTTTGTGTTGCCTTAGTTACCCAGTTTCTTGTCTAAAACCGACAGTTTTAAGAAAAACTTAGTAAAATGTTAAGCAGTTACATCATCAATTCAGCTTTGCAGTACATGTGCAATAAACTTTCAAAAAAATTTACATCACATAAAAAATCATTTTTATGAAAGATGGACACAAGATAAGTGTAATGATTTTAGGACTGTTCATCAAGGACTATTCATCAAGGGACTATTCATCAAAGGACTATTCATCAAGAGGACTATTCATCAAGAGGACTATTCATCATAAGGAATGTTCATCTAATGTCTATTCATCCAGCGGACTATTCATCAAAAAAAGTTAATAAAATTGTTTAAAATGTTATTTTCAACCAAAATATGTTACCAAAATGTAGGGTAATTTATATCAAATTTACAGTTCTACTGTGCTTGCATCCAAATACTTTATACTTTATAAAAGAACTAACGGGTAACCGGCGTTGCCTAGGGTTTTTAGAGGTTTTTTGATCGTTTTTCTTTCTCGCTCCCGTTTCCTTTCCCGCTTGCTCTCACGCTCCCGGTTGCTCTCTTTTCCCACTTGTCTCCCCCGCTCCCGGTCGCCTTCCCGCTCCTGCTTCCGATCGCTTTCCCGCTCCCGGTCACAGCACCAGACAAACTAAATTCGACTGTTTTCACATTCACCAAAGGCCACAAACACGGCAAGGCATCACGCATGCCCTCTATGTCATCGGTCGTTTAACACCAAGGGGCCACGCTTCAAAGACACTTTGCAATCTAGCAATCAACAAGTTTGTAGACGATATGGTTGTAATATACAACAATTTTACTTGTCACATACAGTAAATAAAACAACTGGACAAGAAATAACGTCAAGATCTTAAGATCAAACGAGCAAAAGACAATTGAATATAAAGTTTAAGAAAAACTGCTTTCAACTGTTCGTACAAACTGTAGGTATATACACGCTTAAACAGCCAGATACCATACACCTCAAAACATCACTAACACCCGATATGCCACTTCTGCCACACTTCAAAGAGACGCGCGTGCTCGCTTTAGCGAGGTCAGGAAAGATTCCACATTTCAAAGAGACGCTTACGCTCGTCGATAAATCAACCAAACTCACATTTCATGCATACTTCAAATAAAAACAAAATACATTGGAAATCATTTAATTGATATAAAAACCTATTTTGTTTTTGAATAAAAGTAGCGGTTGCGAATAGCGCTGAGAACAGCTAAACAATGTAGCGGCGCTGTCATTAATGATCTTGTCAGCCAATAGTACCGCTCTTAACAACTCTGGTTGCCATCACAATTTTTTTTTAAATTACTGATATGTTTAAAAATTGTTTTATCAAAGATGAAAAACTGTCTTTTAAAAATACATAAAATAACTTTAAGCTGAAAATATCTTGGATATACCTATATTGATAAAGGTTGGTGAGGAGGAGTGGATTCAAAATTTGACAAATAGTCCTCTTGATGAATAGACTTTAGAGGAACAGTTCTTATGATGAACCGTCTTCTTGATAAATAGTTCTTTGATGAATAATCTCTTGATGAATAGTCCTTTGATGAGTAGTCCTTGATGAATCGTCCTTTGATGAAAAGTACGCATACCAAGTGTAGTAGTAACTAGTAACATATTGGTAAGACAACCAAAAAATGACTGTAAATAACTAAAATTAAAACTTACACAAAACTAAATTTCATAACAAAAACGCAATGCATATACATTTCAACAAGTGATTAGCAGATGCTAATAGCTTCCATGGCAATCTTCTGATAAAGATCTGTCAAACTATTGGTAAAATTAAGAAATCAAATGTGGCAACTGGATGGTTAAACAACTGAACCGTTAACAACTTCGATTTTCACAGATCCTTTATACTTTATAATTTGTCAACTTCTAATTTTTTGCAAATCATTTTTTGATAATAAGTCTATAAAAAATGACAACAGTTTTCTAAACACTTAATATGTGAAGTAACGGAAAGTTAGTATTTTTAAGCGTTAAAGGGTTCCAACGTATGGTTCAAGCAAGCAAGTAAGCAAGCGAACAAGCAGGCAAGGGTGAAGTTATTCTAGAAAATTTTAAAATTAACAGAATCCCCGTTGTAGCCTATAGCAAAGGTAGCTCAGCGCATTTCTGGCTAACGCAATAAAAGCTATTAAATAACTCATATTTCGTTTATGAGTTATTTAATAGCTCATAAAAAGAAAGAAAGATGTTGTAATCCGGTAAGTAATCTTTAGTGATTAGATTAAAACAAACAAATAAACAATTAAAAAATAAACTGAGCATTGTCACGATTTAATTAACAACGGAAAATAAAAAACCGAAAACTAAACAACATGATCAAAACATAAAAAACCCACTTCGTTGATTACTCAGCTTTTAGGGTACAAAAGCGCAATGGCCTTTCAAGGTCTATGGGAACTAATTTATCAGTTTAGTTGCACGTCCTGGTATATAATAAGAAATAAAAATTTTCATAAAAAATGTTAAAATAAATATCTTTTTAGATTTTTTTCTCTTGCTTTCTTATACAAAAGCATAATATATAACAGCTTGTTTTGAACTGGTTCAGTGGCGTAGCCAGGATTTGCTGAGGGGGTGACACATTTTTTATGGGTTTTTGACATAATATTAAAACTAAAGTCGAATTTTATTTCCACTTAAACTTTAAATGTCAAGTCTTCGGCGTGACTTTTTGAATTCGGTAAGAAATTCATCGAATGTTACAGTAACGTCGCGGGGAATACTTAAAAACATGAAACCATCTAATCGTTCTTGTCTGGTTGAATTTCGAATTTCCGTTTTAATAAGTCCGAGTTTGCTGAACGATCTTTCGATTTAAGCTGTCGTAACTGGAATAACGTTGTAAATTTTCAAAAGCATTAGGAAATAAATTTTCAGTGCAAAGTTTCATGTGGTTTAATGCAGAAATTGGCTTTTCTTTTAAATTATCAAGCTTCTTTTGCTACAATTCAATTTCGCCGAGAACAGATGAAAATGAGTCGTTCAAGTCCAAATCTGGTTCGAAGATGTTGCCAGAATCACGATGACCACTTAAAACGAATGACTGTCGTGACAAGTAGAGGATTGCTTCGAAGATTCCTTTTAATAAATTCAAGTTGGTTTTCCGTTCAAAGTCCTCTTGTTTACTCAACTGCCTATCAATTGATGAATCTGGGTTCTGCATGATTTTTTCAAAAGTTGAAGCTTTTTCCACCGACAACTTATGGCAGAAAGTCCTTGCATGATTTTCAAAAGCTTCTCGAGAGTTTCTCCAGTTGTTAAACGGTGTCTTGATGAGGATGGAGGCAATTTGATCGCCGTAAGCGAAAAAGAAACAATATTTGCAGAAAACTCCGTTCGCAGATTTAGAATAATGCAACCAGTGAAAGTCCTCCAGCCAATGATTGTTGAACCGCAACTTCTTGTCACCTTTGAGAATTGAAGGGTACTTGAAGGCTGGACTTGGATTTTGCAACCTCAAAATGGCAACTTGTTTCTCGAATTCATTCAACTTTGAGCCTTGATAAAATTGCAAATCGGTATTAAGGATTCGATAAACTTGAATCTGCATCAACGACAAAATTATCGCTGAGATATTCATTTTCGACATCGTCAACTTTCTGCTTTTTACGAAAAAAAGTGTTTAATCGTACTTCTCTGGTTTCTTTTCATCTCTATCGTTATAAAAATATAATTATTTAAGTTTCTTAGAAGTTTAAAGCAATCACTTACCGTATTAAGTTTATGAAAAAGGATTCTGAAATACTGACGAAAGCTTCATGAGATCGAAACAGTTTTTTGCTACATATAACGCCGCTAAAATAACAAAATGTCGTCTATTAGCGTTGCCGGCTATATTTTTTCGTCGCGAAGTTATGAATATCCATTCTATCTTAGGAAGCTTGGGGGCGGGGGGGGGGGGGTGATTTGTCACCGAATCACCCCCCCTGGCTACGCCAATGAACTGGTTCATAGGTATTCATTTTGAATTTATTACAATTAATAAACTCTAACAACTGATTAAATTCAAAATTTAATAAATTAATATAAATTATAATTTTCTTGTCAAAATATATATTTTGTAGTATGTATAGCTCAGGTGTCTGAATTGTCTATTGAGTGAATAAGAAATTTATGAGCATGATGAATGCATGAATCAATAAAAAATATCTACGTCATTTCCTCCAACTTTTCTTTATTTACTTTGAGTTATTTATTTTATATAGTATCGTTTGCTTCTAAACTTTTGCAACTATCTAAGATAAAATTATAAATGAAGCAACAAATTGCAATTAAAAATAAATGTTTAAAATGTTTTTTAATACATTAACCAAAATAAAAACTTTACTTTTTTGCTTCAGCAGTTTTGTTCTTACAATCGGTGAGAATTTTTAATAAAAATAATAATAAATAAACACGTAATAAATATAATAACGGGGATGCACCTATAATATTGATAACCGTAATTTCTCATCAAACTTCATAAATAAAATCACAAAAGAAAACGAGAAAAAAACTATTTCTCGGTGGTCAGGTTTGCCCTGAAAACAAAATTGTTGTAATTACGAACTACCGTTTATTTTGTGCTGTTACTTCTGGGGACGCGAAAGTGGTCGAGGCCGGGCAAGGGCTCGCTCTCTTTATTATCGCAGCGGTCCCTTGTAATCGAGTAAACGTTGTTCTCACTAGTCGTGTTATTTATCACAAGAGTTAAAACGGCCTGTGCGGCTATGCTGCCAGTAAACAGCAAAAACATTGAATGAAAACGGGATATCCTCTGGTAGTGGTTTGCCTGAGTGTTGTCTGGATGGAAGGCTATTGAGAATCTGGTCACAGAAACGGCTGAGGCAGTGGTGGACACGGTTATGGACCAGCGTGTTGCTGGTAAAAAAAACATTGCGGGCTGCTGCGGCAAAACCCAGTTTGATCCGAAGTCCACCAGCTGTGTCTCAGAACATATGACAGATGACGACAGGACAGACTGCACAAATCAGGTAGAGCACAAGGAAAACTAAGAAAGGAGAATTGAACCAGTTTTGTGGCGGAGCGCCACCGTGGTGGGCCCTGTAGCTGAGTGCTGCTGAACTCTGACATATTCTGGGGATGTCGTCGGAGTCTGGTGGTGCCGGCGCCCGGTTGGAGACAACTCCTGGCGTTTGTTGATTGCCGAATATACTCTCGAAAGCCTTTACAATTGCATCGTAATCATCTCTATCTACGATGAGCTCGAGAAGCTGTGAAGCTTTTCCCTTCAAAGAAAATATTAAGTTTTCCGCCTTCTGCTGATTGGTTAATCTTCCTAGCATCAATTTCAAACTGAGCTTTATTGACAGACCATGACACAGTGCCATCAAAAGTTGGGTTTTGGTATGTTCAACAGATTGAATTTTGTCTGGACTAGGCAACCAATTAGTTTTTACCTGTTTGACCAGGTTGCTCAAAAGGGTGTTCAATTTTGTCTCCTTGTTTCTCTCGATTATCTTTTCAATTTTTCCAGCGTTCTCTTCTACTATCTTCTCCAGGTTATTGACTCTCTTTTTGACTTCTATTAAACAAATTGATCAAGAAATAGGTTTTATATTTTTGTTGTGCTGCTTTGTTCTTTTCTCTCATCGTGTTCATAATTGCTTTGTTCTCTTCCTTTATTGTGTTCATAGTCGCTTTGTTCTATTCCTGTGTTTGTTAATTCCTCATCCAGATCAATTTTAAACTCGTCTGGATCCGAACCTTGGCTTTCTAATGCCATTCGGAAGCGATCCACGAGCTGAGATTTTTCTTTTATCATTGAGTTCTCATTTTTTAGTTCCCGCCTCAACTCAAGCATGAAGAGTATTTCCAATCACTTTTGTATATATATATATATATATATATATATATATATATATATATATATATATATATATATATATATATATATATATATATATATATATATATATATATATACGCAGTGTTTCACTTCGCATATTATATATATATATATATATATATATATATATATATATATATATATATATATATATATATATATATATATATATAATATGCGAAGTGAAACACTGCGTTGAAATGTTTCAAGAGCCTACAAATAGGATGACTAACTGTCACCACAAGTAACGCAAATATTTATAAGACTCTACTAGGAATCGAACCCACGTGTCTACGGCAACACCGCCTCGCCTAAATGCAAGCGCTCTTACCAACTGAGCCACCGACCATCAACAAAAAATGATGGCTAGAAGTCTCAGTCTTTCGGAGCTACTTAACATTAGACTACGACTATGATAGGCTCGGAACTCATGGGCGAGGCGGTGTTGCTGTAGACACGTGGGTTCGATTCCTAGTAGAGTCTTATAAATATTTGCGTTACTTGTGGTGACAGTTAGTCATCCTATTTGTAGGCTCTTGAAACATTTCAACGCAGTGTTTCACTTCGCATATAATTACCTATCTGGCAGCAGTCTAGCTGTCGAGTCGAGCCGAAGTAAGGAGTTCCGAGCCTATCATAGTCGTAGTCTAATGTTAAGTAGCTCCGAAAGACTGAGACTTCTAGCCATCATTTTTTGGTGATGGTCGGTGGCTCAGTTGGTAAGAGCGCTTTCATTTAGGCGAGGCGGTGTTGCCGTAGACACGTGGGTTCGATTCCTAGTAGAGTCTTATAAATATTTGCGTTACTTGTGGTGACAGTTAGTCATCCTATTTGTAGGCTCTTGAAACATTTCAACGCAGTGTTTCACTTCGCATATAATTACCTATCTGGCAGCAGTCTAGCTGTCGAGTCGAGCCGAAGTAAGGAGTTCCGAGCCTATCATAGTCGTAGTCTAATGTTAAGTAGCTCCGAAAGACTGAGACTTCTAGCCATCATTTTTTGGTGATGGTCGGTGGCTCAGTTGGTAAGAGCGCTTGCATTTAGGCGAGGCGGTGTTGCCGTAGACACGTGGGTTCGATTCCTAGTAGAGTCTTATATATATATATATATATATATATATATATATATATATATATATATATATATATATATATATATATATATATATATATATATATATATATATATATATAAATATTGTGTTATATATATATATATATATATATATATATATATATATATATATATATATATAAATATTGTGTTATATATATATATATATATATATATATATATATATATATATATTGTGTTATATATATATATATATATATATAACAGTGCCTGTAGCGGCTTCCCTCGCTTTAAATTAAAAAATTTAAACCGTGCATCCAAATTACGTTCTTATTTTTTTATGGCCCGACCCGTCGACAACTTGACTCAATCCGTTTTATGAGCCAAAATTCTAAGCCTGATACGGCTCGTCTAATTTGGGCTCGGCCCGTTTTTACAGGCCTGCAATTTTTATATCCTTGGCAAAAAATCTCGGCCCATCCCACCTTGACTTCAAATTTGGCCCGGTCCGTCTGAAAACACTAAAATCATGGCATGGTCCGTGCAGTACTCTAATTCATAGAGCCCTACACGGATTTTAGACCCGGTCCGTCTTATTTTATAGGCAAACATTTCAGGCCTGGCTTGTTATTTAGGCCCAAACCGAACCGTTTCATAAGCACAAAGGTCGATGACTGGCCCGGTCCGTGATGATCAAGACTCAGCCAGTTTAAACGGAAACAAAACTTCAAAGCTTGGAAACTAATTTTTCAAAAAAAATAATAAAACACTCATCTTATTATTAAAAAAAACCTAATACTGAATTTTAATGTTTTTACATATCCCGGTTTTGAGTTTTCAAACAAAATAATCCTTTTCCCTAATCCTTTGTAGTTCCAGAAGCCAAAACATAAAAAAAATTAGTAAAACATGTGTAACTTTATTTTCTAAGTAGTATTTAACTATTTATTTTTATATCTGTAGTATTTTCAGTTTCAGAGCAGCAGTTATTCTAAGAAAAATATAACACTATTTTCCATCTCACATTTGAAAAAAATATTGGAACATTTTGTTATTTTGTAAAAATAATCTCGGTACTAAATTGCAAAACTTTCACATTTTTACTTTTTGAAGTTTTTCCATCCAACATTTGAGGTCCTGGAAACCAAATTATCAAAAATTGGTAAAACACGTATATCTTTATTTCTCGAGTAGATATTAAATACTAAATTTTACATCTGTAGCACTTGCAGTTGATGAGTAGCAGTTATTTAAAGAAACAAATAACCCTATTTTTTTTAAAGCTTATATAAGTGTTTTATTATACATGTTCTAAATACAGTTATTAAAACTTATTATTAGTCTAGTTAAACGCCTATAATAGCATAATAAAATCAAAACCATTTGACGAAACCCAAATACGATTTTAAAATTGTAACAAGTTCAAGCAACAAACAATTTTTTTTAGAAACACACTTTTATATGTTTACATTATGCAAATCGATTTCTAGATGCAATAATAATTCTGCCATTGTTTATAGTAATACTTTAGTCAAAATTTTAATAAGTTTTTGACATAGTCATGATTACCTAAACGTTCATTTAATTGACGCCATCTAGTGAATAATTTTACGTTTGTTACTAAATAAATATTGAAATTAGTTGAAATAATAATTAAATCGCTTCGGAAATGATTGAATATTGTTTTCGTAGCTGGCTAAAGTCTATGCTGAACGTTTTACAGCTCTAAGTAATCTAAAAGCTGTTAAAAATCAAATCAAAAATTTGACCACAGTCAGATAGAGAAGTCAAGTTAAATAAAAGTGTGTAACAATATATTTGAACAAAAACCAAAAAATCCGGAAAACCCAGGGTTACCCAGCTAGTATTATACATTATACCGAGTGATATAAAAAATAACTATTCTTACACTAATTAAGTCATTAAAATAAAATAAAAATCGTTTCTGTAAATAAACCTTATTAAAGTTATAATTACAATTACAATTAAAAAGCAAAGTTCAGTGACTTTTGCTATGTTTGTATTTCATTCTATTATTGCTCTATATAGCGCACGACCATGATTGTGGTCAACATTTCAAAAAATTATATTTAAAGATTGCACCAAAACAGCAGAAAAGCTTCTGTTAGATAGATTATTTGATGGATACGATCCTAGAATTCGACCAACGCGTAGTAATTCAAATCCAATCGTAGTCCATGTTGATTACTGGTTTGTTTCTCTCCTTGATTTGGTCAGTTTAAAACTTATTTCATTAGAAAAATTACATTAACTAATTTATTATGAATGTGTTTACATTTTTATTTAAAATTAAAAGTTGAAATTACTATTCAAACTGAGTTAGATTAATTTGTTTATTGATAGTATCTTCATTGGAAATATATTATCATTAACACAACTAATTTAAGTTGTTTGAAAAAATGTTTTATTTTTATTCTTAAATCAAATAATGTTGCTTTGTTTAAAAAAAAATTCAGCAAGAAAAGAGTCAAATTTTATCATCTTTCGGTTGGATGCAGATGGTTAGGAATCTACTTATGAGTTGTTTTTTGAAGCTTTGAAACAACGTTTTCCAGGCGCGGTCCTACCATTAGGGGAGGCTGGGGATGCAACCCCCCACCAGCCTCAAAGCTCAAATTTTTCAAAAAATAAATAAAGTTAAACGTACACCAAACAACCCCCCGCCTAACCCCAACTATTTATCTAACCTATATAGTTATAAAATATGAATAATTCTGTGGACATCAGCAATGCGCAATTAATATCTCATTACTATAACCTAAGTAAGATTTGCTTGACCAACCGAAGGCGATTATGTCCTGCCAACTAGCAGCTTATAAATGAAGATACCAGCTAAGGCGATTCTCATTTGGTTTTAAATCGTTTTTGGGTTTTCTATTCCTTCAACCTATCCTCCGACCTACCAAATGTACACAAAAAATTTCATAAAAAACGGTTCAGTCGTTTCGGAGGACTTCAATTTCAAACACTATGACACGAGATTTATATATATATATATAGATTTATCAAAGCATGAATTTCCGCTTTGGACCTCACTGAAAAAACAACGGGTTGGCAAGCGGGAACGGGAAAGCAGTCGGAACGGCGAAACAAGCGGAAACGGAAAAGCAAACGGAAGCGGGAAAGGAAACAGGAGCAAAAAAAAGAACGATAGAAAAACTTTCAAAAACCCTGGGCATTGTACACTCGATGGCCTTTCGAGATGGATTTTTTTAAATTGACATAATTGTGTACATTAAACTTTAATAAAAAAAACCAAAATAATTTATAAGGTAAAACAACGTTTGCTGGGTCAGCTAGTATAATATAAGACTCCCAATCAACGATATCATCCCCCCACCAGAAAATCCTGGGACCGCGCCTGAAATTTTCCAATTTTACTTTAACCATTTGCTG
Source organism: Erpobdella octoculata (assembly GCA_963978895.1). Lineage (NCBI taxonomy): Eukaryota > Metazoa > Annelida > Clitellata > Hirudinida > Erpobdellidae > Erpobdella > Erpobdella octoculata. Next base: position 8,837,374 of record OZ022247.1, read on the forward strand.
TAAATAAAAATCACTTTTATAGACGTGGGTAGATGAATTTCTACAGTGGAACAAGAATGAAAACAACATCTCTTACATTGTCGTAAACGCAAAAACCATTTGGTATCCCGATCTTATCATTCGCAACAGGTCAGCCTGTCGAATTTTCTACTTTTGACGTAATTTTAGAATAATAAATTGTTTCTACAAATGTGTGCATATTGTAGTTCTATTTAGTAAAAAAATCTTTATAAAATAATTGTTGTATAACTAAATCTGTTTTAACCAGCGCTGATGCCATATATGGTGATATATTCGACGGATTAAAATACAAAGTTCCTATATACTCCGATGGGACGGTATACTTCTATACAGCTGGCCAGACTGTAACATTTTGCAAATTAGACTTAACTTTCTTTCCATTTGATGTTCAAGCTTGTTACATACATGTTGATAGTTGGACTTATTCTGTTTCTCAAATTTATCTTGATACAACTCAGGGAGTAGTAACTGAACTATATAATGAGAATGAACAATGGAGGCTGGTGTCAACAAAGGTGAGATTTTGTAATACAATTATTTATTTGACTGATAACCATCTAATGACAATATTGTGAATTAACAATTATGCCGTAAAAACAGGTTTTTTCGCAAATCCCTCATATTTCTTGATTTGCCGGTTTTTCATTTATTACAAAAATTATTTCAAAATGGCATTTCTTTGCCAGGGGTTTTCAGAAGTTTTTCTATCATTTTTCTCTTTCGCTCCCTTTTCTTTCCCCACTTGCTCTCCCGTTCCAGATTTTTTCCGTTCCCAGTCGTTTTCCCGCTCCAGGTCGCTTACTCGCTTTCGATCGCTTTCCCGCTCTCCGTCGCTTTCCCGCTTTTCATCAAAAAAGATGCTAATTTGGTACAAAGTAAATTTGCATCAGAAACCGCTTTGAATTCTTTCTAATTTTTGTTCTTTTCATATATATTTAAATGATTGTTTATGAATTTGTTTGTTTGTCCAAGGATATCTGGATATAACAACTCGATCCACAACCTACTCTAGTAGGTCTAGGCAGTTCAGCCAGTTACGTCATAGTTACATCAAAATTTGTAGAAGTATGATATAACTACTATGCTTTTGTAGTTTGTTACATCAATTTATTTATAATTATGATATAAAAAGCGATAAAACATTAGGCCTACTAGAGTAGGTTGTGGATCCAGTTGTTATATCAAGATATCCTTGGTTTGTCCTTTATAGAAATCTGAACCGCTGGATCGATCTTGATGAAATTTCGCAAGGAGGTAGATCTCATACAGGGAAACAAAGTTAATAAGGTTTGGACTTCCTACTACCATCTCCCGGCTCAGGGGAGGGGGGGAACCTTTTCCAGACCAAAAGTGCCTATGTACGACCATCAAAGGTAATTGCGTAATAAAATTCAAATTTATTTCACGTAACAACGTTTGAAAGCTTCAAGCAACCTTTAGCAAATCTATTTTACGTTTTATGGGCTAAAAGAAGTTAGGAAAGAAAGGAAAAGAAAAAATGAGCGCGAGCTTGAACGGGAACGGGAGAGCAAACGTGAGCGGGAACGAGAAAGCGATCGGGAACGGGAAAGCGACCGGAAGCGAGAAAGCAAGCGGGGAAGGAAACGGGAGAAAGAGAGAAAACCGATAAAAAATTTCTGAAAACCCCGAACAACGCCGGTTAACCCCGCTAGTTTCGTTATAAAACTTTATTTACAACAACAGGTTAATTCGTCTCAAGAAATGTTCAATGATGATGCCTATTCTGAACTGAAATTCATTTTTTATTTGAAACGCAAACCCTTGTACTTCTTGACAAACCTCATCATTCCATGCTGTCTCACATCATCCATCGTTCTTTTTGTTTTCCTCCTTCCAGCCAATGCTGACGAGAAGATCTCCCTCAGTATAACTGTTCTTCTCTCGTTTTCAGTTTTCCAACTTCTCGTAGCTGGAAGCATGCCGGAAACATCTGACTATGTTCCTCTAATAAGTATTATACAAATATTTTTATTAATTTCTTGTGCTATTGGTCTGCTATAATACTGCTATTTTTAAACAGCTTAATAATTTTAAATGTTTTTTAATAAAAATTTTTATAGCTATCTACATAACATTTGTGGAGTTTTTAGCTGCTATGTCACTCTTTTCTACCATAATGGTCCTCGTGATACATCACCACGATTGTCAATTTCCACCTCCCGAATGGTTGAAAACAATTGCGATTAAGTGGATGGGTTTAATTTTTTGTATTAAAGAGAAAACCAGGAGAAACTCGAAAAAACAAGAATATCAAGAAAAATCAAGAACTCAATCCATGCAATCACAAAAAAGTGTCTTAGAAGCAGTATCTACCAAAAGCAGCTTCAGCGACATAAATCAAGCCGACAACAACAATCAAAATACTGAAACATCCATCATAATTGACAGAGAAAAAGTAGCTAACAAAATAAATTCCAAAGAAGTTGAAGTCGGGAAAAAAAACGCAACTGGCAATAAAAATCATAAAATTCAATTTCTCGACCAAGTCAAAAGCTCTCCAAATTCATCTGAGCCGGAAATGACGTTGATGGATAATATACAAGAAATGGGCGGCCTTCGTCAGCAGATGGAAACATTTTTACCAGTTTACGATCTTGTTAAAGAAAGTCTCGAGAAAATCACCATTGAAAAACGACGGCTAGAAGTGAGAGATCAATGGACAGAAATAGCTCTGGTTTTTGACAGACTATTTCTTCTTGTTTTTTTGACTTTAAACATTATCGTTGCCGCCGTTTTACTTGGAATTCTTCCACAGCTTGGACCAAACTCAGTTGAACCTATACCTGTTTCATAAATTGAAAAGTTTTGTGTAAAGCATTTTTTAAACCCAAATGAGTAAATTTTTTAATTTGTTTTATTTTTTCAAGTTGGTGAATATTAATGTTTGCGAAAACAAACTTAGAAATATCTGTGTTCAACCAAATTAAAAGCCTATAATAAGGAAAAACTGTAAAAAGCCAATTGATTTTTTTTAAATTCTTACAAATTTTTTATTTTTCAAACTGAAAACGTTATAGACAAGTATTTTTGTTGATTTATAGCATACACATTGAATTAACGTGTATTTTAAAAATTCACTTAATGTTTACCTACTGGTTTACTTTTTATTTTCTGCCTGCCCTCGTGATGCCTGATGCGCATACAGAAAATCCGATCAAAGAAGAAGTTTGGGAAATTACCAAATCTTGGTCAAGCATGACTAGTTTTCTGTAACACCCTTACTTATCTCATTATTCTTAGAATCCATTGTTTTACACTTCAGAGACTTAGATCGCTGGTGCTAGTGTCATAATCAAAGACTCCCACACCGAACTAGCTTTTTTTCGCCCCACAAACATTTTTTGAAACAGAAGTTTATTGGTTGGTAGTATATATATTATATACATATATGTATAGGCGCCTAACGGACGGCTGCCTTTCTTACGATGAAAAGGCTATTTCATTTTTTTTTATTACTGTAGTTCATAAGCGTCCAATTTCACTCTTGTATCTTTACAATTAGACATTCTTTTGCTTGCTAAACGCTATTTTTCCTATGGTCCCTTTCTCTGGAGCTCCCTTCTAGAGGTGACTATGCACGGAGACAACTTTTCGCCCCCATCACCGCAAGTATTATCTCCATCCCCGCCAGTATCATCCCCAGCCGCCCTCGCAGTTTTTCATCAACATCCTCGCAATTTTTAATTCCCATCCCCAGCCATCCCCACAGTCTTTCATCTTCATCGCCATCTATCCCACACTGTTTATTTCCATTTTCAAACAATCCCGTAGTAGTCATTATTTTTAAGTGTGTCATTTTATCCGAATTACATGTAAGGGAAACGGGGCACATTAATCTGTTTAGAAATTTTTGGTAACAACAGTCAAGCCATTAACAAGTCAACATTGTTTTTAGTGAATTTTATAGAACATTTAATTTATGTATCCAATTCAGTTTAAATTATATAATGCAAAATAACTATTGTTAAATTGAACTTTGGTGCAACCCTTAAAAAAGATCAAAGTACCCCACTTACGGAGTACCATGATCTCCTTACAGCAGTGCTGTCCAACCTTTTTGAGGCAATGGGCCACTCAAATAATTTTAAGATGCCAAGGGCCGCACATAATATAATACAACACATTTTAAACTGTTATTTCATTTTTTCCTCTAGTTTAAAAATTCAACTATCAACTAATTAACTTACTTTATTATACGTTTAAATAAAAATCAGAATAATACCGAGTACCGAGTATTAAAGGCCTTTTCGGCCGATACCAAGTACCGATTCCGAGTATTAAACATAGCATAATTTTTTGTGAATTGTATTAATTTTATGCCTAATTACCGAATGCTGATTACATTGTGCTTTGTTGACTACATCTTACTGATGGCACCAACAAGCAAATTTATATAGACCATCTGTTTAATCTAAAAGAACGAAAAGTCAATTTATAAAAGAACTCATGTTTATTAAAACTGAACAGTTTTTTTTAATTTTGCAAATAAGTTAATTAATACTCAAAATTTAATATAGGCAGGTTTTTCTTTAGAAAAAGCAACATTTCCGTTTTCTGCGCAGATAGACACGATCTTTCGTCATAACAAATGTTCCCTGCAGTGCTAAATGCCCGCTCACTGTCAACGCTTGGAAGTGGTATTCCCAAAAAACAACGGGCAACAACAGCAAAATTTGGATACAAGTCTCCACACGCTTTCCAATAAATTAAAAGATCCTCAGGAGCTGCGGGTAACGACGCACGAGGTTTCAATAGTTCTGCCAAATGGTTGGTGACTTCCTGTTGATACAGGTGCCTGCCGTCTACTTCCGCAGCTGTTGATGCTTGCTGGGTACCAATCAGCAATGCCCAATAATCAAATAGTGATTGAGATTTGCTGCTCTATCTTCGATATCACTGCTCTGTGATTGTTTTTTTTAATACGCAGATGATTATCATTGCTGTCGTACTAAATGTACGGGTCTCTTTGCCACCACGAGCAATTTTAGAAATTTATTAAATACTTGGTTCGGCTGTGTTTTTGAGCCGATCGCCGAGTAATACCGATTTCAAGATACTCGGCCGAACCGATTATCGGTTCAGCCCTAATACTTATCGGCAATACTTACCCAGGGGCGGATTTAGGCATAGGCTGCAGCCTATGAGCGCAACGAAGCCAGGGGCGCCACAAAAATATGAAAAAAATGAACAAGAAAGAAAGTAAATAAAAGAAAAAATAAAAGTCCTCCAAAGCTTTAATTTTTATGACTTTTTTTCTTATTGCGCCCCCCTGAGCCCTAGCCTCTAAAGTTTTAGTTTTTTTATTCAATTTGTATATCATTTCATTCACTTAAATATTGTGTTTTGATTACCGCTTTGGTAAAGCAATAATATAAATTTAATATTTAATTTATTTATTTCAAATTGTTTGACTATAATTAAGCATCCAAAATCATAAGATCAAGATTGTTTTAGGACATATATCCAACGTTGACATTGCTATTTGAATATTTCTTTGCACATTGGCATCCAACGGCTCGGGTGAACGGTCAATTTTTACCCTAAAAATAATCAAAAATTATCTTAGGTTAACAATTGGTCAAGAAAGACTCAATGCTCTTGTAGTTATGACCATAAAGGTAAAATAGTAAAGATGATGATTTTGCTGCTACCAAAGCAAGGATAAACTTATGATTTTGTTATGTTATGTTGCCGTTTTTGATACAACTTCATATGGACCTGAACTCAAACATATTTGACTCCGCCTTGCTTTTGCAAACCAATTCCAAGCCTTGATAAAGGAGGAGGGTCAGTTAAAAGGATCAAATATGATCTACGACAGAAAATTCTTAGGTGCTTCCAACATACAGCCAGTTCAGTATTAAAACACCTGTTGTAAAGGGCTATAAACTGTTATAAAAAATCAAACATGTTTATATGTTTATTCAATAGTAATTATGTTTGTAATTGCTTTACTACATATGGAATTATCATTAAAGAAATATTATAGAAAACATGAACAGAACTCTTGTGTAGTTAATTACATAGCATAATTATATTTATAGGCTATTCAACTACAACTGGTCAAATAAATTTGTGTATCCAACTTTGCATGAACCGGGGTCCGGTAAAACAATCAGTTATTAGGGGCCCGGGGAAAGGACGCTGGGGGCGCCATCAAAACTTTAGCCTATGGGCTCCACATTCTTAAATTTGCCTCTGTACTTACCTGCAACATTTATGTGGAAACTGATCTGAAAGAACATGCATCATCCAGAATTCAATAAGGGTCGTTTCCTTGTGTTTATCCTTAAGAGCCATACTGTGCTTCGGTTTAATATTTTCGAGCTGAAAATAAGTATGGCCGCCGAAATTTAGCTCCACCCATTAATTTAAAAGTAAACGGAAGAAGAATGTAGTCAAATGAAGTGTTTCTAACAACGCACCCTAGCCTATCTTTATAAGTGTTCAAGAAATAAAGTACATTTTTAAAGTTATTTTAATGTTTAGAATATTAGTTTGCTTAAAATTGTATATGGTTTATGGTTTGTGTACGGGGCAATGAAAAGTATACAAGTGTTTTGAGAAAAAGAGCACGCACCTTGGCGGGCCACATGAGATCAGCCCGAAGGCCGAGGATGAAGAGCACTGCCCTACGGGGCACATTGATCCTGTGTATAATTCAATATGATCCCACATCCAGTTCTTTCAAAAAACACATTAAAAATAGGTATAATAGCCATTATTCCTAATAATAATAATAATAATAATAATAATAATCATTTAACATTCTTTAAAGGGTGGAGAGACCAATAGTTCATCTTAGATGTTTGCAGCAAACATTTCCCAAGCATCTCTTTTTGTTTTACTGTGAATACCAGCCTTGTTTTCTAATTCGGTATCAAATATCAAACTAACATTTGGATTGAGACGTCTCTTCTTAACATATCGCTTTAGTGTCGTACGGTCAATTCCCATTTCACGTGCAACAGCATTGACGGCTCTAATTTTTATCATTACCGCCACTGCTGTTCCCTTCATTTCAACAAGTGTTTTACCTCAATCTGTCTTTCGCTGACGATGTTTAACCATTGTGAAACCAAACCAAACCTACGAAGAAAACGAATTGCGTTTTTGCAATAACAATAATAGAAAGTGTCAAATTATAGGACTGTCTAAACCTACAATGCCAGGAGAATGCGTACATTTAGTATCCAGTGTTTAAATTAGTCCCCTATGGCTAGGGGATAATAGGTTTCTTAGGAGGACCGTAGCCCGCCGCAGGTGAAAAATTTTTTGGTCTTTTATATGCTTGTAGGTAATTTTTAGAGATTTTGTATTAAAATATATCCTGTTTTGAAAATGTGTTATTTAAGACACTGTAATGGAATTTTAGGAATGACAGTATTTGAAGAAATAAAAAAATTCACCAATAAGTTTAAAAATTTTAATTATTCAAATAATTTGACTATTAAATAGGTTACAAATACAAACCACACAGGATTCAACTCAGGCCCGTAGGCAGGATTTAGTGAGTGGGGGAGCTATGAAAAGTAGTAGGGGGCTACTTATGAACGAGAGCACCGAAAAAGCCTGAGCGCGAGCGCCGAAGGTGCGAAGCCCCTCAAGATAAGGAGATTCGCCAAGGCATTTTGTAGCATTTGGCACAAAATGGCATCCAATTTTGGATATCCTATTATGTGATTTTAGATTTTCTAAGAGTTGTAATATTGTTGCTCGTATTAATGAAAATTAACAATTTTCACAGACAACTTTGTCAGATAACAGTATGCTTGTTGTTATCCACAACTTGATTTTTGATGCGTGCATGACACCATTGGGATGATAGCACTGAATCAAATTGTCCAAATTTAATTATTAAATAAGACAACCGTTATAGTCCACAATACAATAACTTGCTTATTTTATTTTTGATAAAAACTTGTACATCTGTATCAAATGCCAAGAAATCAATAAAATAAAATTAGATTTAAATTTTTGTCTTGACAAAGATCAAACCACATTATAATAAAATGTACTATTTAGTTTAGCTTCTCATTTTTAGTTACTACACATCCATTCATGTGTTACACATAAAACTTGTCATCAGTTTCTAAACAATCTAAATAGAAAATTAAATTATATATCAAGTATATCTTTATATTAATATTGTTCTAAAAATTATGTGGTTTGACAGTAAGCTTTAAATGGTTTCTTCGAATTAATCAGTTCAGCAATATTGGGGTTAATATTATTGCACTGTCAGACTAGCACTAAGAAATATTAAATTATGGAAATAGTTTGAATTAATGAGAGTCATTCAAAAATCAAAAGCAAAAGTTTGTCAGCTAAGCTGAATTAGCTTCTTTCTCTGTTCTAAAACTGTAAGATTAAAGTTATTATAGTACTAGCAGTGCCCGTAGCGGCTTTGCTCGCATGAAATTAGAGAATTTGAACCGTGCTTACATAGTAGAGTACTGCACGGATCAATTTGTTAGGTCTCGGCTCGGCCCGTCGACAACTTGGCCCAACCCGTTTCAAAAACCGAAATTCCTGGCCCGGCACGGCCCGTCTAATGTGGGCCCGTCCCGTTTTTACAGGCCTAGAAGTTCTATATACTTGATGAAAAACTTCGACCCGTCCCACCTTGACTTCAGGTTTAGCCCGGCCCGTCTGAACACCCTAAAATCACTAAAATGTCTATATACTTGGTTAAAAATCTCAGCCCGTCCCACCTTGATTTAAGGTTTGGGCAGGGCCGTATGAAGACCCTAAAATAACGGCCTGGCCTGTCCGTCCGGTGATAAACTGAACTCATCTACTTTTAACCGGCACAAAACCTCAAAATACTAATTTTCACATTTGTAGCACTTACAGTTTTTGAGTAGCAGTTATTTTAAAATCAAATAACCCTTTTTCCACTTCACATTTGAGGTCCTGGAAACCAAATTTTCAAAAAATGGTGAAACACGTATATCATTATTTTTAGAGTAGAAACTAAATACTAATTTTACTTTTGTAGCATTTACAGTTTTTGAGTAGCAGTTACTTTAAAAACCAAGTAACCCTATTTTCCACCCCATATTTGAAGTCCTGGAAACCAAATTTTCAAAAAATGGTAAAACACGTATATCATTATTTCTGGAGTAGAAACCAAATACTAATTTGTACTCCTGTAGCATCTACATTTTTCGAGTAGCAGTTACATTAAAAACCAAATAACCTTATTTTCCACCCCACATTTGAGGTCCTGAAAACCAAATTTAAAAAAATGGCAAAACACGTATATCTTTATTTTTAGAATAGAAACTAAATACTAATTTTTACATCTGTGGTATTTACAGTTTTTGAGTAGCAGTTACATTAAAAAACAAATAACCCTATTTTCCACCCCACATTTTAAGTCCTAGAAACCAAATTTTCAAAAAATTCTAAAACACGTATTTCATTATTTTTGGAGTAGAAACTAAATACTAATTTTTATTCCTGTAGCGTTCACAGTTTTTGAGTAGCAGCTACTTTAAAAACCAAATAACCCAATTTTCCAACCCACATTTGAGGTCCGGGAAACCGAATTTTCAAAAAATGGTGAAACACGTATCTTTTTATGTTTCAAGAAGAATCCATATACCAAATTTCAAAATCTCATTTTTGGTTTTCGAGATATACATTGTCTTAGAAAAAAGTTTGTTTTCCAGTTTCTTCCCCTCAGGAGCAAAATTTTCAAAAATCCTTTCTTAGTGGATGCTTACGCAATAAAAATAATATAAGTTCCAAATTTCACGTTCCTAAGATGAGGCGTTTGAGCTCGGCGTTGATTATCAGTCAGTCAGGACATGTTCTTTTATATATATATATATATAGATAGATTTTAAGACTAAGTCCAAGCACTGGTTATGAAACTGATAACAATTTTTATGTGTAAAACATCAATGGATGTGCTTGAAATGAGAAACTAAACTAAAAAGTGCATTTCATTATATTTATAATGTGGGTTGATCATTGTCAAGACAATTATTTGAATCCGATTTTATTTTATTTCATTCTTGGTATTTGATATCTGCCAAAAAACCTGTCAAAAATTTTAGTGGGGGGCTGCAGTCCCTCAGTCCCCCGCTAGCTACGAGCCTGATTCAACTATCTATAATAAGTATTTCAATCGATTCATCCCCGCAACGTTTGCTTCCATCCCCACGGTAATCCTGCAAGGTTATTCTTATAACCGCGGTATTCCCACAGCACTCGTCCCCATTTCCGCAGAATTACTTCAAAATCCGCGGGATTCCCTCTGTTCCCATTACCGCGCACAACCCTACTAGGGTTAATATTTACGCATGTAAGAGCTGGTTTCTTATTGGTTGTCTTTTATAAACAGTATGATTTTGGGCGACTAATATTACAACTATTAGTTTTATATTGAATACTAATGTTTACTATGATTTTTGGTTGAATCTACCAGATATTTTTCGTTTACAACTTAAGACTTAACTTAAGTGTTCAATATTCAATGCCCGGGATTATCGGATCGCAGCTGATCCATTAATAAATTATTAGACTTAGATTAGACTAGACATCGACTTTTTGTCTTGTTTATTAATGTTAAATGTTAATGTTTTGAATTATGTAAGTTTTGTATTAAGTTGTTTCGATAATTAATAAATAGACCTAATTCAGAACTAATTGAATCTTTTTCATCTGAATTTCGTCTGTGATTATGTTATTTATTAGAGTTTAGACATCCATTTAATTTGATTGTTTAACAGTTAAACTTTAACTATGAAAAAATAAAAATTTTTGTCACTAGATTATTTAAATTCCTTTATTAGGAATTTTCTTACAACTCTGGTGTTACAAACTGCTTTCATAGATAGCTTAAAAATCTTAAAATGCATTTACATTACATTACATACATCATTACATCATTGCTTTATGTCTGACCGTCTTTGAGCTTTAATTATTATTATTTAACAACTTATGTAGCACAGTTAGTATAAATACTTTAAGGGCACTTTACAGAACAATTGATAATAGAAATGAATAATTATAGCGATAATTGTCAACAATGATATGATAATCAGAAAAAGATCATTCCGGGCTTTAGGACCGGTCACCGCCAACGGTTCATCTTCGAGGAACGAACATATTAGTTAATCTGTAAGATCTCAGCTGCCATCGAGATGAGTCTTCGTTGAGTCGCCTGTTGTGCTGTTGATCATATGGTGGAGTGAGATTGTGTAGACACTTGTAAACCAGCAAACAGAGCTTATACTGGATACAGACACGGATATTTAGAACGTGAAGTTCATTCCGAAGAATCAACGTTATGTGGTCGAACTTTTGAACTCTTGCAACGCGACGAGCAGATGCATTGATGACTGAGTGAAGTCGATCAAGTTGATGCTTTAGCAGTCCAGCAAACACTACATTACAGTAGTCAGTGGGTGACATTACAGAACACCTAACTAATTGGTGTAATATTTCACGCGGTATCGACCGACCGTCTGACCGACTTAAGCTGTCTCGAGATGCTAAAACAGACTTTTATGAAAGAGGTGATGTGCACCCTCATTACAGACTAGAGCCAGTTCCATGGCATCAGCACCAATAACAAAAGGGTTCCAATTAATATAAGGCACTATATAAATGCACATAAAAATGCAACATTATTTACCAAAGACTTGAGAGTGACATATGTACCTTTTTTTTTTATCTTATTATATTACCGCATGCCTATCTCCATGTTTGCCTCATCTACATGGAATGCCTCCCAGCCACTTTTCGTCTCCATAAAAAGTTTTCTTTAAATTCCACCCACCAAAACAAGTCACACATATAATGCCTCACTATTACTTATCAGCCCCACGTATGGTTTAGTTTTTATTTTAATCAAGTTTTTGCGTGGCTAGCGTTATTTTCAACTTCGGCTGCATTATATTTAGTATTAGAAGTTTGAAGTTTAAAAATATTATTTTAGGTCAAACAGCTTGAAGATACTTCCAACAGGTACAATCGTTCGTGGCAGTGGAAAGAGTCAGTTCTTTGATAAGGTTTGTCAATACACGTTGAGTTTGAGTTTGTTTATTCAGTTATCAATACATACATTCAAAATCACAAATAAGACAGAACAAAAAAAAAACTGCGTTATATTCTGTTTCATCCTGTTTCTCTATGAAATGTTATAGATGAATTATGGTTATTATGACAAGATAAGAAATTCTGGGCATGTTTTTTGTCAGCTTAATTTTCTTAATTTTCAGTCTTGTATGTAATTTTTAATATATTATTTAACTTTAAATTTCTGAATGAGTCACTGTCACCTCCACAATACAATCATCATCATCATAAATATATATTTATATAATAGATGGTTATATAACAATTATGTAAGTGTTTAACCACAAATACTACTCTGATATTGACCAGCTAAGATGCAGAAGTTTTTTTGTTGTAAATCTTTCAAAAAATGCTTTGATTAATTTTGCACATTCACTCGAATATTCAAACGTCTCAGAAAGCTTTTTGTCTTTCGAGAGTGAAACAGCGCAGTGTTATTAATTATTATTTTTTTTTATTATCCTTGAATTTACTTACACGTTTCCCTTTTATCTCTATGTACTGCTCGACTTTATTGCACAATTTTTAAATTCTCGTGAGGATGTTGTTACAAATAACTACTTCGCGTAATTGAAGATCACCACATTCAGAGTCAAGATCATTTTATAAAATTTTCTAATTTTTAATTTTTATGATGAAATTTAAACTAAACTAAACAAAACAAAACAGAATATTCGCCTTAAAAAAGTTTGCAATTGTTATTAAGTTAACAATGACAGCAGCTTTTATATTAAAGGATAATAAATAAAAGTGCATTATTCAACAATCAAATGTCATTTTTCAATTAAAAAAATTATTAAAAATTGGTAAATTTATTGAATGATGACTATGGAAATATGTTCTAAATATATTATTAAAGTTAATTATATTAGTTATCTAAAAAATGGCAAACGGCTATGTTGTGTATCCGAGGATACATAACATGCGGATGTGTTAATATCTTGTCACTTCCATTTTTCTGATCTTTCTGCCCAGTAAATTGTTTCAATTAGTCAGTTGTTTTCAAGTTTTGAAATTCCGATAGCTGCAATGAAAGGGTTATTTATGGATGGAGGTTTTTGTTAAACACTTTTTACTGGACTTTATAGCTTAGATTATTATGTTATTTTGTTCATTATGTATATTGATGAATTTCACTAATCTTTTTAGAGCCAGTTGATTCTAGTGAAAGAGGAAGGGAAATTGCCTGGCAGAGATATTGCCAGTAGCTCTTCTGCAAGATTTCCAAGATTTCAAGAATGTGCTCATTTCCATTATGAACTCGTCAGCATTTCTGGCATTAAAGTAGGTTCTTGTTGAACAGTTTGGTTTGTGATTTTTTTTGTTTTAAATTCAAAGTTGTTATCAAAATAAAAATTTTATTTGCTAATAAGGCCCAGTAAATAGTCCTTAGACCTATAGGCCACGAATCATTTGTTTAACTTTAATCAGTCGTGGGCCCATTAACAGAACAACAAGAGGCAGCCATATATAAGGGTCTACCCACACCCCTTGCAGATGCTGGTGGTTCCGGTGGGATTCAAACCGCAGACTTTCAGGTCTACACGTGAATGCCTTGCCTCTATACCACCAGGGCTTGCCCAATAAGTTTTCCTAATTTCCATTGGGTTCGAGTTCGGCAACATAAAAATTTGGGTTTGTTTGAGTTCGGTTTGAAATTTTAAAATTATGGGTTCGAGTTCAAAAAGTTGGGTTTAATTTCCATCTCTAATATATATATATATATATATATATATATATGAGTAATATACTTTGGCAAAATCCCCTCTCGTAAACACACTCCGTTAAAAACAAACGACCACTTTGCATTAATGACTTTTCTAATAAACTGTTCAAAATATTTAATTTTACGACGTAAACTAGAGTCCATTTTAAAAATTTATATAATACAAATAATAATAATTAGGACTGACTGGCCAGTTTCGACTACAGTCATCTTCAGAGTCCGTAACCTAAAATGTCGTATTACGTAAACAGCTAAAGAATATATAGTAAACATCAACATAGAAATAGTGTTGTGCCTATATTTATATATATATATATATATATATATATATATATATATATATATATATATATATATACACAGTGGGTGATCAGTTAACGAACAAATCGGATAACGAACACTTCCATGAAAGAATTTTGTGTTCGGACAACGAACATATATTCGGATAACGAACATATATTCGGATAACGAACATATATTCGGATAACGAACTTAAACAAATTTCACGGAGCGGTTACCGGTAAGCGGAAATCTGCTGTCACTGTGCGTGTGAACTGTCCTCACCATAAAAACAAAGCAAGAGATTATAGTTAATGTAGAGAGTGGACAGAAGGCGGCTGATGTTGCGAGACAGTATGGTTTGAATAGGTATACGGTATGCACAATCTTAGCTAAGAAAGATATCCAAAAGACTCATTCAGCTAAATGAGTAACGAAAAATGAAAAGGCCTGAATAATATACAAGACTATATGAATATGTATTATTTTTCTTGATAAACTTACTTAGAAATTATACATAATTTGTTTATAATTTCATTTCTAAGGGTCTCTGGAACGAATTAATCGGTTAACGAACAATTCGGATAGCAAACACAGTCTTGGAACGGATTATGTTCGTTAACCGATCACCCACTGATTTGTAATATATTATATATATATATATATCGAGCATTGATTCGGACCCATTCATAGTCGAGTGTTGTGTTCAACATACCCCAACAAAAGCGCTTAACAACCACTGTTTTTGGCGGTGGAAGTAGCACAGATGGTAAGGTAGTTGGCATGATGGAGGCGGTGTTATATATATATATATATATATATACACACACACATATATATATATATACATATACATATATATATATATTTATGTTTTTGAATACTTCGGCGCTATATGTTCTTTTAGGCAAACTCGATTGAAAAAAGTGGCGCACTTGGCTGAATCGATTTTATTTTTAATTTTTTCCAATACTCTAAATCGGTTTAAAAATAATTTATTCCCAATTAATAAACAATGGTATTCTTTTGATTTAACTCTTAAACTTTTTGGTTCTCTAAATAGTAATAAAACTAATAATAATAATAATAATAAATGTTTTAACTCATTTACAACTTCTGTTAAAAATATGCATGTTAATAGTGCCAATGTTTCTTCAGGTATTTCTTCGTTGAATGAATGTTTTGTACCAGACGTTTGTGTTTCAAAGGTTATAGATAATGTATGTGATTCTTCTTCCAGTCACGTCCTTGAAGTTGACTGTAATTCCGTTGCTAAAGGCTTTACTAACTGATCTTAATTATTTAGTTATTACTGTTATTATTATAATTATTTTAATTTAAATATTTTTTATGTTGTTACATTTGTATATAATGAATTTAAATTTTATTTAAATTGTATTTTAATTCCTTTCAATTAGTTGTATCTTTTACCATTTAGTCACTGCATTTTATTTTAAAAAGTTAAACGGCTCTGATGATGGCAAAAAATTGCCGAAATAGATCTATTAGCCTATAAGATTATGGAGTTTGTGTTTGGGAATAAATTATTTTTAAACCGATTTAGAGTATTGGAAAAAATTAAAAATAAAATCGATTCAGCCAAGTGCGCCACTTTTTTCAATCGAGTTTGCCTAAAAGAATATATATTTATATATATATATATATATATATATATATATGTATGTATGTATGTATGTATGTATGTATGTATGTATGTATGTATGTATGTATATATATATATATATATACACATGCTTCTTTTAATAATTTATTCAGCTTACTCTGCTGGGTCAAAGATTTGAAGTCGATGCTTCAAAAGTATGCAGGTTTTATGTGTTGGTGAGCTGTGGTGATCATGGCTGGACAGTGAAAAGATCATTTGAAAGTATTTGTAAAGTTGATGAATTACTTCATCAATGCGTTTACAGCAGGAGTTCCAGTCTGCTGCCGGAACTTCGTGAAAATTTAATGGACAGGTTTGGAAATGAGGTATGCTTGATTGTTATAATACAAGTGAAATATCATTTAAAAGAATTCACTAGTAGTCTTAGGGATAAAAACTTGTTTATGGTTAAATATATTTTATCAAGTTCTGATTAACTTGTTAGAAGTTTGTTGCTATATTATATAAAAGATTATATATATAATCTTAAGCATGCCGAACCGCTTCATAGTCACAACATTCAAGGCTAGGACCGTTTTTACAGGCACAAATTATCAAGAGAGTCTATGGCTCCAATGCATCGAAGTTTTGGGTTGTGTTGTGTTGAGTTTTTTGTGTGGTCGCGTCTACAAGAGTTGACTTACAGATAATTCTGGTTCATATATATGTAAAATATATATTTTACCTCCTTCAGTAAGAGTGGGTAATCTGCTAGCCTGAGGCTTTTGATAAATTAGATAGTATTATTTCATGCTCCTCTTCAGGAATGGAACTCTTATTTCTCGTTTTCATTCACGGCCAAGGTAGTCACGTTGCATACTATTGGAAGCTCATATGGTCCCTCTTTGAAGATCAAACAATCGTTTAAGACTTTTTGCAATTCAGCTGAATGTATTTAGAATAACCATTGATTCAATCAAAAACGGTTCTCTATCTTGCATCATTATTTAATCAAGTCCTTTAGGGACGTTTTCTGTTTTTTGTGCACGTTAGTTTTGCATTTTTTTAAACTTTCGCTTATGAAATCTATTTTTTTAATTGGAGTTTTGTTAACATCTTAAGAAGTGGCTATTAAAACCACAGATGATTTCTTTTGTATCACATTGTTAGCAAAAAACAATGTATCAAAAATGGTGATACTTTTTTAAAGAATCTAAATAATAAATGTCTAACTTTTTAAATTTCTAGTTTCTGAGTTTCAATGCATATAAAGTCTTTCTTTTCCACCTCTGAGGTCTTGGAAGCCAACTTATCAAAAATAGTTAATAACTTGTATCTTTATTTTTCAAATAGAATCTAAATATTAATTTTCATACCGGTACTTTTTGGTTTTTAAGTGGCAGCTAGTTTAAAAAAATTAACTTTTTCCATCTCACATTTAAAGCCCCAGAAACAAAATAACAAAAAAAACAACAAAACCATAATTTTTTATTTTTTTAAGATGATTCTAAGTACTGAATTTAAAAAATTTAACTATATGGTTCGAGGCTGGGATTGAAAAGTTGAAGCCTGCCGCAGATGCTAAGTTCACTGCACTTCTGAGTACAAGAAAAAAGCCATGAGTAAAAACAAGAGTTGCCTGCAGAATCAAAAGCCCCGACACTTTTTTGAGTTTTCTTTTTCCTGCTGCTGAGCTACGCATTTAGCAGACGTGAAGACGGCATCTACCTCCATCCACGAAGTGACTGGAACTTCTTCAACCTCGGCTGCCTCGGGGCGAGGACCAGGGTGCACGGAATCCTTATTCTGGAATTGCTTTTTGCCGAAGACGCTGCCCTCGCCGCTCACTCCGAGGCCGCTGTTCAGCGACTCATTGCTCGTTTTGCGGAGGCATGCGCAGAGTTCGGGCTCACCATAAGGAAAACCCAGGTCATGAGTCAGGATGTCAGCTCTGTTCCTACAGTCACAATCGATGAACACACCCTGGACGTGGTGGACAAGTTAATGTACCTCAGTTCCACTATCTCCAGCAACCTGTCCATGAATGCCGAGCTCAACGTGAGGATAGGTAGGCTGGCGATTGCCATGGCTCGCCTCGCGAAACGTGTGAGACAATTCTGTGCTGACCCTCAGGACAAGAATGGAATTGTACCGGGTGTGTGCTGGGCCCTATGCTCTTCTATAATGCAGTCTCCACTTTTGACCACCCTGTATGCTTCTCAAGAACGGAGACTGAATGTCTTCCGTTTGCGCTACCTCGGGTAACTACTTGGCATCACCTGGTGGGAGCATGTCTCCAATGCAGACATCTTGACCATGGCAGGGATATTAAGCATGTTTGCTATTCTTTCTCAGAGACATCTGCACTGTCTAGGACACATCTGCAGGATGGATGATGGTCTCATCCCATAGGATATCTTCTATGGTGAGCTAGCCACAGAAACGTGTCCAATCGGACGACTCTTTCTGCTCTACGAGGATGTCTGCAGGAGGGACCTGAAGTCATGCAACACCGGCCTAGCTAATCTTCGAGGCAGCGACTTCTGCCCGCTCTGGCTGGCGAGACCGGCATCCAGCGGGCCGAGGAGATCCGGCGGGAGGAGGGGAGGGGTCGTGGGCAGCTGAGGGCAAGGGATGTCGCTGTTTCCTTCATGGTCCGTGCCGCTGAGTACACCTGTGGAAAATTTGGAAGAAGCTTCAGCTCCCATATTGGCTTATTCAGCCACAGCCAACAATGCAGCTTCACCGGGTGTGCGCGTGCGTGCGTGCATGTGTCTGCATGAGTGAATTTATTTGTTATGTATGATTTAAAACAAGAATCTTTTTAATATTGCTAATTTCGTTTATTATGATTCTTTGAACAAAAATTATCGAATAAATTATTTTCAATTGGTAACAAATTCAATTCAAAGGAGTGCTTTAAAATGCTCGGAAATTACATCAATATCCTTTCAAGTTTGTTGCTCAAGGCAGCTGATCTTCTCACTTGTGGACCCGTTCTTGCCTGGTTGGAAGTTAGTTGATTCGTCTTGCAGATTTTTTTAGTTTGGATTGAAATTTTTTTATTCTTTTCAAATAAAAAATTATTATTTTTGCAATGTTTATATTAACATGCTTTGTTTGCTGTTTTGTTTCATGGGATTTCCTAAAGCTTTCTTAAGGCACTTTTAATAGTTGTAAAAAGTTTATTTTGTGCATGCAGGTGTATATCCTTTGACATAAACAGAAAGTTTTGTTCAAAAAATTTTGTTACGTACACTTAAATATTATTTAAAGTTTTTGGTACATTTATATAAGCGTTGTTAAAAATTTTTTTTTCCATTTTTTAGTCTTTGTTGAAAAAGACTATAAAGCCTTAAAATGAAATATTATAATTTGAAACAACACTTCATTAATTAGAATAAAACACAAGACTGATATACGTTGAGAACCAATTAGATGAGTAGTTGTGGTAGTAATGATTGGAATGTTGTTTGATTTTTTTATTGCTTCCTGATTATGCTTATTTAAGGTGAATCGAGATAAGTAAGAAGGAATTATTAACATGAAGTATTAAGAAATTTCTCAGTAACAACGATGGTGTTAATAAAAAATCCATTTTTTGTGCCAACAACTCTAGGTTGATAACAAAGGAAAGCATGCTTCTTTTACTGAATCCTCTCTGAACGTACCTGCTGTAGGAGCTGCCCACGTGGTCAAGTCGTATGTGGCTCAAGATGTCGATGAGCTCACATTTGATGTTAGTGTTATTAGAGTTGTTGTTAACTGCCGGAAGTTCCCATATGGGGCAGCTCATAATTATGTCATTTTTTTCTTTCAGTAAAATGATTTTATTTAGATAGAAACTGTTAAAGGTAATAAATTGATGTAGTTTCATACAATTGCCACCATTTTGATTGTTGTTTATTTAATATGCAGGTTGGTGACATCATCTCCATCATTGACAAACCACTCTCTCAGGAATCAACATGGTGGCAGGGAAAGAAAGATTTCAAGGTAAATTTGATTAGTTCCAACTGGTTTCAAATAACATCTCGTTGATTATTCTTTATAAAATAAATTAAAATTTTTTGTTTCCATACAAACAGGTTGGCTACTTTCCATCAGAATGCGTCCAACTGATCACGGGGTCGAGTAAATCACCGAACGTAACCGACGACGTATCGTGGACGAAACCAGGTTTGTCCGAATGAATCAACTCGATGACGGGTCGTAATTTTTCTAACCGAAATGTACTTTTAATGGCGTGTCAATTATGTTAGATTATAATTAAAGATGATTTCATTGGTTCAGTTAGGAATATGTGTAGATGTGTTAGTTAGTTAGTTTGAGCAATCTTAATGATGGAAATTATAAGAATTTATTAGTGCATCAATAGAAGATTTTTATATATTTATTTTATCAACAACACATTTTTATTAACTGCTTCATAAATATTCCAGTAGCTAATTAATTTGATATCAAAGCTTGTGGGGCTCTTGATATTGTTGCATGAGTCAGTTTTCTCTAGGAAGTAAATATGATTAACAAACAGGCTTTTCAGTATTATACTTATTATTATTATCAAAGAGCTTTTTAGCTAGAAAAAATCCACAGAAGCACTAAGATACAAATTACTTGAATAAGTTTTAATGTACTTCGTTTGTTTAAATACTTATCTGTATTATTATGTGAGGCGATGATGGTGATGATGAAGATTATGAGGATGATGACCATGATTGATGATGATGATGATGATGACCATGATTGATAATGATGATGATGATGACCATGATTGATGATGATGATGATGATGATGATGACCATGATTGATGATGATGATGATGATCATGTTATGGCACTAGCAGTGGCAAAGTAGGTTGGTGAGGCCTTTGTCTATGAATTGCAAGTTGAAATATGGAATCTTGCTGCCATCACTAGTGCCAGTATGTATGAGAAGGGGCCTTACATGGTCGTGTTTGATAATTGTTTTGTAATAAAAAATCATGAAATTTTGTAGTTCATCTTATTTTCCAATTTATTTGTTTTAAAAGCTTCTTTTTTATGGATTATAATTCAAATGTTAGAGTCTTTGTATATTATAATTTGTGCAATTTTTGCTTAATTTAAAAAGTTCTAATTTACCTTCTTAAAAATTTTTCTTAAATTTATTGTGAAAATAAAGAAAACATTCTGCATTCTCATTTATATTTTTATTTTTCAGTTCTGAAGAAAAGAGGAAAATTTGTAGCTTTTTTGAGAGATTTTTTCATTTCTCGACCAAACAAGATTCACTTGAAAAGTGCTGGAATTGTAAAAGAACGATTGTTTGGTTGTGATCTTGGTGAACATCTTTCTAGTTGTAATGAAGAAGGTGAGAGGATATGTGTGTATGATATCATGTAACACGATGATGATGATATGTGTATGATATCATGTAACACGATGATGATATGTGTATGATATCATGTAACACGATGATGATATGTGTATGATATCATGTAATATGATGATGATGATATGTGTATGATATCATGTAATATGATGATGAGGATATATTTATACTATTGTGTGATTTGATGTGGATTCGTTTATAATACTTGTTATATGATGAGGATATGTTTGTAATATTGTGTTATATGATGAGGATACAATTTTAATATCATGTTATATGATGAGGATATGCATAGGCGTGCGGGGTCTAATTGAAGTGGGTGGGCTGGAAGTAATTTTTGCCCGAATGCTGGAAGTTTTCAAAAAATAGGAATAAATGAACATGAGCGTTATAATAAATTACTTTTTTATCAATTCTATTTTTGTCTGTATATTTAAAAAAAAAACTTTAATAATAACGAAACCTTTTTATTAAAACATTCAAAAAAATATTGTTTTATGGATTTCCTGGAAGCAAAAATGTCAATAATTTGGTCATTATATTAGAATATCTTTGTTCAATATTTAAAATTGCCACACTGTTTAGACGTGTTTGGCCCATTGTACTCAGTAAAAATGTTTTAATGTGTCTGAGCGCGCTGAAGGAACGTTTGGCAAAACAAGATGTGGCTGGAATTGCGGTCAAAATATTAGCAACTTGATTGAAAACTGGTAGAACAACATGAAGGTTATTGTTGTAAAAAGTTGAGACAACATCGGCAGCTGCTGCTTGTCAACCTGCTTTAGGAGTGTGATCAGTGAGAAACTTAGAGTAGATTACCTTTTCTGTATCAAGCAAGTCATGATCAAGTCCATTCCGTGCGGCATTTTTTGTATAGTGAGCATGAGCACAGCGTGTTTTGGTCGTTTCCACTAAATCGGGAGTCTAATTCGCCAATAACTTTATCCAGACTAGACTAAAATACTATGTCGATATTCTATTACAGTCTTTGGCAGTTTGAAGTAGTTGAGCGTCTGTTGCTGGCTCTTCTCCAAATAGGGGTTGGCTTCTACGAGAAACTTGTTTTTTCCTTCCAACTCTTGCCTCTTTGAACGAAAATCGTGTGCCGTGGATAACTGTCTTTACACTTTGCGCAAATCTATCAGTGTAGATCCAAACATTTTCAAAGTGCTCTTCATTTCTACATTGATGGAGAGTGTCTCTGGTGTCTGTGGCTGTTTTCTTGGCTGTTATCACGTCGACAGTTTTTCCCTGCAAATATCTGCTGAGACTATTTGTGTGTGCTAGTATTATTTTTAACACAACCAGCCCAAACAAAAATCAAAGTCACATTATTGCAGTCAGTAAGGCTGTACTGCTTATATATGTTTTGAATCGTGATCATCTGTCAAATTAAGCAAGGCCGTTGTGATATTAGGCAACTGCTCCATCACGGCTTTTACTGATTCATATCTACATGACCCCCTGGTCAAACTTTGAGATTTAAGTGTTTGTGACATTTATATATAAAAAAAATTTAAACTGTTTTGCCCGAATTTTCAGCTCATTTGGCCCGAATTTTTTCCCGAAACTGGGGGGGGGGGCTGCAGCTCCCCTCGCCCCCCGGCTCGTACGCTAATGAGGATATGTTTATAATATGATGAGGATATGTTTGTAATATTGTGTTATATGATGAGGATATGTTTGTAATATTGTGTTATATGATGAGGATATGTTTGTAATATTGTGTTATATGATGAGGATATGTTTGTAATATTGTGTTATATGATGAGGATATGTTTGTAATATTGTGTTATATGATGAGGATATGTTTGTAATATTGTGTTATATGATGAGGATATGCTTGTAATATTGTGTTATATGATGAGATTGTAACCCCCCCACTAGTTATTGAGTTACGATGTGATGATGTTTTTTAATCTTTAAAAAAAAATCAAGACATTTTTAAAGTTTTCCAACTAAAATAAATTTTGATTTGATTTCAATGCCACATGTAAATATTTGATTGTTTAATTTTTTGACGCTATTTGATTGCTTTTTTTTCATTTAGTCAATTGATTATATTATACAGTGCCCATGATAGTAACTAGCTGTATAAAGTTGATTGAAGAAAAAGGAATCGTGGATGGTATTTATAGACATTCTGGTGTCGCCTCAAATGTTCAGATGTTGAGGTTGGTAATTGCTTTTTATTTTGTCATATGTTTGACGTATTTTAATTACAAGTTCAAAACATAATTGTTATTACTTATTATCTTGTCTTGTTAATATTCTATTAAATATATATTTAAATCGGTCCTTACTTTACTTTCAGTTAGTGCATGTTGTTCAACTACTTATTTTAATTTGTATGCAAATAAAGAATCTTGTGCATCGGATTTGCCAAAGCATTTTACTCAACATGAACTTCCTTTTTTTAACTTTGTGATGTAACCAACAAAAATCTATTTTATTTTTCTTATACTAAAAATAGCTTAAAAATAGTTTAATGTTTCCAATTTCCAAAAGTTCAATCCAGAAAATTTCAGAATGGAAAAATTCAGGAAGAAAATTTTATGGATTAAAATAAAATATTAATATTTGCTAAGAATGAATCACAAGTATTAACTATTTTGACATTCTGTGAGACCAATTGTAGTTCAGACCGACTTGAGATATTAATTTGCTTGAATTGAGACATTAAGCAGTATTTGCTTGAATTGAGATATTAACCAGTATTTGCTGTGTAAATAAATATTGTTTTGCTTAGCAAGTGGTCATGGTTTTTTTTTCTAGTGGATAAATAAAATTTATTATTTATTGAAATGTTGTCAATATCCCCATTAACTGTTCAATTAATGTTGTTATTCTAGGAATGAATTTGATGCAGGAAATCAGCCTGACTTACACACCGACAGAGTTATACAGGATCTTCATTGTGTATCTTCTCTTTTAAAAATGTACTTCAGAGAGCTTCCAAATCCTCTTCTTACGCATCAACTCTATGACAGATTTCTTGTCAGTTTTATTTAGATCTTTGAGAAACTAAATGACAATAAAGAAATTCAGATAAATGTGTTTTAAAAAACTGATTTATATATATTATTTTAAATTTACTTTACAAATCTCAGGAAATCGAGATGACTGAGAAATTGCAGTCGAACAAAATATTACCGATGGCACATCTCGTTAGTCTCCTCCCACCACCACATTTTCGGTTCGTATGATCTTCACATTGCTTCATTTTTAACAAACTTTTATTTTTAATATGCATAAATATGTATCATTATGAATTAGTTTATTTCTAGGATTATAATTTAATTTATAATCTTCACATTGCTATAGACATACTCCCAACCGCATTCGTTTTATGTCCAGTTAAAAGGAAATTACCATTATGTCATCTGGGGAAAATGAACTTTGTTGTCATTAATGTACATTAATGTAGTGGTATATTGTTCTAAGCATTGTACCCACTCCAAAATAAAATGGAAGCAAAAACCTGACAGATATTTATATTGCCGCTTAGTTATAAATATTCTGAAAAATTTAAACTATCCTAACCATACATCAAGAAAATACAAAATAGCAACCTAACGAAGCAAAAACATTTAATAATTCATCACATTAAGCTCTTGAAAACAATTACTGGCGAACAGGTACCCGCACGAAATCTGGCGTGGGTGGTCGGACGGGGTTTTTCTGCATTTCTGGCAGCTCTAATTAAAATTCATCTTTGACACAGAAGGAGAAGCATATGAAGTGATTTTTACATCTAGGGCTACAAGACATTGAAAGCAATATGCTAAGTGTGCTAAGTGCACATCAATCTAAATATGTGGCTGGAACAGTGACAGTGTGACACTGATGATAAAGAACATTATGAGATAATAACCAACTGGTAGTCTAGACAACCTGAATACTAGAAACCAGCACTTAATTTGACCTCTTTTTCTGTTATTTTTTCATGCCTTTCTAACTAATTCTGTTTTACTGCACGCTTAATTACACATGGGTTAATATTGTTTTGGCAAAAAATTACGTGTAGTGATTAACTTTCTTAGTATCAGAAACATAGCTTTCATTAATTACTGCTCAGTTGATATCAGGAAATGTGTTTTTTCTAATTGGTACGGATCAGTTGCGGCTCTACTGAAGTCAGGGGAGGGAGGTTCAATGTAGGATTTTTTCACCCCTCCCAGCTGGAGATTGAGTCACTTATGATAGTGTTGTGGGGCTGGTTTTACATTTAAGGTATTCTAAGATTTTTGGTGGCTGTATTACGGGTTGGTAATTTCAAATGCCAAGCCATCAAGTAGAATAAATAATATTGAGTAAAATTATTCCAACAAAATGAATCTGAAATATAATCTCATGACTGAGTTACAATTAATTCATACTGTAACTTTGGGTGGTGGTATAGCGTAAAGCATTCGCCTGTCGGCGTTTCGAATCTCACCGGCATCACCATCGTAGCTCCCTTAGGCAAGGAATTTACTCGCATTGCTCAGGTTGATTGTCTCGCAGGGTTAACTAACTCCTTTCACTAATCTTAAAAACACTTTTAAAATGTTAAATTTGTTGTTAATATTGTCTAATTTTCTATATTTAAGTCTTTTATAACAATAAATTAATTTATAATTAATTGGTTTAAAATAATTTGTTATTAAGGACTGCCAAGGTTCTTTTTCAACATTTATCATTCATGTCATCAAAGCAAAATGAAACGTCAATGAATGCAAGAAACCTTTCCATTGTTTGGTCTCCTAATATACTCAGGTATGTTAACTTTTAATTTTATATTCAAATTTTGCTCAACTGAACTTTGGTTTCAGCATATTTCCAAGATGAGATTTTAGTGGGTCTGTTTTCGTGGAAATAACTTCTGCTGACATATTTGTGGGATCGTTTTACAGTAATGGCGAAAGGGGATTGCAGACAAGTGGTAACCCGAGGTGGAACTTAAGGGGCAGCAAATTTTTAGAAAAAATAAACTAAATAGATTTTACCTCTCTCATCCCCTGATCATCAATTTTTCTGGAAGAAGATTTTATATCTCCCAGTCATCAACTTGTTTTGAAGGAAAATTCCAACAATTTTTTTCGAGGTTTCCACCCCAGGTGCCTGAAATCCATGCTACATCTGCAGTCACCAGTTGGTGTGATTGATTCAAATCGATGATCTTCCAGTCTAAAAATAAAATTCTATTTACCAAAATTAAGTTTTATAGAACTTTCATGAATTTAATTATAAAATATTAAATAATCATTATCAAGGCCACTACAAGAACCAAAGAATGATTCCAACTTATTAAGAATGACCAACATGCAAGCATCAGTTATAGAAACAATGATAACACACTCTCATGACATCTTCAAAGAAACTGAACAGTTAAATCAAAGTAAATTATTGAATGCTTTATTATAAGTCATCTCTTTCATTATTTTCATCTTCTCTGCTTTTAATTGTTTCTATTTCCATTTTGTTTTATGTTTATGTTTATGTTTTTTTTAGATATTTCGTTGTGTGTGTGTAAGAATGTGTGTGTAAGAATGTGTGTATGTTCAGTTTGCTCAATAGCACATTCATATTTGTTCAATTAAAAGTTCTCAATGTTCCTGAGAGAATGTGTAGTATATTCTTGGAACCTATGTCTTGGAACAATGTTTAATTCAATTTAGTTTATTCGTTTCTTCAGTATTGACATCCTGTTGAACAGATAATTATTCTATCTAACACTGGTCTTGTCAGTGCAGTATATACATACTACTAATGCTATTAAATATCACATTTAGCATAATCATATTATAATGTTATAATTAGGGGTGCACCGGAGTTCGGCCCCATGTGGTTGAACCGTAAAAGTGAGTATTTTTTTTTGTATATGTAAAATAGTAACTAAAATCTAGCCCAGGTCGGTTTTTGAATTTTAAATCAGGCCAAACCCGAATCCAGTGCATCCCTAGTTATAATAATAATAATATTATTATTATTATTCTCTGTGCTCAGGCCCGTGGAGAGGAGGTCGGGGTCGGTGGAGATTTTGCCCTGGGCCTCCTGCTGGTCGAAGGGCCCATCACAGTTGAAAAAAACGCTCCTGGTGCTTACCTTTATTTTATTAAAGACCTTAAAAAGAAGTTCTAGAGAGTCTAGAGAACTAATTATAATTGCTTTGTTGACACAGACCTATATTGCCAGGTTTTGATTGGACATATATGTTGCTACTTAAATAGTCTCCCAACCTTACTTACTTACTCATTCAATCACTCAGCTCATGAATGTTATATTACTCATGTGACTCAACGATTTA
Source organism: Erpobdella octoculata (assembly GCA_963978895.1). Lineage (NCBI taxonomy): Eukaryota > Metazoa > Annelida > Clitellata > Hirudinida > Erpobdellidae > Erpobdella > Erpobdella octoculata. The sequence goes on from OZ022247.1 coordinate 8,864,780, forward strand.
TTGTATCCATTCTCACTCCCACATAAACAAACAGTGCTTTAGCTACATGGTTTTTGTCATCTTAAATATTATTTGTATATTTCTTTCTAATCAATGTTACAAATATATATCTTTTGTTAATTACATTATTTTATTATTTGTATATTTCTTTCTAATCAATGTTACAAATATATATCTTTTGTTAATTACATTATTTTATTAACCTAAAAGTACCTATTTCTATTCAACTTATTCAATATTATTTTTTTTTCTCACTTTCAATTATCAAATTTTTTTGAGAATGCTCGGAAATTTTTAGTGGGCCAAAAAATTTCGAAATTGCAGATTCTTACCTGTAAATTTCTCCTTTTCTATTCTATCCGCATGTTATATTGTGTGTGCGAACTTGTGTGAAGAATTAATTACCCTGTTGTGTATGCATTCAGACTTATACTGGTATTTTGTGTGTCTGTGATCACCTGCAGACATATACCATGGAATTCTGTATACACTCAATTATCTTTATAAATCATTTATAATTACAGTATAATCCCGCTTTAAGGTACCCTGGATATAACGTACAATAGGATATAATGTAATGAAACTTTCGTCCCCTGCATTTGCCCTGTCTTCCTCGTGTTAAGTTACCCCGGCTATAACGTATTTGGATATAACATACATTTGGATAAAATGTACATTTGGATATAATGTACATTTGGATAAAATGTACATTTGGATAAAATGTACATTTGGATATAATGTACATTTGGATATAACCTACATTTGGATATAATGTTCATTTGGATATAACGTACATTTGGATATAACGTACATTTGGATATAACATACATTTGGATATAACATACATTTGGCTATAACATACTAATACTAAATTATTGGTCCCAATTACAATATTTACCATGTATATAACGAATTATTTAACTCATTTACAAAACATGACTGGCATAATAAATGGTTATTGCAACCGTGGGAATAAAAAAAAGTGATATTCAAGTTATCGATCGTCTGATGTCCCAATTTCAAGAATAAGTTATCAACGCTTTTTTGCATCTATTATCCAGTATAGCATTGTTGGCTGCCAACATGTGTTTCAAACAGAGGAAAGCACAAGCTCGTATTTATTTAATCTTAAGTGTTTTTGTCGAGATTTTAGGAAACCTGTTTCCTAAAATGTGCCAATAATACATTTTGGTTGGTTATGAAAATAAATTCGAAAACTAGTCACCATGGAGAGTTTGGGTTTATTGCATTAGGTTTGTGCCAAAAAGTAATTCTGGAGGCAATTAGCTCAATTGCTTTAAAAAATAGAAAATTAATAAAAATAATGAACTTGAATAATAAATTTGTCTAAGGATTTATATAAATTTTATCAGCTATATTAAACTTAACAAATCTATGATTTTGCCGAAATTACTAATCTGGCTCGCCAAAATTGCGCAGAGTCACTTTGATATAATTTAATACTTTTGTAATTTTAAGCATGTCTTAGAAAGTAAAGCAATCACGCTGAAAAAAAATATGTGAGAAAATGAAATATAATCTCAAGTTAAAATTTCTTGAGTCTCAGTAAATCTACCATCAATCAAGACACTCCATATAAGTGGTTTGTCTAAATTAGATCACAAAGCGTCCCAGTCAGTGGACCACTAGTCAGAAGAAAGTCACATATATTTTAGGCCATAATACAGCACCTATTACTGCTATGCTGAAGTTATATTTACAATAAACACATTTTGTTTTTCCACAATAACTTGTTATTTTTTTCATACCCTGGAATGGACTTTGGATATAATGTACCCATTCTTTGGGTCCCTTGAAGTACGTTATAGCATGATTATACTGTATATGGTTAGATGCTTAAAGAGTATAGGGGGTTGCTCCAACCAAAATCTAGTCAATAATAAGTAGGTTTTATAAGATGTCACTGGACTATATTTTATGTTATAGATAATCTATTATTATAAATCATTTCAGTATGTTCAAAACCATCTCTTCTCCACTAATCCTTGATAATATATTATTATAAATCATTTCAGTATGTTCAAAACCATCTCTTCTTCACCAATCCTAGATAAAATATTATTATAAATCATTTCAGTATGTTCAAAACCATCTCTTCTCCACCAATCCTTGATAAAATATTATTATAAATCATTTCAGTATGTTCAAAACCATCTCTTCTTCACCAATCCTTGATAAAATATTATTATAAATCATTTCAGTATGTTCAAAACCATCTCTTCTCCACCAATCCTTGGTAATACCAGCTGGTCGGTTAATTTCACTGGACGAAGCCAGGAAATTGTTTGGGGGAAAAGTTCAGGATCGACCTGTTAAGGAAATGCACCACATTCATTCTTTCATCGATGTGCCTAAAGAGTTCGTTGACCTTTTAAAAATGTGTTTAATATGTATCATCTCTGTTACTTTTGTCATTGTTATTAGATTGAAACCTGCAATGTTTAGTTTGCTTATTTATTTAAATACTTTTTGTAACTTATTTTAAGCTTATGTTCAGCTGAGGTTAATGAAAATAATATTTTATTATATATGAACTATGGGTGTACATATTTTCTTGCAGGCTCATTGGAAAGAAGAAATTTGGTTCAGCAAAAATGAAAGGTTTCAAAAGTTACCAAGACCTACCGATGATTAGTGAGTTTTCAATTCTTTGTTGCAATGCATGTTTTAAGTGAATGTGTTATTAGTACATGTTATGTGAATGTGTTAGTAGTACATGTTATGTGAATGGGTTAGTAATACGTGTCTTTGGTTAATGTGAATGGGTTAGTAGTACGTGTCTTTGGTTAATGTGAATGGGTTAGTAGTACATGTTTTTTGTGATTATAATAATGTAATTTCTTTTCAGATGTAACAAATCAAAACGTTGACAAAGACGAAGGAACATGCTCCCCTGAAATTAAAAAAAAAGATGAATTCAGTGGTTTGTTTGATTTTAATTTCTGCATTTTCAACATACATATTTTCCTTTGTCTTTATGTCTGTTAGAAAATTTCATTATGCTTTTAGGTGGCGCTTCAATCCTCACTAATAAATGTTTATTGTTTTTGCACGTTATCACTAGTCTATTGTATATTCAGTTATTTTAAGGTGTTATTGGAGCTTGTTTTAATGAATAAATTGATTTTGTACTTCTGAATTTTAATAGGCCACTCTAAAAAGCAACCTCGACTGTCATGTGACTTCACCATGACATCGATTGTAAATCAAAAACCTATAAAAAGTCCAGTCCATGCAGCTTCATTTGATCCAATCAGCTGCGACTCTCTTCAACTAACCTCACGACCGAAGATCTTGCCAAAGAATAACCTCAGAAGATCGGTAACGAGTGATGAGACTAAATGCGATGTCGTCTCTAAATCGTCTCTCGGACATTCCGGAACCCCGCCGCCGACGGAAACTGAAATTCAAAATGCCAGAAGGAATCTTTCGACTAGGAAAAAACCTGAAGTTTCAGACGAGCAGAGAGATTTGGTTGTTGCAACGAATGAAATCAGAGAAGTAAATTCAAAGAAAGAAACTGTGGGAGCCGTAAAAAAGATGGAAAAGTTTCTGCATGGTCAGGTGATCGATGAACTCGATGAAGGTTTTGTCATAATCACTAAAGAGGATTCCACCGTCCATCCTTTGAAACTCGATAAATATCCTGACCTCAGCCATCCTAACGTTGAGTCGCCACGACCTTGTTCGAAAGATTCTCAAGAGGCATCTCAGATTATGAGTGAATTGGTAAAATGGCAAGAAGGTAAATTAAAAGAAATGGATCAGCATGCTAAACAAAATTCTTCTAATATTCATTCGAATGCTGAAAAACCAGTTTCCCAGTTGAAACTCACTTCGGCACTTTCTTTCGACCAATCAGAAAGGACGGTCAACAAGTTGAGAAAATCATTGATAAAAAAACCTGCCGATCGGGTTGTCAGTTCTTTTATTGGAAGCAAATCACAAATAAATCAGCTGCCAGGTTGCACGTTAGTTGATGAACTTGCAAAAAGTGGGAGAGAATTGAATCGAGAGTCGATACGTGATCCATCTGATTCAGTCGCAGATCATGTAACAAATTATGACTTTCTACAACCGATTAACAGAAGCAATAAAGTTACGATCGAAAGTGATGTCAATAATGACACGACGATTCCATTTGAAGTTCCGCTTGATCGACCTTCCACGTCTGTCATCGAAGTGAGACTCCGTAAAGGAGCGAATCCGCATTTAAATGTACCGATGATCCACAACTACAATCTACAAAATAGATATTCCTGTGCATCTGATTATGATAATATGATAGAACCCGATTCAGTTTTTCTTCAAGCAGAATGTACAAAGCACGGTAATTATCTGCTATCTTCTTCTTGTGGGGATCTGTGTAGCGAGCGAACCGACCCGATCTCCTCATTCAATTCAAGAAACAGCAACAACATCAATAAAAGCAACAGCAGTGAAAGCATTCTAAGTCATATTCGACCAAACAGATCTTACATTGAAAAAATTTCTCCTTTTGTTAATTTAAATTATAATCAAAATTCCTATTACCCTGCACGCAATGATGAAGATGATGATGATTATTATTATTATGACACGTACAACTGTTATTCAAACATGCCTTTACGAAGAAATACTGTGAATTATCCTCGAAACGTCAACAGTCTACGTTTTCTTCAACCGAATCCTTTGAATCATTCGAGCAGTCGTAGTACTAATCTCACTCCTCACAATTTTCAGTACGACAAGACAAATTACGTCAACCATCATCAACCTTCGACGTTTCCATCAAACGTGCCTTATGTCGTGCAGTCGTCTCAAAAGTTTGTGACGGTCATCAACTTGGATTCTCCCGAGAGATGTTCTGGTGTCTCTGCCAATGTCAGTGGTAGTACTGTGGTCATGTTGTGATGATCCAATGATTCTCTTGTTTTCTACATTTTTGTGTATTTTTTTTCATAAAACAATGAGAATATTTTTGCCTTGAATTTTCTTATTTATCCAAGAAAACTGTTTAATGTTATTATTGTATTATTATTATTTTCTTAAATGTGTTCCCACCAGATTTCATTCCAGACGAAATACACTTAAACGAGTGACTGTATTCTTTCTTACTGAATGATTCCAAACAGTCAATTTCTCTGCATCATTCATTCTAATAAATTATTTAATTTTTTTTAGAATATTATATAAAACCAGATGGCATTGTTTTTGTAAACTATTAACTGAAAGACTTCATTTTTTCATTTTGGAAAAATTCTTTATAAAAGTTAACAAGCATTTTGTAAACAATTATGTTCAATTAATATGTATAATTTTGCTTGCATGTTTAATAACTGTTTTCACTTTCATGAGGATGGCAAAATCTTTTTATTTATCATAATTGTTTTAGTCATTGGGTCTTGATGATGTTGTAAGGTTTGTTCATATTGTAGTCAGGGGCGTCATTTGCGGGGGGGGGGGGGCAGGTGTAATTGCCCTCCCCCAAGGATTTCCGGAAAAATTTGTCTTTGCAGTTGAAGTGGATTGACTGAATTTGTGGTGTGTTTTACGATGGCAGGAAATAATTACTTTGAAAAGTAGCTAATTTTGGTTGCTAATCACAATAATTACGACCCCAATAATTAGATATTGGTTGCGCTTTTCATAAACGGTTAGTTTTGATTAATGCTATGGAAAAGTTCAAGAGTGGCGTCGAGCTTAGGACATATGCTAGTGTATGTAACTCTAGGACCATGAGATGATGCTAGTGTATGTAACTCTAGGACCATGAGATGATGCTAGTGTATGTAACTCTAGGACCATGAGATGATGATAGTGTATGTAACTCTAGGACCATGAGATGATGATGATAGTAGTTGTAGCTCTAGGACCATGAGATGATGATAGTAGTTGTAGCTCTAGGCCCATGAGATTTTCGTAGTGCATGTAACTAGGCCCATGAGATTTTTGTAGTGAACTCCGCCTCGCTAGTTGCGAGCCAGTCCCAAGCCTGGATAAAGGAGGAGGGACAGTTAAAAGGATCAAACTTTGATCAACGACAGGAAGTACTTATGTGCTTCCTACATACTGCCAGTTCAGTCTTAAAACACCTCGAGTAAAGGACTATGAACTATTACAAAAAAAAGTGCATGTGGAGCTCTAGGACCATGATATTTTGATAGTGCATGTAGTGCTCTAGGACCATGATATTTTGGTAGTGTATGTAGTGCTCTAGGACCATGATATTTTGTTACTGCATGTAGTGCTCTAGGACCATGAGATTTTGCTAGTGAATGAAGTGCTCTAGGACCATGATATTTTGGTAGTGCATGTAGTTCTAGGGCTGCACATGTAGTTCTATGCACTTATTACTACTAACTACATGCACGGGTAGGTACATGCGGGATGTTGAGACATAGGGCGTCGTGAGAACGCAGGGTTGCTCCCCGCCCCAAGTATTTAAAAAAAATTATATATATATATATATATATATATATATATATATATATATATATATATATATATATATATATATATATATATATATATATATATATATATATATATATATGCGCGACTGGGAGCGGGAAAGCGACAGGGAGCGGAAAAGCGATATGTATGTATGTATATATCAGAGGCGGCAATTCAGCAAAATCTTGGGGGGGCAAACATTTTTTAAATTCAACCTAGAGAATTTTCAAACTCAAATTCCATGCCAATATACACTACCCTAATATGTTGTATTTTCATTTAAAACATCATATTAGGTAATTTAAAAAAAAACAGTATAAAAAATATTAACTTTTATTTAATATTGAACGCAAACATAAAAAACGTTTAAATTATGAATGTAACAAAGGTTATCTAAAAAATTAGAAAAATATTAGAAGAGATATATGATATAATAAGTAGATATAATTCAAAATGTATGAAAAATACTACGTCTGACCTGTTTAAATCAAAAGTTGAGGTTCTGGTGGATGATGTAAAATCAGTGAGCAAATCTGTACTTGACACAAAATCCAGTATAGATATTAGATCTGACAGAAACCAAAGAAAGAATAATTTAATATTGTAAAATCTGCATAAAGATGAAAAAGCTTCTAAAGCTTCAGACAAAGAGATCATAATTGAACTGATGAAACAATTTGGACTAAATTTTGATTATCAAAGGGATGTGGCTGAAATGACTAAATTGGGAAGAAGAGGTAACACAGATGCAGCTTCAAGAAGCAAACCACTGTTGATAAAACTGTACAGTTACTGTAAAAAAACATGGTCTTAAAAATTGTTTTAAATTAAAAGGAGACACGTGTGCAAAGTACAAATCACTTATCGTTGGTCGTGATTTGTCTAGAGATGATAGCAACCATTGCAAACAGTTAATGCAAAAGGCAAGAGAAAATAAAGGCGACCAAGCTGGACATTTCATATATAAAATCAGGAGTGAACCGGGATCTTTCCGTCTGGTCATCGATAAAAGGACAAGTTTTTAGATGCTAATGAGTCCAGTAGAAAAATGAAGAAATTTCAGGCCGTTGGTAATCGAGTCAAGGAGGCGTGGTTTCATATGGCGGCTCTAAATGCCCGTTCAATTGTTCAAAAGGGACCTCTCATACAAGACCTTGTCATGACAAACCACCTCGACGCTCTCGCTATTAGTGAGTCCAGGATCTGTGATAATGATCCGGATGCCATCACGCTCGATTCCATGCCAGCCGGCTTTTGCTTGCTGCATGCCCCTCGTCCGTCTGCGACCCAACGAGCTCGTGGTGGAGATCTTTGCTTCATTTACAGTAGTGACATCGCCGTAAAGCAACACCCATACTATAAGCTTTTAAAACAACAAACTTTCGAATGTCAACTGTTATCAATATCTGGTTCCACCTCAGACCGGTGCATCGGTAAACCAATTATCGTTGCCAGCATCTACCGACCACCATCCTCTGCGATTTCCACATTCTTCTGTGATGAATTGTCGGACCTACTCTCGCGTTTTGGTGAGTGCATTGACGCTGACAGGTTTGTCACGTGTGGCGATTTTAATTGCCCTGGTCCTGGTTCCACTTTTGACGCGGATTAACTCTTCTGTTCGACCAGCACATACTCTACCAATACGTTCTCGCTCCGACACATCATACGCAGCGAAAAAGAGTGTACTTGACCTTGTCGTCGGACTCATTAACACGAGTCGAATCACGGCGGTTGGCGTCCATTCATCTCACGATGTCTCAGACCATGATCTCATCTCGTGGTCCGTTCTTGGACAACCGCGACCACCACGTGCATCCATCACATACAACTTTCGCAACATCAAGTTCATGGATCTAGGCAAGTTTCAGGGGGATATAAATAACTCAGATCTGTTCACCAGTCCACCAGCGACGTCCAGTGAATTTGCTGATCAGATCGACAGGGTTGTGATGGACGTTCTTAATGTTCACTCTCCTACACAGACGCGCACCAAGCTGGCCCCTTTAAATTCTTGTCGTCACGGCGGTTGGCTCTCACGTGACGCTGTTCTTGCAAAACGGGAGCGTCGCCGTTTAGAGAGGAGATGGAAAGCTCATGGTCGCGAACAGGACCGTCTTGCCTATCGCAAGGCATGTCACGTTAAACGGAGCTGTCATTGTCTCCCTGAGCCAGCACTACACTAACAAGATTCAAGCCTCGCTGTCGTGCCCAAGAGCTAGATGGTCCGCTATACGTTACTTACTTCATACAACACCCGTGGCCAATGTCGACAGAGGGGGACGGACAATGTGCGACACACTGTCTTCCTTCTTCATTAACAAGATCAGTCCGTTAAAACTGCTATTTCATCCAGGCTGCCTGAAGACAAATTCGATGCTTTATACGCTGACGGTACTTTTACAGGACCGCAGCTATGCTGCCTAGATCCTCCGACTTTGGATGAGGTTAAACGACTCATAAACTCAATGCCGGCAAAGTCATCTCCTGTTGATCACGTTCCAGCTCTCGTCATTAAATCCTGTCCTCGGTTCTCATAGCTCGTCTTGCAACTCAAGATCGAGGCTCGAATCAGGTTCAAGATCGCACTACTGACGTTCAAGGCAATCACGACCAATAGGCCTGCATATCTTGCTGAATTGCTGAGTTTCCATGTCACACCAACAGGTTTTTCTAAATATTTTGCCCCACAAGATTTCTTGATATTTAAAAAAAATAATATATTTTTGATTTTAAAATAAATTATTCTGCTCCTTGAAATCAAATTTAAGAAATAATGCATAATTGAAGCTGAAACAAGAATGTACACAAAATAAAGTTTTTTAAAAACACAATTTTATATATATTTGTTAAATTTTGCAAATCGATTTCTAAATGCAATAATAGTTTTACCATTGTGTATAGTAATTTTTTCTTTAGTCAACATTTTAATAAGTTTTTGTCATAGTAATGTAATGACATGATTACCTAAAAGGGAGTTTAATTGATGCAAGCGCCATCTAGTGAATAATTTTAAATGCGTTACAAAATAAATATTGAAATTATTTGTAATAATGATTAGATCGCTTCAGAAACTATTGAATACTAGAAATAGTCCGTCAAAAATAACGGATTTTTTTTTTAAATCTCATATTATTTTTCGATTGTAGCGCCACCTCTTTTGATTCTTACGACCATAGATATTCTACACCATAAATTTGTAGTCCTAGAAACCAAAACATAAAAAATTTGTAAAACATGTGTTACTTTATTTTCTAAGTAGTATTTTAATACTAATTTTTATATCTGTACTATTTTCAGTTTCAGAGTGGCAGTTAATTTTAAAAAAAAATTAGCCCTATTTTTCACACCACATTGAAATCATGGAAACCAAATTTTCAAAAATTATTAGAACATGTATTTTGTTTTTTATAAGAATTATCTAGGCACAAAATTGAAAAACTTTCAAATTGTTAGTTTTTAATCAAATATCCCGTTTTTCCACCACACATTTGAAGTCCTGGAAATGCCAAAAATTGCTAAAACACGTATATTTTTATTTCTCGAGTAGATACTAAATACTGATTTTTAAATTTGTAGCACTTACAGTTTTTGAGTAGCAGTTATTCTAAAAAAAAACAACCCTATTTTCCACCCCACATTTGAGGTCCTGAAAACCAAATTTTCAAAAAATGGTAAGACACGTGTTTTTTTTGTATGAAAAATCTAGATACCAAATTTCAAAACGTTTTCATTTTTGGTTTTCGAGATATACGTTGTTTTATAAAAAAAAAAGCTTGTTTTTCTGTTTCATCTCCTCGGGAGCAAAATTTTCAAAAATCCTTTCTTAGTGGATGCATGCGCAATAAAAGTAATATAAGTTCCAAATTTCACGTTCCTAGGATGAGGCGTTTGAGCTCGGCGTTGACTATCAGTCAGTCGTCAGTCAGTCAGTCAGTCAGTCAAGACATATGTTCTTTTATATATATAGATTTCAAAACTTTCACATTTTTAGATTCTGAGGCACCAAAACATAAACTATAAAAAAATGGTCAAACACGTGTATTTTTATTTTTTCAGCAAAATCTAAACATTTTTTCACATCTGTAGTATATTGTTGATTTTTAAATGGCAGTCACTCTAAAAACCAATTAACCATATTTTCCACTCCACATTTGAGGTCCAAAAAATAAATTATTTAAATACGGCTACACATGTATAATTTTATTTTTTTAAAAGATCCTAAATAGAAAATTTTAAAACATCCACATTTCTAGTTTTTTTCCACCCCACATTTGAGGTCCTGGAAACCAATATTCAAAAATTGGTAAAACACGTATATCTTTATTTTTCGAGTAAATACTAAATACTAATTTTTACATTAGTAGCATTTACAGTTTTTAAGTAGCAGTTATTCTAAAAAAACAAATAACCTTATTTTTTACCTCACATTTGAGGTCCCGAAAACCAAATTTTCAAAAAGTGGGGAAACACGTATATCTTTATTTTTTGAGTGGATACTAAAAACTGATTTTTACATTTGTAGAACTTACTGTTTTTAAGTAGCAGTTATTTAAAAAAAAACAAATAACCCTTATTTCTACCCCACATTTAAAGTCTTAGATACCAAATTTTCAAAAAATGGTGAAACATGTGTATCATTATTTTTTTATTGGATACTAAATACTAAATTTTACATCCGTAGCATTTACAGGTTTTGATAAGAAGTTACTTTAAAAAACAAATAACCCCATTTTCACCCTACATTTGAGGTCCTGGAAACCAAATTTAAAAACAAAATGATGAAACACCTATATTATTATTTTTGGAGTAGATAATAAATATTAATTTTTGCATCTGTAGCATTTAAAGTTTTTGAGTAGCAGTTACTTTAAAACCCAAATAACCCAATTTTGCACCCCACATTTGAGGTCTTGGAAACTAAATTTTCAAAAAATGCTAAAACACGTATCTTTTTATCTGTCTGTTTCTCTGTCTGTCTGTTTCTCTGTCTGTTTCAAATCTTGCAATCAATTTTTGAGTCACTTCCTGTTGATAGATTTTTTTCAAATTTTGCATACATGCTCAAGATAGAAGACAATGCAATATTCAATTATTAGTTTTACAATAAGTCAATTAATTTAGTTAATTTTCTTGAGGATTTTATCGAGGGGTTTCTTGAGGGTTTTCTTGAGGGTTTTCTTGACCACAAAACGCTAACCGACTGGCAGACTATTTTACCAAGTTAACACGAACCACACTCACTGACCGCGATTCTCAAGCGTGTACGAAATTTTCATGAAAATAGTTGAGATATTTAAATTCGATGCTTTTTGATGATATTTTTATTATTATTACCAATGCTTTTATTAACTCGTCGTCTCTGTTTCTCTGTGTGTCTGTTTGTTTCTCTGTCTGTTTCAAATCTTGCAATCAATTTTTGAGTCACTTCCTGATGATAGATTTTTTCAAATTTTGCATACATGCTTAAAATAGAAGACAATGCAATATTCAATTATTAGTTTTACAATAAGTCAATTAATTTAGATAATTTTAATTAATTTCGATATTTCGATATAATTAAGATATTTCGACTTTAACATAAAATAAAAGAGTAATATAAGAAAAAATTGATTGCAAAATTTGTGTTTTAATTACATATAAGAGCATTGGTTTTAAAAATTCGTTTTTAATTTACTTGTTTTATATATATAGATAGATTGTGCGTGTGTTCAATCGCAAAATGATATATAATATTTAAGAATTTCCGTCATTTTGGACGGGCTATCTGTTCATAAACCCGTTACTGCACCACAGCAGATTTTGATCAAGTTTTGCTTGTTGTAGATTTGTATTAGTAGCATCTGTCTATTAGAAAATATCATTCCAAAAAATCACGTAGATGTACAGACATCAGAAAACTGATTAACCGTATTTTTACGCATATAACGCGCACTCTGTCGTGCCTGGAAATCTGGAAAGGTCATAAAAATTATGTTGCTCTATCAATCAAAAAATTTAAATACGTAAAATGTATTTTTAATAAAATATTTACCATTCAAACTGTGTTTATTTGAAAAAGCCACGTCTTTTATTAACCCCTCTCCAGGCCCTCATAGACGTGCGTTATATGGGAAGTATAAAGGAACAAGTAAAGGGAAAAACGAGTTTGTGTGTCTGTGTGTATGTGTACGAAAGATGTTCAAATTACGTTTTTTTTATTCTGTTTTTTGTTTTTTTAATTGAATTATGTATTGTCATCCAATATAAAGATATGCTGAAAGTTTCAGCTTCCTAGCTAGTCAAAAAGCTGGTTAAATTTTACTTGCAAGATTTGTGTACAGAGAAAGACACACACACACACACAGATTGTAACCTAAATAAATGTTTTTAAAAAACACGGTACCTGCCCTTAGTATTAAGTTTCTAAGTATTATAATAATAATAATAATAAGTGTATTTATATAGCGCAAAGATTAGTTGAAGCGCTTTCAAAAGTCCCCAAAATATTTTAAAATAATGAGTTGTTAATTTTTTCTTGAAAAGTTCCGTCGACTCAATGGCTCTTATGTCAGGAGGTAGTGAATTCCACACACACGGCGCTGCATGACGGAAGGCACGCATTGAAATTTTGTTAGAGGTGTGATGTTGCTGGAAGACAGGGGCTGCAGAAGAGCGGAGACATCTGCCAGTTTTCCTGATTTCTAGTAGGGTGCGAAGATATGGGGGTGATGAAGTAGTGAGTGTTTTGTGAGTGAGGAGAGCGATATTGAACGAAATGTGCAAAGCTACTACAACGCAACGCAAAAGCAAGAAACTTATGATGCAAGATTTTTTTTTGCTTTGTTTTCGCACTACCATGTACAAACTAGCATGAAAGCTTTATTGCGTCCTTTTCCCAGTTTAGATCATGTTACACGTATCTTAAAAACATTTATCTTTTCCCAGTTTAGATCATGTTACATGTATCTTAAAAATTCCAAGTGTAGTGTCAATTTATTTTAAACTATCTTGGTATCGTAGCTATTCGTTATTAACATGAATCAGTGTTTTCCTTCCAAATTTTGAGAGTCCAAACTGAGCTGTTGCAATTTTTTAAGGATTTGAAATACCTTTCTAACAAGAGCAAAAGAAAAATAAAGTTATAGCAGATAAACCATCCGCTAGCGCTAAATGGGCAGTCCTGAGAAACAAATTCCATGATGAAATATCCAGACATCCATCTAATGAATATGTTCGGAATAAAAATTAAATGAGTTTGATTTGGTTTTTCGTATCAGTCTTTTTATCATCAGTAATCACAGAGCAACCACGTTAATAAATTAAAAAATGAAATTGGTATTTAAATATTCTCCTTGATATTCTACATTCCTTAAAGTTTAACAAATCTAATTTTGGTACTCTTATCAGACAACAGTCCTCATGCTTTTTGGAAGTTTAATATCGTTTATAATAAGAGAAGAGGGTGTGGGAGGGTTTAAAAAAGTTTAAGACAATCAAACAATTCCGAGTCGTAGAAAATTATTAAATTTCATATAAGTTTTTTTATTTGTATAGAAAATGTTTTTATGGTATGTTATGCAATGTATTTTAAACCAATAAAAAAATGAATCTCACAATATTTGATTTTTTATAAGATTGAAAGTTTAGCTAAAATATAATCTTAACTGAATTTTCATAAAGATGACAAGTTAATTAATAGTATCAGAATTCATCGACGATCACAATTGTGTTATCGGTGTGAAACTTAACTCGTATCGATAACGCAGATAGCATTCGTTGAAAGTGTGAGTAAAAATAAACCTTTAACATGAAACGTGATGGACATGCTTGCGACTTAAAAGTAAAGAAGAAATTTAAAAGGACAAGTTAAACATATGCTGGCTGAACTCAACCGTTACAATTAATTGTTAACGTGCTGTTCAAACACTTCTCGTTGCAAAATAAAATGTGGTAAAATTTAAAATGAATGCGGAGCAAGCAGCTCGAACGAGCCTACATTAGACGAGTGTTGATTTGTTGATAATAATTTGAGAAGAAATCTCAAATTCTGCTATCCTGATTAATCACCGGATGTCTTTATTGACTCTGTTGAGATTAAACGTTTTATTGTCATCAATTAAAAAAACTTCAATTACTTCAAATTCAAATTTCAAGATATGCACAAACAGAATTGATGTGAAGTGTAGAATCCAACTTGTTAAAATAATCATTACAATATCAGTTTCTACTCCACAGTGTTAACTACTAACTACTGCTCCACAATTTTAACTCCGACTCAGCGATGTTAACAACCACTCCACAATAATTAACTACCACAGTACCACATCCACAATGTTAACTACCGCTCCACGATGTTTTACTACCATTCCACATTGCAATTTTAAATACCGCTCCACAACAATCAATTATTGGTCAATCAAAATTAACTTATATAGTTTTATTAATATTACTTTTATATATTTATTTATTTCTATAGTACTTTTATTAATTTTATTGTAACTATACCGCTCCAAAACTTTACATCTAAAAGATTTCTCCGTAATTTTGACGACAGAAAAAGGAAAAAATTGATTTCAATTAAATAAAATAAAAAACTGCATTATTGAGTATGAGAAGTAATGCTGGGGGACAGACATGCTCGTGAAGAACAAAAGAACTGTTATGATCAGCTAAACTTCAAGTGTTCTCGAAATCTATCATGAATTTCATAGACAATCCATTAGTAAATGTATGATTTATCCACGAGTAAATATTTGTCAACAATTGATTTGTAACGTTTGTAACATGAAAATGTATAAATAATCTTAACTTATTAAACCATTAATATCAAACTTCAAATATTATTTTAGTAAATAAAATATGATTATCCAGTTTCAAGTTGTACATTTTTAGATGAAATTTTCAAAAAGCTTGTAAAATCGAAAACAGAAAGAGAGAGAAATAAAAAGCTGCAGAACTATTTTAAGTTTTTCCCACTTATGTCTTTAAAGGACATAACAAGGCACTTAATTATAGGGAAGAAGGTGGAGACGTTTGGGATGAGGGTTGAAAGAAAGGAAAAGCTCAGAAACGTGACTTAGGTTTTTTTCCAGACGTTGCTGTTGAGTTAAGATAAAATTACTAAAAATTTGTATATTTGTATTTGTACATGATAATAAAAACTTGCAGCTTTGGATGTTTTATTTAGCAGAAGCTGCGGGGTTAAACATTTTGTGATGTACTATTAAAAAGAGCTTAATCTTTTTTAATCTTTTGGGACAAAATGTGACGAGACTGAGGACAAAATTTGACCAAAATCCAGTGACGTCAATAGACTATCCTTAGTTGAACTTGAGTATAAATATTTTTTAATTATATCTGCATGATCTGCCTTTTCATCTTCCACCGCTGTTACAATTTTGTATTGCTGCAATGAAATTTAATTTAAAAACAAAACTAATGAAATTAAATATTAAATACGGGACTGCTCACTACGATGACAAGGTAGGTAATAAAAATGTTAAATTTCATGCCCAGAACATCTAATTATGATTATAATTGGCTGACTAGAAGTTCTCGTTGTACCGTTCGAGAGAGTTCAAACGACGAGATGTCTCAACTGAACAACTTCTTATGAGGTGAAGAAGCACTTCTTGTTAAGTGATCCGAAAGAGCTGCAACGGAGGCGCGCTTTCAAGTTGACAACATTTAATCATGATCGTACGTTCAGATGGATCTATGGAGTTTGATTTTGACGAAGACTGTAGAACAGGTTTGAAGATCGTGCTCAATTGTTCGATATTATTTTATTTCTTTAAATTTAAGTTAATACATAAAATATATTTAGAATATTTGAACTTCTTGTCAGTTTGTAACACTCATTGTTTCAGATTTCAAGTTAAACTTTCAGCATTCTAAACAAGATTATATACAAAAACCTTGGCTGCTCAACTGAAAATACAATTTTGTTATAAAAATTTATGAGAAATAATAATGAATTATGCAGATTCTGCAGATGTTTCCAGCTGTAACGTATCTTCACTGGAGCCACCATGTTTCTATGATGCTAAAGTCACCAACGATTCCTCTTTGGAAAATGTTGATCATTCAAAGAAAGGATGTCTGGAAAAACGTAAACCATAAAAAATAATCATATTTGTCTTTTCAAAAAATAATTATATTTGTCTTTTTAGCTTCAAAACATAATTATATTTGTCTTTTTAGCTTTAAAACTTAATTGTATTTGTCTTTTCAGCTTTAAAACATAATTAATTTCTTAAACAAATTAAAATTCGAGCAAACTTGTATCCATTTTATAAGTTCAGAATAAAGTTTTAAACTGATATATAATTTCAGATCCTTTTGATTGGACGGTAGATGACGTCGGAAAATGGTTAAAATGGGCAATAGAAGAATTCGCATTCGAACCGTTTGATGTTGGTTTGTGTACGCTCAGTGGATCTGAAATTCTTCTGAATGGAAGAAAAAGATTCCACGATATGCTTCCAGAATCAGTTAGCGACATTCTTTGGGAACACTTAATGATTCTTGTTCAAAATGGTAAGTAATAACTTTCAATTTTTATGGCTATTTTTGAAATTTGAGTTAGAAATGCTATATAATTAAAATCCAATTATCACGTCTTTTGTCATTTTTATTCGCCGCCTGTTAACAGAAACATGTTCACAAACTGCAGAAGAGAGAAAACGAATCGTATCATCTAGGCGAAGTTTTTCAGTTTCTCTACGAAACTTGCCGGAAACGAATCAATATCCAGAAATCGGGTGGAATCCAAGAAGCGATGGGCATTTTCCAAATCCATCAAAAATATGTAAGCTAAAATTATCACAACTTGTGTGTCCAAAATTATATAAGTTTATATTTAGATAAAATTTTTATTTGGACAGGCTCTTCCGTTTCATTTTACAATGACAACATTAGAAACGACGACCATACTTTTCGTCATTCAAATAATTGCAGTGGGCGCACATTTCCTGAAAATTATCATTTTGACCTCACGAACTCAAGATACCACAGATGTAACGATAACGACACACAGCATATGAACTTCTACGGCGATGATATCTCCCACAGCAAGGCAAAATATTCTAGTTGTATGTACGAACCATCATTTCCAGCAAACGAATTGGAACACTCTTATGTTTGGTTCAACTACAGTAATCAAGTCAGTTCTCAAACCACTTCGACAGGCAGTTCCTACTTCGACAAACCTTACCAAGCTGAATGGCATGACTCTCACTCATCTGACAGCCGAATAACAGTAGTTTCTCCGCACCTAGGAAATGGACCGATTCAATTATGGCAATTCTTACTTGATCTTCTACTCGATCCAAATTTGTCACACGTCATTGCTTGGACGGGGGACGGCTGGGAGTTCAAACTGATCAATCCAGATAAGGTTGCTGAATTGTGGGGCCGGCAGAAGTGCAAACCAAAAATGAACTACGAAAAAATGAGTCGGGGTTTGAGATATTATTATGACAAGAAAATTATTTTAAAAACAGCTGGAAAGAGATACGTTTACAGGTTTGTATGTGATATGAAACAGCTCGTCCAGTGCGATAGTCCGCAGGAACTTTTTTTTAAATATCGATTGTCACCTAGAAATGATCTTTATGATTTTTATTAATGTTGTTTTAAAATAACTTTTTTCTTATACTTGAAACTGTAAATTTATTGTGACAAAAATAAATGGTTTATAGCTCATCTGACTTTTGAGTTGATTCAAAAACAAACAAACATGTATTTGGTCTTCCTGATACTACTTCCTGATATTATATGTCACATAAAAATGATAACAAGAGACTTAAATTTAATTTTAAAACATGATGAAGCAAGAAGGCCTGTTAAGAACAGCAATTTTAAAAGTGGCGGGCTGTCAAGTGCTTGTTCATTTGAAAGTTCCTAACCTCCTTCATCCAAGCAAGCAGGTTGAGTGGATCAAAAATGTCAAATTTTAATTAGCAAAGAAGTTTTTATTTGTTTACCAATTTTGTTGTAATTGTAATATCTTTATGTTTTAAAAAATCACCATTTGTAAAAACAAAATGTAGAAAATAAGTTTGTTTTGTTTACAAATTTTGTTGTAATATTTTATGTTTTAAAAAGTCGTCATTTGTAAAAATGTAGAAACTAAGTTTGTTGTCTTTCTCAGCAGAGTTTGTCGCCGGATTCTTTTTGGCCACATGCCACAAAAAGCCTACGGTTTTTGTCTGACTCAACTTCAGTGGCGTAGCGAAGGGGACAGGGGTAGCATCTGCCCCCGGGCGCCAGGCTTTGGGAGCGCCAAAAGGCAAAAGGAAAGACAACAATTTCACCAAATATTAGTCATTTTTGAACATGTCAAATGAACAAATTGTATTTTTGCACTATTTCACACAAGTGATATCAAAAAATTTTTTTAGGAAGGGCTCACCGAGCCCCGAATATGGCTCAGGCGCCTTAGGTCTCTTCGGTTTTGATTGTCCAATAGAGAAAACAGTGGAAGATGGGGCGAATTTTTTTATACCTTGCCCCGGGCGCCAGATACCTTCGCTACGTCACTGCTTAACTCACCCCATGAACGTTTGAAAAAAACTTGACCGATCCACAGAAACATTTGACCCAATCCACAATTTGACCCGATCCACATAACATTTGACCCAATCCTCAACAGCTTGCCAACATTTTCAAGCGATCCGATTCATAACAATTTCCTAAATCTTTGAACCTAACCCTAATCGAATCAAATCATTCGCACATAGAGATTGTATTTTCGGGTTCGACTTTTTGGCTTTATCAGGTTCTGGTTTTTGAATTTTGAATTTTCGGGTTCAGGTTTTCAATTTTTTCAACATCGGTTCTGGTTTTTGATTTTCAAAGTTTCGGGTTGGGTCGAGTTTGGGTACTACCATTTTCATAGTTTTGGAAATACGCCTGAGAGTGATCTTAGCGTTAATATATATTTTAGTAGCAGTGCCCGACGCGGCTTCGCTCGCTTGAAATTAGAAAATTTGAACCGTGCATCTACAGCAGCGTATTACACAGGCCGAATTTTTATACCCGGCTCGGCCCGTCGACAACTTGGTCTGGCTCATTTTTACAGGTCTAAAATTTGTATATACTATGCAAAAATTCTCGGCCCGTCCCACATCGACTTCAGGTTTGGTCCAGCCAATCTGAAAACCCTAAAATTCCGGCCTGTGCAGTACCCTATTCGATAATCCCTTACACGGATTTTTTAGACCCGGTCCGGCTCATTTTATAGCAGAAATTTCCAGGCCTGGATTGTTATTTAGGCCCGAACTGGCACGTTTCATAAGCACAATAGTCGAGGCTTGGCCCGGTCTGTGATGAACTGGACTTAGCCAGTTTTAACGTGCACAAAACCTCAAAGCTTGGAAACTAATTTTTCGAAAAGTAATGAAACACATATTTTATATTTATTAAGAAAAACTAAATACTGAATTTTAATGTTTTGACATTTTCAGTTATTTTCTTCATCTTACATTTGTAGTCCTTGAAGCCAAAACATAAAAAAATTGGTAAAACATATGCAACTTTATTTTCTAAGTAGTATCGAAATACTAATTTTTATATATCTACTAGCGGGGTTAACCGGCGTTGCTCGGGGTTTTCAGAGGTTTTTTATCATTTTTCTCTCTTGCTTCCGTTTCCGGTCCTGCTTGCTCTCCCGTTTCCGTTCCCGCTTGCTCTCCCGTTTCCGTTCCCGCTCATTTTTTCTTTTCCACTCTTTCATAACTTATTTTAGCCCACAAAACGTAAAATAGATTTGCTAAAAGTTGCTTGAAGCCTTCAAACGTTGTTACGTAAACAAAATTTGAATTTTATTACGCAATTACCTTCGATGGTCGTACATAGGAGCTTTTGGCCTGGAATGTTAAGAAGGGGAAAAAGTTAAGAAGGTTTGGGCTCCTTCTCCGATCCCCCGGCTCAGGGGGCCAAAAAACCTTTCGGGCCAAAAGTGCCTATACATGATCATTGCATAAGTTTTCGAAGCACTGTTTACAATTGCGTAACAGGCATTACTTGCTAATGGACTTCTTAATATTAAGAAGTCCATGACTTGCTTCCCAGTCTTGCATAATGTGACCGATTGCGCGTTATTACAAATTATTAAGAGATAGATGGGGCGGGAAAGCGACCGGAATCGGGAAAGTGACCGGGAGCGGGAAAGCGACCGGGAGTGGGAGAGCAAGCGGGAACGGGAAAGCGACTGGGAGCAGGAGAGAAAACGGGGAATTAAACGGGAGCTAGAGAAAAACGATAAAAAAACTCTAAAAACCCCCGAGCAAAGCCGGGTAACCCCGCTAGTATATATTTAATATTTATATATATAGTTCCCGCTCGCTCACCCGCTCCGCTCTGCTTATTTTATGACGGATTTCAAATTTTTTTCTCTATATTTGATTCCCCTTGACTCTCAAGGTTGTGTGAAAATTTCATTACGATCGGATGAATGGTGTAGCAATGCATAAAGAACATACATACAAACATTCATTTATATATATATAGTTTTTAGTTTCACAGTTGCAGTTATTCTAAGAAAAATAAAACTCTATTTTCTACGGCACATTTGAAGTCCTGGAAACCAAATTTTAAAAAGTAATAAAAACATGTATTTTGTTTTTTTTTTGTAAAATTAATTTCGGTACTGAATTGCAAAATTTCCACATTTTTAGTTTTTGGAGTTTTTAATCAAATATGGCTATTTTCCACCCCACATTTGAGGTCCTTTGGAAACCAAATTATAAAAAATTAGTGAAACACGTTTATATTTATTTTTCGATTAGATACTAAATTAGATTTTTATATCTGTAGCACTTACAGTTTTTGAGAAGCAGTTATTCTTAAAAAAAACATATTTTCCACCCCACATTTGAGTTCCTGGAAACCAACATTTCAAAAAATCTGTTTCCTATAAAAGAGTATCTTGAACTGTCTGATTAATTTGATTTGATTAATTTTAATTGATTTAAGGCCTAATTCATGTCGGAAACATTAAATTCATGTATTGTCATCCAGATTAAAGCTTTCCTGAAAGTTTTAGACCTCTAGGTGGTCGAAAAGTGGAAAGCGACCGGGAGCCTGAGAGGAAAGGAAACGGGAGCGTGAGAGAAAAACGATAGAAAAACCTCTAAAAAGCCCGGGCTATATATATATATATATATATATATATATATATATATATATATATATATATATATATATATATACTAGCGGGGGCACCCGGCGTTGCCTGGGGTTTTTAGAGGTTTTTCTAATGTTTGTCTCTCTCGCTCCCGTTTCCTTCTCCGCTTTCCCGGTCGCTTTCCCGCTCTTGGTCGTTTTCCAGCTCCCGGTCGCTTTCCCGCTCCCGGTTGCTTTCCCGTTCTCGGTTGCTTTCCCGTTCTCGGTCGCTTTCCCTTTCCCGCTCTATCTTTCGCTCTCAGTTGGCTTCCCGTTCCCGTTTTCGCTCATTTATGTATGTATGTATATATATATGTGTATATATATATATGTATATAGTTCCAGCTCACTCACCCGATCATTTTGTGACGGATTTCAAAATTTTTTTCTCTCTATTTGATTCCCCTTGACTCTCAAGGTTGTGTGAAAATTTCATTACGATCGGACGAATGGTGTAGCAATGCAATGGGAAGTTCTGCGTTACAATAATAAACAACATAAGTACCAGGGCTGTATTTAGGGGGTTTACGGGTTAAACCCCCCCCCCCCCCGAAATCATGAAAAAAAATGTAAAATAAGAACAAATGTGCTAGGATTATATAAAATACCTTTGAAAATTGCAATGTTATTGGGACTTTAAAACATAATTTTATGTCTATGGTCTCATTGACAAAGCAAAATTTTGTTTGAGATCCGTTCCGTATCTTTAAACTTTAGTTCCGCTTCAACATTTTTTGTTTTTCTATCGGCTGGTCCGAATTAAAAGCTTTTGATAATTTATTACAAAATGTTTTTAAGCAAAGTAGTTTGATGAAATTCTTCAATAATAATAATAATAATAATAATAATAATAATAATAGTAATAATAATAATAATAATAATAATAATAATAATAATAATAATAATAATAATAATAATAATAATAATAATAATAATAATAATAATAATAATAATAATAATAATAATAATAATAATAATAATAATAATAATAATAATAATAATAATAATAATAATAATAATAATAATAATAATAATAATAATAATAATAATAATAATAATAATAATAATAATAATAATAATAATAATAATAATAATAATAATAATAATAATAATAATAATAATAATAATAATAATAATAATAACGCCAATAATAACACCAATAATAACGCCAATAATAACAATCAGGGGCTCAACTAGGGGGCAGGGGTAAAAACTCCTCCCCAGGCCAAATCAGAGGACCTGCAATTTTTCCAAATATGATGGTGGGGGAGTGGAGACTGAAAATAGTCAAAAAAAATTTCGCCTGCGGCTGGCTTTCTTCCCTTTTTAAAACTTTAGCCCTCCAGCATTTTTAGCTGGTTGCGCCCCTGATAGCAATACCGATAAATTTAAAAAAAATTGAACTCCTCCGCCGAAAACAATTTCTAAATACGGCCCTGATAAGTACAACAGTAAATACTTACGCGGTTCCATCTTGTCTATAATTTTATTTTATGTTCCTTGAATTTTGTTCAAAAATGGATCGCTTTCTGAAATTGGTTAAGCTTTACATATGAGCGTCGCGTTTTTATCATAACGAATTCTCTATAACATAAAAAATATTTACATCATAAAAAATACTTTAAAAAACGTTTTTCTCGCGCCCTAAAAAGTATATAAAATAATATACCTATAAGCTTGGTTGAATTTCACATCATGGTAACATACTTTAAACAGTTTCTAATTTATATACAATGAAAAACGTTGAGCGCATTTTTTTTTATAAATGTTTGTTTCACAGAAATGTCAACTGCGGTATGTGGCCACTCTGTCAATCGGACATTCGACCATTTGGCTTTCAAGATGAAGTATTCACCAAAAACAGCAGATATGTGACCAGATCAAAGTCGCAGGGGTAGTATAATTGTCTCCTCTAGTTGGGTCACAAAATAAAAAAATAACAAGGGAATCAAAAAACAAAGTTTTTAAAAAACACACTTTTATATAATCAATTGTGTAGGCCACATTCTGCTACATAAACAACGAGCATATTAGCATAGACAATAAATAGTTCGACGAAAATATCACAAATAATTATTTAATTAAATTTTGTTCAATCAATCCGAAAATTTGACAGAATGCATTGTCAATCAGTTTGGAGGTATGTTTAAATTTTTAAGTCTCTAGCTCATTGGAAAGTTAGTTTAAAATCGATTGCAAAATTTGACGACAGACAGATAGACAGACAGACAGAGAAGTCAAGTTAAATAAAAGTGTGTAAAATAGGTCGGGTTGGCTCAGATTTTCAGGCGGGTCGTGTCTTCAAAATTTGACCCATGGACAACTCTGACCCTAAATTTTTTGATAACTTAATATTTAATTTGCAAAAATAATTGTTAACTCAAATATGTCTCCTAATACACGGGCATGCTGGCACGCTCTTCAACATTAATATAGGCAAACTTTCGGGGAGGCCCGAGGCCCCCTTGGTGGCGCCTATGGTTAACAATCTATATATATATATATATATAAAAGGCAAATGGGTAAACGTTTGTTATTTATGCATTGCTACACCATTCATCCGATCGTAATGCAATTTTCACACAAGCTTGAGAGGCAATGGGAAAGGTTTCTGTGAAATAAAATTAAAATCGGACACAAAATGAGCGAAAGGGAGCAGAAAAACATTTCCAGGCCAAAAGTGCCTTTGTACGACCATCAAATGTAATTGCGTAATAAAATTCAAATTTAGTTTACGTAATAAGGTTTGAAGACTTCAAGCAACTTTTAGCCAGTTTTAGCAAATCTATTTTACGTTTTGAAGGGCTAAAAGAAGTTAGGAAAGAAAGTAAAAGAGAAAATGAGCGGGAACGGAAAGCGACCGGGAGCGGGGAAGCGATCGGAAGCGGAAAAGTGACCGGGAACGGGAGAGCGACCGGGAGCGGGGAAGGAAATAGGAGCAAGAGAGACAAACATTTAAAAAACCTCTAAAAACCCCGGGCAACGCCGGGTACCCCCGCTAGTATACCTATATACTATATAGCTATAAGGGAAGGAGAAGAGAGAGAAAGAAAGCGAAAGGGAGAAACCATAAGACAAAAACCTTTAAAAAAATCCCCGGGCATCGGGCAACGCCGGCTAACCCTGCTAGTAAATTTATTAAAAAAAAATTATTTTTTTCGACTGTCTAGCTTTGTGGAATTTCCAAAATGTAGTCCGCAGCGTCCGTCCGGCGTCCGACCAATCAGGAAATTTCCACCTTATAAAAAAATCGCAGTTACGCTTACTAGAAGTATCGACAGAGACGTTAATTCGTCATAGTATATATTATTTGTTAGTTGTATTGGGAGAGGCCAGTGTCGGGGGCGTTATGGATGCTGAGGTTATTATTTGCTTGCTGGTGTTTGGGTTTTTAGCTGGTTCAGTTTACAACAGCAATACTCCTCCTCCAGCATTCAGTTATCTCAAAGACTCTGAAGACTATCAAAATCCTATGTATTCTACAAAATCATGTATGAAAAAGGACTCAAGTAAAGAAGTTTATTTCTGTGACCAGAGAAAAGTTATTCAAGAAACAGAAGGTTTTTAGCACTAATTATTGCAATATACATGTATTTCAAGTTATAACATTACAATACAATAGCTAGTAAACATATTATGTTTTTTAAAGCCGAAAAACTCTATGAGAAGCTGAGTGCTAACTTTAATGAAACTTGTGCATTTGTTTCTGGAGGCCGAGATCATTCTTGTAAATGTGGAATAAGAACTTCAATTATAATAATAGATGATAGAAATAAGTTGGTACTAAAATTTTTGTGTTTTAAATTGTTTTTTTTAATTTTTCTATTAACATCACATTGTATAGATATTTATTTATTTATATATGCTTGTTGTAATAATAAAATCTTTTAACAAGATTTTATCCCCTCTAAACTCTTATCTGGTACAGCTGAAATTTTTCTCAATAAATCGCCGTACGAAACAGTGAAATGGTTCATATTTTCTAAATATTCAGACCATTGGTTAGCAGTTTTATGGCTATAAAATCTGGAAAAAATTTCCTAATGTCAAACATTTTTGGCAGTACAGGAATTATTTATTAATATTTGTTCTTTTTGTTGGTCACAAAAAAACTCATGATATAAAAATAATTAGGCCAAAAACAGAAAATAAAATAAGTAGCACCCAAAGGGGACATCTGAAAACAAAAGTCTTGCATGAAAACGACCCATGCGGTGAATGATTTTCTAGCTTTAGCTTGTAATTTCAAATATGTGGATACTTGAAACAAATTCTCAATAAAAAAATCAGGCCTCAAGTTCTTCATTGCAATTAAATCAATTTGATTTGTTTAGCACGGAGTTAGGAGTTACGTAGGTATGTGCATAGTTACGTAGGTATGTGCATCCCCTGTCATGTGGCAAGCTGATGATCAAATCTTGGCCAGTAACTTGAAATGTTTGATAGAAATATAACGGGAGAGAAATATGCAAGAGATTGTTTTATTGATTATAATTTGTTTTATATATTCACAGATTTAACAAGGACCAACAAAAACAAACTTTGGACTCAGCAGCTGAGTTTGTATCTAAAGATTGGAGCCTTCCACCATGCTATTTAAGTCTTTTTGCATTTGAAAATAGTAAAATGGTCAGTTTGATTTATTAAAAAGAAAATTCACTATTTGTAAACATTTTCTGAAAATATTTAAAAAAATTGTTGGAAACTGCTGAATATTTTTAATATTTAACTACTTTGAATCTTAATTGAATTTTTTTACAATTGTTTCCAAAGGTTAGTGTTTTTACACAAGGACCAAAGTTTAATAATCTCGATAAACATTGTCTGGAGAGAATTAGGTCTGATCTGAACAAGGATAGTTTTTATGAATCTCTTATGGAGAAGTCCAATCAAATTGAGTAAGTTTTTTAATTATTTAACAAAAATTATCTGTTTAATACAATCAAACTTGTGTAAACTAAAGGAGTGTAGATGTCTTTTTGTTAGAATCTAGTTTTGTTACAGAAAAGTTGATATAAGAAGTCCAATATATTTGTTTAATGCCTTTCTCTTCTTTTCTGTTGAAAGCGTTTTTGTATACTTGGAAAGATGAATAATAAAATGTCTAGTGAAAATAAGTCGAATTACAGTGCGCATCTTTTTTGTGTAGACTGTCTTTGCAACCAGCTTGTCATCCACTATGGCATCTCTTACTCACACAGTTGTGCTTGCAGATAAGATAGCAGAAAATCATTTCTACTGGTTCTTTTACAGCTTCTTTATTCATTAAATTTTGGTATTTCACCGAGAATTCGTATTGCACTTGATATTTTCTTCGTTTTAGACAAGTTTTTCTTTATAGAAAAGATAGTTATACACAAGTTTGACTATATTATTACCAGAGATGTAGTCAAGAATTTTTTGCAAGAACAAGTTGGAAGTCAAGACTATCATGCCAACGCTAAGATCAGGATGGTCACCTCTAAGACCAAGTTCAAGATTAAGACTTTTTTCAAGCCTTTTTTCAAGGCTATGAAAATAATTAAATTGTTTGCATCAAAACAAGAATTTTTGGAAAAGCCATCCTGCATTTATATTTGTATGTGTTAGTACAGTGGTACTCCTCTTTTACGACCTTGAAAATGGCCCAAAAATCCATTCGTAAAAAGGGGGACGTTAGTCGTGCTTGAAAGCCAGTCTGTCGGCGAAAAAACGGTCGGAAATGAAAGAGAGTAGTAAATGAGGGGTCGTTCGTGGGGAGTACCACTGTATTTATAAAGAATTGACAAATATTAGTACTTCGTGAATTTTTAAACCTATAAAATGTTCTATATTTGTCCAAGATACATTTCAAGTCCGAGATTTCTTCTCCCATGACCAAGTTCAAGACCAAGACTATATTATTTAGTTTTCGAGAAGTCTCAAGACCATGACTTAGTCTTCAATGACTACATCCTTGATTATTAATCATACAATGTCTTAAATTTGTTGTAAATATAATTTTACAAGACATTTTAAAAATAAATTTTGATTAAGAGAAAATGCTTGCAGTGTTAATTTGACTCATCATTAGCTGTAATCTATATAAGATCTTGCAGTTCTTTATCAGTAACTATTTATACAGGCTTACTTTTTGTGATGATTCACTTAGCAAACCTTCTGTGTGCTTCATATTTGCCCTGCTAGACTGGCTTGTAATTTTAACTAGGATTGACATTTTTTATTAGATGTTAATTTAAGTTAATCTGAAGCCATACTTGATATAATTGTTTTAACATTTGGTTTTAGTATTATTTATTTGTAATAAATGTGTTTTTGATGAAGTTTTAAACTTTTACACAGGCAGTACGTCAATAATAATTGTGATAGTCTCACTGAAGAAGAAGCTGTTACACGTAACAAGGCAGTCATCCCTATAATTGTCATCTTGTCTCTTTTAATAATCGCTATAATTATTTTCGTGCTGGTTCAGCACTTGAAGAAAAGAGATTCACATTCCATAAATAAAACTGCCGCTGGGGCTTCAGATCGTCTCATGTGAATACTCTATTCATAGAATAGAAGTTATTTTATATTTTTCTGCAATGTTTGAAATTAGTTTCTGTAACAAGCTTTGTTTTGAGTTAACTGATTTTTTTTATTATGTTTTCTATCTGGCCTTATATTTTGCATCTTTTATGTAAAATGAAAAATTCAAATTATAGAAATTAAATTTGAATGAAAAATACTATTATGAACATTCAGTTTCAGTATACAATAATAGTCAAAGATGCACTAGGCAGACTTTTTGCATTTATTTATTTTGTAATATTATCTTAGATAAGTTTTCTTAAAATATTTTCATATAATCTGTTATTACATAATTTTAGTTTTTTTTTCATTTATATGTTGTAACAATAAAAAATCTCTGTATACAAATCTACTAATCCTTGTTGGTTGAAATAGGCTGAAAATAAATAAATAACCAATCTGAATATTTCAATGCAACTTTAGATGTCAATTTGAACTTATATTGTTATATTACATGTTCATTAATGCAGTAAGTTTGTTTTTATGGATCTCTGTTGCATTGCTAATTAAAACAAACTAAACTTCAATTTGTTAAAAGCAAAACGGCATATAGCTAGGTTGATCTGGTTCTGTAATGGTTAGCTAGTAGTTACGTATTAAATTTCAAAAAGGATTGGAGGGGGGTTCCTTTGAAGGCCTGGAGAATCAAAAGGTTAACCTTAACTTTTGTTGAAGTATGCAAGTGTAGCAAACTCCACTTCCTTGCTAGACAAATTAAAGGTGTAGTTTTAGCACAAAGTAAATTGTGCAAATAATTTAATTTAGGTGCGTGAAGTAAGCCATGGATAAGTTAGGTACGCAAAATTTCATATAGTAAAACCCGAAACTTTTATTTTTTACGACCAGACCACTCGTCTAGTAACAATGAAAGTTATATATTCAGAATCTTTTTGATGTACCATGTCTAATATAAAAAAATATTGATGGGACAGACCAGAAATTCTTTGAAAAGTAAATAATTATTTTCACAGTATTTATTTTAAAATACTAAAACTGTGATTTATTCTAATGACTCACTAAATTGATGTTATTTATTCACGATTCTCGGAGAATTTAAGGAGAAGTTGCACCTCCCTAACTATAAAGTGGACTCCCTGATGTAAATGATGATAAAAAACAGAAAAATTAATTTAAAAATATCTTTGTTAATTAGTCATTATGTAGTTATGAATAAATAAGTTTCTGATATGTTTAAAATTGTTATATGATATGATTGATATCATTATATATATATATATATATATATATATATATATATATATATATATATATATATATATATATATATATATATATATATATATATAATACATTGAACATTTCACGTATTCTAAACTATGTAAAAAGTTAAGTTTGGGATAAGTTGCCATGCAATATGAGATCCTAAACAGTCTTAAACAATTTAAAAATGTTGTCTAAATTACATTTTGATGTGTTTGCAGTTAAAAAATAATTTTTAGATCGATATGTGAAAATCTGTTCACCATTTCATTTACTGGAAGAAGTATATATTCAATAAACCCTTATGGACGAAAGTTATTGACAAGGATGTAACACTGAATATAAGTAACACAGAATATATTGTGCCTATGTATGACATATTGAAAACATTGAAAAGCCCCCTACTCCCCACCCAAAAAAAAAAACTCATCATATTTGAAAAATTTCAAGGCCGTCCGATTTGTCCTGGGGGTGGCCCAAGCCCCTCTTTTTTCCCTGGTTTCGCCCCTGCTTCTCAACCCATTTTTGCGATAAATTTATATCTTTTGGGGGCCCAAAACTACCTCAGGAAACCCACTCAAAAGTCAAGAAGGACAATGCCCTTTCCCCAATTGACGTCACTGCCATTCGTCTGCAAACAGGGGAAAGAGAGCGCTGAATCCAAGTTCAAGAGACTTTTTTGGGTCAACCTCAAATGCATCTGCACATTGCGTTAGCTTGACAGACTAGCACTACTAAATTTACTATCTGCTTGTGGTTACAGATCTTGCAGATAGTAATTTTAGTGGTGCTGACTTGCTGACTGACGCAATGCAGACGCATTTGCGGTTCACTTCCTGATTAGGCTTTCAATGAGCCGTGTGCTAATTAATCCGCCTGATAACAATTTTGTTTACATAAGATAATTTAAAAAAATTAAAATTAAGTTTTTGAAAAGCACTTTTTAAAAATTAAATGCTTCTAAATAAAATTAGGCTATTTGTAGTCTTTTGTTTGTTGTTGTGGACACTTCAGCAATATTGTCTTATTATATTTTTATTATATTCTATCTGATCTGGTAAAAGTCTAACAGTCTAATTAACTCTATCTCAGTCTGACGGTTCTATTCTTTGTCCCTGCTGTTAGGTATATAAAGGTTATATTTGTATTTCAATTTATGTAGTTCTTTAAAATCTTAAAAGTCGTCTTGAAGTGAGTATATAATAGTATAGGTAAAGGTTCCCTTGGACGGCCCGTGTGGCGGATTAATACATAATTCTCGGCTATAATTAACTATAAACACGATTAAAAGTAAACACTAGTTTAAAAATTATGATAATTAGTATAAGTAATTTATTTAAAATGAGAAAATGTCATATAAAAAAATAAATAATGTAATTATAATTTATGTACGTTTGAGTTTTAAGAAAAAGTTTAAACGAAGAATTTGAAGAAGTTTAAACGAAGGAATCGCGTACCGTGTTATATAGTGACTAGCCGGGTTAAACCGTTGCTTCTCTCGCCTTTTGTTCGTTATCGTTTTTTACTCTCTTTTTCTTCGCCATTATCTCGCTCCCGCTCCCATATATTTTTTATCCCTCCTAACTTTTTGTAATAAAAAAGCATCCAGGCATGACACGAACTAGCAAATCGTTAGATTTTGGGTGGCTCTGAAAAGAGCCGTTTAATAGCTACACTGTCACCAGAGTCACACGGGAAAATGTTCGCTGATTGCCACGAGGAAGCATCCAAAAAGTTCGGCTCGGCGGAACTCGTTGCGAAAGACAAATTCATCCATATATGAGGTAAACAGAGCTCTACTTGTGCCAAACTGCCTCTTCAACTTCCTCTTTGCCCGCATCCACAAGTTCTCCACGTTCTGTGTATGAACTTCTGGATCATTCGGATCCACGAAGTTCTCCTGGTGAATGACGACGGAGTGTGTGTAGATGCCGTTTCCTATGGCAGGAATGTTAGCATAAGATGCCCAGCCATCTGAAATGATATGCGTTCCTGGGAGGATATGTTGTTGAATGCAGGCTAACAGCGTGTCGGCTGTCCTGTTGGGTACCTCCACCAGAAAGCACCTACCACTTCCGCGTTCAACACCACCAAAAACCCAGTGGCCTTCATGATATTGGCCACGGTGGTACTTTCGGTGGAAGTACTTCGACTCATCTATCTCGACAACAAGAGGCTCTCCGTTGCAGTCATACCCGCCAACTTCAGATGGATGGTTTTGAATCCAGAAACTACAGGTCTCTCTGAAAAAATTGCACCAATCAATTGCAACTCTTTTCTATCTCAACCGGGACTCTCGCATCATTACCTTTTGTGGCATATCCGTGCTCCAGCAATAGGCCATCATGATTATCTGCTTCATTGACAGATGACTTTGTTCGAAGTACGATCCAGCTCTTACAGATTTTCTTGACCCACAGCCGCCACACTTCCAGCGTCTTCCATCAATTCCTTCAACGTAGAGATGTAACGAACAGGCCCGACCGCACGTGATACACTGCCTAGTGTTTGCGATCAACCTTCTTCTTGCACAAAAACGCAAAGCAGACTCAGCATCAGTGAACTCTGGCAACAGCGTATCTAAGCACCACTCTTCCAAACTAATAGCAGCCGGATCTAAAACTTCGTTCATCGGAACTATACTCGCAACATTCACTCCCTCCATAGCTTAAAATACAAAGACGCAAATACACAATGTTCGCTTACAAATATTCAAATTTCGACGTTGCTTCGAATAAACTACTTTTTTTAACATTTATTTTTTAGTTTTTCTTTATTAAAAATTTGAAATTTCGTTTATTTAAAGAAGTTAACTTAGTTTAATAATTTCCAATTTTCTTACTTCTTGCAAACCGTCCCGATTTACCGGGCGGTGAGTTTTAAAATTTTAATGGAATTTTTATTTACAACTGAGTTTGTTTTATAAATAAAATTTTATTATAAACTAATTTTATTTATTTTTTATTCATTTCATTCATACGATCATCGTACCTCACCACTCACAACTACGATGTAAATAGGGCTTGAAAGGGTACTACTTACGTTTTCAAAGTCTCTCAAATTACGATAAATGTTTTTTTTTTAAATTAAAATTGGTATTAAATTTGTTTTTTTATGTTATTGTGACAAAATAAAAATAATACGATTATTTTTCGGCACGGGCCGTCCAAGGGAACCTTTACTGATCTGGTAAAAGTCTAACAGTCTAATTAACTCTATCTCAGTCTGACGGTTCTATTCTTTGTCCCTGCTGTTAGGTATATAAAGGTTATATTTGTATTTCAATTTATGTAGTTCTTTAAAATCTTAAAAGTCGTCTTGAAGTGAGTATATAATAGTATATATATAATGTATTATTATACTATACTATACTTAGAATTTACCTGAATACTTTCATTTATCAACTTTCAAGCTTTGGTCGTGTACAAGTCAGCTCAAGTCCTTACAGCCGAATTGACGACAGTTCAGTATGGAAACTCTTTATCACCAAACCAATAAACTTCTTATTGATGTACAAAATAAACTTTCGTCATATGAGCAATGTCGCAATGAGTCGGATGCAGTCGGAATTGAAAGGCAAATATACAGCGATGTTGACAATATTTATCAAAATTGTGACAGATTGGATTTAATGGTCAACAAGGAACCTCCATCAAGAAAAGCCAAAGCAAAACTAAAGGTTGATCAAATCAAATATGACTGCAGACACATACAATCTGCTTTCCAAGTTCTTATGAACAAAAAGTAATGTACCCTATTTATTTAACTTTGACTTCAGATTTAACACAACACTTGAAACCCAAATGACATCTACCTGAACATTTAGTTACTGTTTTCTCAAGAATTTGTATTCTGAATATATTTAGATAATTTAAAAGCATTTGTATAACAACTTATTTTACGTGGATTATTTTCAATTTGAGAGCATTTATTAGTAGATAGTTATGTAATTTTTTTTATTTAATTTGTTTAGTAGTTGAAGAGGTTAAAATTTCCCCATTAAAAATGTCTCCAATAAAAATATTTCAGGGCATTTTCTCTAAAAATCTTCTAACCATATAATTTTAGCTAAATTTGAAAATGTCATTAAACAAAATTCAGTTGAATTATGTTCTACAGTTTGTTTACTTTGATACAATTTGTGGCTTTTTAAATATGTAAATAGTTTTTTTTTCAGAACTGAAACGATTTGAGAATGTTTATATAACCAACTTTATATCTAAGAGTTATATCTAGAAGTCAACGTTAATGAACTATAACTGCTAGATGGAAGTTTCCAAAGCGTGATGCTGGCATTGACACTAATGTTTTTTTAATGTGTTCGCATATGTGAATTTTCATGGTGAAAATTGTTAATAAATTAATTTTAAATGAACTTATATAAATACAGTTTAAAATGTTGGTTCTTTGGTTGGGCTCATCGTGTAAGAAATTTTGTATAGGACCCTTTTAGCGAGAATGTTTTCATGGGGCCATAATGATGGAGTGTTCTTGTCCGAGGCCATTTTAACGGATCACCGCTGAATCTTATTTGAGTTATTTATTTCTGTAAACTGAAGTAAGGAACATTTGTTTAGCGTAGATGAAAAGAAAATAATTTTTTCATAAGTTTTATAAATTTTCTATCTATTATATTTTGTGGAATTTGTTAATGGTAAAAGTAATTAATTATCTAATAATAACTCTTAGCAGTTTTGCATAGATATTTTTGAGCAAAACGTCTTAAACTGTTCATTTTGATTGGGAACATCTTGACAGGGAACATTTTACCTGTTGTTCCAGTTCAATCTTGTATTTACAGCCCAGACACTTCTCTGAAATATATCTAATGTGCAGCTACTGCAGAGCAGTCACATTTTTTTTTGGTCTTTGTTGTTTCCAAGCATCTGCTCTATTGGATGTATAAAATAGCCGACCAGCTTCAGACTTGTGTCTACTTACATACAAGACTTTTTCTACCAGTTGACCATATTATTATTTCTTTTCACTGTTATGTTAGCTAAGTTCATTTAATAATTACCTCGTAATACCCAGACGTGGAACCAGCTTCGTTAGACGAGCTTTTAAGCACAAAAACTCTTACAGCCTTGAACGATGGTCGTATGGAGATTCACTTTGTAACTTTTTGCAGATGTAAAATTGATATTAAAACCATAAAGATGTCACTGTCATGATAACAGTTTTCAATATTTGGCACTTGTAGTAATTTTTTGAAAATTATTTAAAAACATTTTGATCAGAATAGTATTTTATTTTTAATAATCACTGTAATTATTTTACTTTTATTTTTAACATCTGATTGGTACAGGTTACAAAGACAACAAGAGGAAAGGGACAGAGAATTGCTTATGACAAGAACTTATTCGACAAATGAAGCTGACACTTCCATAATGATCGATGCAGCACTGCAGCACAATCAGAGAGTGCAATCATCGCTCAACAACTTAGATGAATTGATTTACACTGGCACCAATATTCTTAGTAACTTGAAAGAGCAGGGTGGATTCTTGAAATCAGTTCAGAAGAAAGTGTTGGACATTTCGAACATGCTGGGACTGTCAAACACCGTCATGAGAATGATTGAAAGAAGATCAAGTCAAGACAAAGTCATTCTGTTTGTTGGAATGTTCGTTACCTGTGCTGTAATTATGTTTGTTTACGTGTATTTCTTATGATTTTCTTAACACTTTAATCACTTCAGAGAACATTCAGAATTTCGTTTCGGTTTTGTGTTTATTTCGAGCCAACATGTAAAATCGATTTCAAAATGAAAAAAAAATATGTTTTAATCTTGGCTGGTCGAATATTGTCAGTACTACCAGCTGATGACTTGATATGGTAATTCAGCTAGCACTTGTACTACCAGCTGAAAAGCTTACAGAATTGTAATTTGATTTGTCAGAACCATTTCTGCTCACCTGAAATAAATAAAATTATGTGATCAGTTTGTTTGTTTGTTAGTTACTACTGGAAATTTGGTTCTACAAGTAAATACAGGGACGTCAATCAGGGGCTCTTTGATTTTTAAGTGGGCTCCCTTGACTCTCAGGATGGTTGAAAAATCTGTTAAATTTTTTTGGAAAAGTACCTCTCCGCCAGTAATCAGCTATTTTGAGAAGAAAAGTTGAGTATTATTACGAATTTGAAACTGTTGGCCCTTTCAATATCCTGGCCCCCTTTGTTTTGCTGAAATGACGTCCCTGAGAAAATAGTTATTTGAACCGTTGCAGATGAACTGTTATTCACTGTATCCCCATCAGTAGAATCTGAAATCAGTGCAGAAAGCTTTAAGCTTAAATTTAATTTTCTAAATGGTTTGTTTGGCCTAATTAATGTAAAAAATCATTTCTCATTCTTTTTTATATTACAGTCAGAGTTTTTTTTTTAACTTTCTGTTTTAATTTTTTGTTTTCACTTCTTGATGGTTTCTGTTTCTTGTGTCCATGACTAAGGATGTCTGTGATTTTTTTTTCATGCTAGTGTTAGTGGCTTACTAGCCCTTCTGGCATTTTTTCAATAAATAAATAAATATGCTCTTGTCAAAAGCGATAAACTTTGATTAAATCTCGCAATAAAACTTCTTAAGCTTACCAGACGACTCACTGTCTTCTGAGTAATTTGGCACATCTTCGACTGCTATTTCCAGAACACCTTGTGGACACGTGAGCGAGCGGTAAATTAGTTAAAACGATCCAATAATTTTTCTTATCAATTAAATATGTTTTTTTTTATTTTCATCTAAGAGCTTATTTATCAAGAAGAATTTATGATAGGTGGTTCAGCTTACCACTCTTGATCGATGGAGTCTCATCCATCCCTGATTGAGTATCGGAAACGGAAGTCTCTGAATCATCAACGTCTGAGTCTGCGACAAAACTGGTGACGTTGTTGTAATGCTCATTTTGAGAGTTATCATTTTCAATTGGAATTTTAAGATCCGTCGTTAACCGTTTCTTTTTTGGTTTCCCTACACTCTTTCTTTTTTGCACAAAGCATCTGTTGATCAAATTTTTTAAAGGTTGAAACGAATATAGACTTGTTCGTAGAATAAAGATAGGATTATATAGCGCCGGTAGTATAAATAGTGCTTCAAGGACGCTTTACAGAATAATGCATTGAAGAAATAAATTATTAAAAAATCCTATAAAAATCCTATAAAAACCCGTTATATTCATTCATTCAGTGACGTAATTTAAAATTTTTATCAGGAAAGGTTATTTGGTTTAACTGGTTGAGTTACATTGCATGGCTTCTTCTTCTGAAATAGGACAGTACAATCAATAATATTTCATCCCGTTTGTTCCATCGCACTATTTCACTCCTGCTCTCAATTATACGCTCAAAACTGATCATATAAATGCTTAAACTTGGGATCTTTTTTCTTATTTAATTCAGTGCCGTGGTTACTACATCCCAAACCATCTAGTCAGGGGGCTTGCTGAGAGGCTTCAAAATTTGGTGACTCAAGTTGTAGTGAAGATTTATATTAATCATTGCTTTTCATCTTTCATAAATAAAGGAATACCCCCCCCCCATTTTACGGTACACACACTCCCTCAGTCCCCAACAATAATCGACCACTTTAAAGACAAGATATAATTTAAACCCTTTAAAAAAATTTTTTTGAAAATAATGTACGACTACTTCTCTCCCGTTCATCGACTATTTTTTGGAAAAAAATTTGGTACGACATGGATGGCAAGCAATAGTCATGTAATCTAATATTAAAAAACCCCACTGGTGTTTTCCATCACATCCCCGAACTGTTAATCCTATTGAAAACATTTTCGTCAAGCACTTGTTTTCTTTCTACGGTATAACATAATATCTTGGGTTAGCATCAGTCGAATCAATCCCTGCTTTCCAGCAACACCTGAAAACGCAGGTAATTTTTTTTCATTGGAGTTTCAATCAAAGGTAATCTATAAGGTAACACGAGGCAACATTGAAAAGTGGAGAACGTTATCATTCGTCCAAAGTTTTGTCCTACTGACACCAGCAGACTATAATAATATTTGGTAAATCAAATATATCTCTCACTTGGAAATTGGAAAAGCAATAGACTCCACCTTTTCCGTATAAGCATTTACTCCTTTCATTTTCACTGCTGATACCTATGTTGCAGTATCATGCAGGTTCAAAAACATAAATTTACTGAACAGGACTTAGTGGAAGCAATCATTATCCTTGTTTGCAGTGGCGGATCCAGAAATTCCTGGTGGGGGATGCAGGCAGGGGCGTCATTTCCGCAAAACCTTGGGGGGGGGGCAATTTTTTAAAACCCACAGATTCCAAAATTGTATCTTTGTAATGCTATACTTTTCTTCACAAAATAGAAAATAGGGGGGGGGGAATAGTCGTAGATAATTTTTCCAAAAAATCAGAATCTTATACACTTTTTTCCAAAGAACCAGAACCTTATAGACTTTTTCAAAAAAAAAAAAACATACATTTTTTCCTTTTTATCTTTTTTGGTGGACAGACCAACAACTCGCGGACAAACCAACAACTTTGTGACCCAATAAAAACGTTGTAAATTGTTTACTTTCAAATACAGTTATTTTTCAAAAACCGGCCCAGTAAACATGGTAACCATTTTGTAACGTTTCTTGTCCGTTACTTTTCAGTTACCTGGTTATGAAAAGGTTACCTGGCCCAAAGCAACTAAAAAGAAACGTTTCTGCAACGTTTCCAATGTAACGAAAAAGTAACATGTAATTTGCGACTAAAAAGAAACGTTTCTGCAACGTTTCCAACGTAACGAAAAAGTAACATGTAATTTGCGACTAAAAAGAAACGTTTCTGTAACGTTTCCAATGTAACGGAAAAGTAACGTGTAATTTGCGACTAAAAAGAAACGTTTCTGTAACGTTTCCAATGTAACGGAAAAGTAACGTGTAATTTGCGACTAAAAAGAAACGTTTCTGTAACGTTTCCAATGTAACGAAAAGTAACATGTAATTTGCGACTAAAAAGAAACGTTTCTGCAACGTTTCCAATGTAACGTAAAAGTAACATGTAATTTGCGACTAAAAAGAAGTTACTACAACGTTTCTAATGCAGCCAAAATGTAACGATTTGTTTTATTCATAGATATCTATGGTTTTATTAATACGGATAATATAAAAATCTTTTATAGCATATATAATTTTATAGAAAAAGTAAAGTGTTTGTTTAGTTATAAAACTCAATTGCTAAAAAGCATTTAATAAAGACGCTTAATAAATGGTATTTGCATTGTGTCGTATTATATTTTCCTAGATTTTGTTCTATCTCATCGGTTCACTGAGAGCGTCGAACGAGTCGCCTGGGATGAGATAAGATGCTAATCAAAAGTTAATTAACGACTCGCTTCTACAGCTCTTGTGCTAGAAATAATTTGAAGGTACAAAACAAACTATACTGGTTAAAAATCACCAATCAATTCGAAACATTAGATTTTTAAACCATTTGAAACCTCTGCTTCTTGCTGCACTACTACCCCTGCGCTGTTTGTGAATTTTTATTTTATTTATTTATTCGTGTTTTAAGAAATGACCTGACAGAACGCAGGAAATCATAAAAAAATAAGCAAAAAAACAAGAAATTAAAAGAAAGTCTGTCTAGTCTATAACGAACATTCAATATTCCGCTAATTATAATGACTGGCAATAGTTAATTTTAGAAAATAATAATAGAATAACGTTATTGAATCAGCTAATAGAGTTGAAAGAAGTTAGGTTAGTAAGAGTCATAGAAGAGCATTCTAATAATAAAGTTACAAGCAAAACTAGCAGAGTGATGTTGCATTGAAGGGAGTACAAAATCATGTTTCCTCTTGCGAAGAATATGACCATGATTTATCATTACGTGGTCATACTCATTTGTAAACATTTCACTTTCATTCACACTGACATAATCTAAATGGCCATATTCTCAGGTGAGACATTCTTCTTGCTTGACCAGCGAATTGCTTGTTGTCACAAGTGTCTACCAACCCGTGGGTAGTCATAGACACCTTTCACTCTTCCCCATCAGCAGTTTTTTCATAAACTGTTTGAGTTTTAACTTCGAACCCTTTACCAGGAGGTGTAATTTCTGCCGGTATAACACTTTGGAAAGAAAGCAAGGAGCTAAATCTGGCTCTTGTTTAATGCCTTTCACAGAACTAATATTGTTTGTTTCTTGTTCCTAATGTTCATTCTTGCTAAATCTTGACAAGAAACATAATCTTTTTGTTAAAAGAATGAGGTAATGTAAATAAGCCAAAGTTGAGGCTCTTTGACATTGGCTGGCAAGTTGGTAAGCTCCGCCTCCATACCAATTACGAACAACTTATATATAGTCTGAAAGTGCGCGAAAAATCTTTTTGTTGTGAGGTCACGCCGTTGTTGTTTCAGTAAATCTATCGTGTTTTGTATGCATTTGCTAACATCTAACGAGTTTAGTTCATTCTCATTGTGTTATAATAATCAGTTAAATTCGTTGTGTTATAATAATCAGTTAGATTTGTTGATCGAAACTTTGTTACAATATGAAGAGCAGTTAGATGAAATTAGAGCCGATAATTTAGCAGATATGTTGTTGGACAGTTTACTAATATATGGGAAGTTTTGAAAGAAATTAAAAGTAATCTGGCTCTTCTTGTCAGTCCGCCAACGACAGCAGTTAATACGGCAGTTCCGGAAAACGTTCATTTCCCCATGCACTCCATGGTACAATTTGACCAGTTGGATACAAAATTAGAATCTAAAGAATTATTTGATGCTCTGGTAAGTCAATTACAGCATGTACTTAGATATCTAAAATTTTTGTATTAGGTTATCACTATCATAAATTCAAACATTTGTATAGGTGATTGACTTACAAAAGCTTGGGGGAGACACAATGGCAGAGGCGTGTCGTAGGCTGCTCCGGTACACCATGGATGATGGGCTGGCTGAAAAGTTCAATTGGAAAGGGAGTGGTGGTAAAAGAAAAATGGAAAGCACCTTTTTCAAAGAACTTATCATTAGTTAGCTTAACTAAACTATTAGCAAAGTCATTTTAAAAATATTAGATATCTAACAACTATTTTTTTAAACTATTTCTCAGAAACTCTCCAAACCAATAGACGCTTCCACGATTCGTCAGCCAAGGAAATTGAGGTTGTGACAAAGAAGTGGATAAAGTTTGCACATGAGAGGCTGAACCGCAAGGAGAAGAAATGACATTTATATAGAGCTCAAAAGACTTTCTTTAAATAAACTTTTCTATAAATTTGCAAATATTGTTTCAGTTTTGTCTATTGATGAACGTATTTGAAGTGATAATAATTTGCATGAGCAAATAATAGAGGAGGTTTCTAAAGCGTTACATTGTAAACGTTTCTAAAGCGTTACATTGTAAACGTTTCTAAAACGTTACACAGGAAACGTTTCTAAAACGTTACACGGGAAACGTTTCTAAAACGTTACACAGGAAACGTTTCTTTAACGCACAGCCGATGAGCAAAACAACCGAAAAGAAACGCGTTTCTTGTAACCGAAAATGAACGGTTAAGAAACGTTACAAAGTGGTTACAATGTTTACTGGGGGGTATTCTGCCCAAATATTTTTAATTGATGCGTCCGCCTTTGTTTATAGCTGAAAATATATTAAACAGCAAAATGTAATTAAGGTTTAAAAGAGTTAACTATAATACAATAATAGGCGTAGAGCTCCCAGTTTCTCGGAAGGGCAAAGAAGGACTAAGGAACTTTCCCACAACAATTCATTTCATCGATTGAAAATCTCCTAAATGACGTTCTTGCCAAATTTTTATTGTACAACTTACTTGGCACACGGATGACCTCCATAAACGTTTTCAATTGAAAACATTCCTTTTGTGCCACCAAGTTTTGTGAACCACTTGTGTTTATACTCGCAGCATGCACTCAAACGAGTACTGTGTTGACCACGAACGTACAATGTCAGACTGAACGGATATCCATAATGTCGTTGAGATGTAAAACTGAATGTTGCTGTTCGAGTAAAAATACATTGCTTTCACAAAGTATATAGGTACTTTATGAACAAGTTTTATTGTTTACAGCTTTATGAACAATCACCAAAATTACTTTTAAAAATCATCAACATACCTAGTTTCCTATAGATGTATGTATGTATGTAAATATGTATGTATGTATGTATGTATGTATGTATGTATGTATGTATGTATGTATGTATGTATGTATGTATGTATGTATGTATGTATGTATGTATGTATGTATGTATGTATGTATGGATGGATGTATGTATGTATGTATGTATGTGTGTGTCTGTGTGTGTGTGTGTGTATGTATGTATGTATGTATGTATGTATGTATGTATGTATGTATGTATGTATGTATGTATGTATGTATGTATGTATGTATGTATGTATGTATGTATGTATGTATGTATGTATGTATGTATGTATGTATGTATGTATGTATGTATGTATGTATGTATGTATGTATGTTAGATCTCGCGTTACGCTGGTAGGTGGCGCTGCATTCATCATTAATTAATTTGGTCGTTTTGACGGGTTATCACATCTCACTAGTAATAATATAATACTAGCTGGCTTAGCCGACTTTGTCCGAATATTTTTTAGTTTGTGTCTCTTGTTTTTCTCTCTTTTTTCAATATTTTTTCCTTCTTTTTCTCTGTTCCTCTCGTTTGGTTCGAGTGGGTGAACGGTGACGTTTGGCTGGTGGTGTGCAAAACAAATAAATAAGAAAGAACCTGTGGTCGCGGTCTTCAACGAGGGACGCCTTGGCAAGCCCGTGACAGTTTTATTCTGTCAAACTCCAAAGGAAGGAAGTCAGCTTAGTTTAACTAAAGAATGAGAAATTTTTGTAAATAATGGGACACAGAAGACTAATAGCGCAGTTGATGGATTTACATACATAAACTAGCTGACCTAGCAAACGCTGTTTTGCCTTTTAAATTATTTTGTTTTTTTTTATTTAAAGTTTAATGTTTTCCGAAGAGCAATCGAGTGTACAATGCCCGGGGTTTTTGAAAGTTTTTCTACCGTTTTTTATGAAATTTTTTGTGTACCTATCCTCAGACTTATCAAACGTACAGAATAAATTTCATAAAAAGCGGTTTAGCCGTTTCGGAGGAGTTTGGACACAAACACGTCACGAGCTTTTTATATATATAGCAAAATAATAATACTATTAGTAACAACTGCAAACTTAAATTCAGCAAAAGCTTATCTGTATAGTCAAAATTTTTACTGGTAATGGATAGAGAAAGATAGGTAACCGGTGGGAGTATGTATGGTGTATAATATACACTGTATATTACGTTTTAATTATTGTTGGTTAACAATCTTGGTTTCTAGGCTAAAGTAAATTGAAATTTGACTCGATTACTTTTTTATATTTTTATTTCGAAAAATGTACACAAATATACGAACCACCGGGTCGAACTAAGTCGTTAAAGACACAGACAGAATTTCCTCCACAATGCTGCTGCTCAACGATTAATTCTTCGAGAGTGTTCAAATTACTTTGCAGTCCATTTCCGTGATATTTCATCTTTATTAAACTCAAGTTTTTGTCTGGGAGCTGTTTCTGAAATAAAACTTAGTTATTTGCAAAGTATCAAAGTAGCAATAATGCCGTCAAACTATATAGAGAGGCTCAAGAGGCTCAAAGATGACTAGCGATGAAAGAGTCTAGAACTCTAGAATAAATGTGCCAATAGTGAGTAGGTATGTAGCATAGTAGCAGAATGGTAATCAAAAGGAAAAAATATGGCACAAACTGCCTTTCCATCTTTAACTCACTTTCTTTAAGCTACTTTAACTTTCTTCCAATAAGTTAATTACCTTTTAGTAATTAAAATAATTTTTATCCTACATAATCAATGTAGGGGGCTGCACAAAAATTACTAATTCAATTACTTTATTACTAGCACATTTAATTGGACATTAATTAAAACTAGAAAAAAACTATAATAAAACTAGTGATAACCGACAAAATTAACGTTTCGTTTTCTTTTATAATTATCATCATTTTCCAAGATTAAGTAGTCTCAACGAGAAGCTATAGGTAACTTTTGATTTGTTTAGTTGAGGCTTTCTTCATCAGTTCTAAGTTTTTTTTTGTAAATATTTTCCTATTTATGAGTAAATCTACTTGATGACTAACTGATTAACACTCTTATGTTTTTATGATACCTTTCTCATGTTAACTCAGCTTAAATGTTTTTTAAAATAAATAAACAAACTGAAATTGCCATGATTTTTAATTACGTTTGTTGTTTTCAACAGCAATTATTATCATCAGATAACTCTTAATACAATTATTGGTTTTTTCGTTATTTTTGAATATTTAATTTTTTCACCAGTACAATTAAGCAAATAAAATCAACAAGTTTTAAAGGTAGGTACTTTTAAAGTAAAAAAATTAAATTACCTATACCTACCTATACCTATAGCTATTTAGTATTTTTGCAAATGATTATTGCTGTAAGAACTTGCTGTTAAGTCGTCTGAGGTTATTTAGAAAAAAGTATCATTTTCAACTTTTTTTCCAAGAGTGTCATTTCAGCAATTTCTTGGGGGGCCAAACTTTGTCAG
Organism: Erpobdella octoculata; assembly: GCA_963978895.1. Classification (NCBI taxonomy): domain Eukaryota; kingdom Metazoa; phylum Annelida; class Clitellata; order Hirudinida; family Erpobdellidae; genus Erpobdella; species Erpobdella octoculata. Next base: position 8,908,731 of record OZ022247.1, read on the forward strand.
AGAATTTATTCTTCACAAATGCACAAATTTTCTAACAAATCTATTCTTTTGTTTTGCTTCCGAAAAATAGCTGATGACTGTGGGCAGGGACGTAAATTCAGCATTTTCCAGGGGGGGGGGCAAAATTTTCCCGCCATTATATAGCTTACTGGCAGGGTTACCCGGTGTTGTCCGGGTTTTTTGTGCTTAGTTTTGTCTCGTTTTTGCCAATGAAACGTCAAAGAAATAACAGATTTTTTGTAATTTTTCAAAATTTTCTTATCAATGAAGTTTCCTGCATGCCAAATGTTGTTAAAATTGCTCCTGCGGCTTGGATGTGATAAACGAATGCTCTCACACACACATTACCTTTTCTCTTTTTCTCTTTTTTCTCTTTCACAACGCCTTTACATTTATATAAATACGTAGGTACAAGCAGAGAGGGATGGGGAAAATGCATACCCCGTCAGAGTATCAATTGAAATTTTTTGAGTATAATACCTTGTTTTTAAAAAACGACCGCAGCTTTTTTGGGAGGAGAAATTGGAAGTCTTTGAAAAAAATTTTGAAAAATACTTACGACTACCCCTTACCAGTTATCAGCTTTTTGGAAGAGAATATAAAAAAAATTCTGAAGTGAATCCCCCACCAGAAAATTCTGGATTCGCCACGCGCCACTGGGTATAAGGGGGATGAATGATTTAATCATATTGCAGTAAAACAAGTAAAGGAAAACACAAGTTTTTCAACACAAACTTTGATTTTAAATACATTCAATTTAGAAATGCAAAAGATGTTCAAAGTTTTTTTTTTAAATGAATCATGTATTTTCATCAAATATAAAGCTATGCTGAAAGTTTCAACTTCCTAGCTAGTCAAAATGCTGGTTAAATTTCACTTGCAAGATTTGCGTACAGAGAAAAACACACACACAAAAACAGAGATTGTAACCTAAATAAAATTTGTAAAAAAGATGTCCAAAATGGGGTAACCTAAATAAAATTTGTAAAAAAGATGTCCAAAATGGGGTGGGTATAATTTTGTTTTATTTTTGTATAATAAATAATAACTTTGATGTAGACAGCTGTGAGGGAATCAACATTGTATCAATACCACTAATAGGGTAAAATTCCACGAGTTCGCTAATCTTTGGACCAACACTGATACACAAATTATTACTCTGCAGTTATTGGTAAATCTAGCATCGAGCAAAGATATAAAATTGTCTCCAATACCTACGCATTGAATCATCACGAGGTTAAGTAAAGTTAAAATTAACATATTATATAGTAAACTCTAAGAAAAAAAATTTTAATTTTGGAAATCAAGGGGGCGAATTGTCTATACACGCCAGAAGGATTCCAATACGCATTGCATCATCACTAGATTAAGTAAAGTTAAAATTAAATAAATATATAGTAAACTCTAGGTAAAAAAATTCAAATTTTGAAAATCAGGGGGGGAGGCAAATGCCCCCCCCCCAATTTACGTTCCTGACCGTGGGGCGGTAGTCAGAGGTACTTTTTCCAAAATTTTTCCTAAACTTTTGCACAAAAATAACTGATGACCGGGGGAGGTACCTTTTAAAAAATTCTGAAAACTTCGTTTTTTATATAAAAAAAATAAAATTTATATTAAAAAATAAAATTTATATTAAAAAATAAAATTTATATTAAAAAATAAAATTTATATTAAAAAATAAAATTTTCTTTTCAAAAATCCTTGGGGGGGGGGGGCAACTGACCCCTGTCCCTTAAATGACGCTCCTTCCTGCCGGTGGAGATCTAAATGTTTTTTGTGATATCATTTAAATTATATTTTCCATTGAATTGGCTTGAACAAAGCCCAACATTTTTAAATATCTGCTCAATATCAGAACTAGTGATGGTCGAGAGGTGGGTGAATTTAATAAAGACAACGCCCTAGTCTACAGACAAACAGAATGAGGTTGCAGACTAAGTAAAAACTAAAGTTAAAATTTTTTGTGAAAACTTTTAAGGGGCCCGGCCCCCCTGGATCCCCCGCTGTATGTTATGTTAAACCAAATCTATTTTCTTAATAGTTAATAGTTCAACTTTCTCTCGCTGCCTAGTCACCCACGCTACACGCTATTGTAAAATTAGCAGATAAAACTCGCTTCTCCGAGGTGGTGCATGCAAAATTGCAAAAGACGAGCGCCGAGCTCTGTTGAAGGCACTTTATAATTAGTATTCACGTTGATTGATTGACTTTATAATTAGTATTCACATTGATTGATTGACTTTATTATTAATATTCACTTTGATTGATTGACTTTATAATTAGTATTCTCATTGATTGACCAACGTTACGCTAAGCAACCTTTCACTGTGATCTACTCTACTATCATATGCCGTCGTTTATCGTCAATTTAAATGGATTGCTGATAATTTTGATGGCTGTCATAATATCGTATAAAATTACACTGAAAATTCGTAGGTACCTATACTTTAATGTTTCCAAATTTAAGCGCAAAAGAGGAAAAAATGGAAAATAGTTAAAAAAGGCTGCATCTTTAAAACCTGTTTACGCTTTGGAGTATTGAATTTTATCTTAAATTTAATGACCAGAAACAAAATCTACCATTTATCCCCACATGTGGCCAATCTCGCAGGCGCCGCAGCCTATAAGCATAAGAAAAAATATTTCTAACGTTCAGGAGCTCGTGGATATCTGTAGATTTTCTAGGCGCATCAAATGCAGAAGTCTGGAAAATTTGATAGCAATTACTCTCGGAAGCTGCTTTACTCTTATCCATCATCTTCCTGTTCGTTTAAAATAAAGCTGTGATGCGAAAAGCCAAAATAGGAGATCAAAAGTAGATGAACTCGGAACTACAAAACAGTAAACGCTAAAAACGCTTAACGCAAGTTTTAAGTTACCCTCGACTATATTTCGGATCCTTACCTCACCGGCGGTAAAATAACTCAAAACTCCAAAAAAATCTCCGAATTGTCACTCACTTCATTACTGTCACAAGCATTCCTGTTGCCACAACAATCGAATCGATATAAATCTTCCGGTGAGACGAACCGTGTACGACGTATGCTGTCACGTCACACAACGATGATACCAGGTGTAATAACAGTCAAGACATTTGATTTGCATTTTGAATTATTTATTATTTATACATTAAAATAATCGCCGCCGTCGAACAAGTCAATTTTTAAGATTTCTGTAGTACAAATGGCGATCTAATTTAGCAAATAGGATTTTTTCATAAAAAAAGCAAATCGAGCTACGGGCCACTTCAACAAAAAACAAATAAGACAATTAATGAGGTTTTGAGCCAAAGTTCGGTTTAAATTGTGTAACTAAGGAGAGAACTGAAATGGGTTTGTGAATTTACAGAAACAAACTGAAACGTAGACAAGAAGACTATATCACAGGTCATAAGACTAAATTGCTAATTTTTGGCATATCTGTTGATGTAATCTAATACTTTTGTTTTAAAGTCCTCCTGTAAACAAGTTAAAAATAATAATCAATCATATGAATATAAAAACCATTAATGTGAAGGTTCATCCATTTGATACGTAAAAATGAGACTGCAAACTTTTTATTTTTCTGCTAAGGAAAACTTTATCAAAGCAAAGATATTAGAACTTTATCAAGGCAAAGATATTAGAACTTTATCAAGGCAAAGATATTAGAATACTACACGGCCAGGGCCATAATTTTAGGGTCTTCAGACGGGCCCTGTCGAGATTTTGTGAATTTTAGGTCTGTACAAACGGGCCAGGTCTGATCCAAATTACACGGGCTGGGCTGAGTTGTCAACATACCGGGCAGGGCCGCGAAAAATCGGACTGTACAATATTCTAAAAGATATGATTGCAGATAATTCATATAATACATTTAGAACTATTATGTAGCAGATATTTTATTTGACTCAATTTTTAATGATTTATTTCTAACTAAACTATTGCAGAAGCTCTTTAAATAAATGATCTCCAAACCAACTAAAAATTGAGTTCGATTTTAGTGGCATTGATTAATCTGAAACTATGTACAGGCAGCTTTAATTTAATTAATGCCTTGCTCCCTTTAACAGAAACTTTGGCACTTATTTGAAATGGAAGACAGAGTTGACCTAAACATCAGGAGTGAATGCTGAAAGATTTGACACAACATAGCCCTTTCTGCCAGGGCAATCAAACCTCATAATATGAAGCAAACACTGAATACTCCACTGCCTCACTCTCCTGTATATATTCATATCGGTTTAATGGCCAACCTTATGTTGCTGTACTACAAAACCAATTTCTAATAGCATAAATACAGTTATTTGTTAAAGAATATCAATCCCACGAGTTGCACAAGAGAAATTGAATTATTATATGGTTGAGGTTTTTCTATTGTTTTTCACTCTCGCTCCCGTTTCCTTCCTCGCTCCCGGTCGCTTTTCCGATCCCGGTCATTTTCTCTTTCCCGCTCGCTCTTTCGATCTCGGTCGATTTTCCATTCCAGCTTGCTTTCCCGTTCCCACTCATTCTCTATTTCCGGTTTCCGCTCGCTCTCCCGCTATGCTCATTTTGTAACCAAATCCAATTTTTTTCACTATAATTGTCTCCCTTTGACTCTGTGAAAATTTCATTACGATCGGATGAATGGTGTAGCACTGCATAAAGGACACGCATACAGACAGTCATTTATATATATATATATATATATATATATATATATATATATATATATATATATATATATATATATATATATATATATATATATATATATATATATATATATATATATATATATATATATATATATATATATATATATATATATATATATATAGATTTGCATTGTCGGACAATTACCAAAAAACTGTTTTCATTTGGATCTATTTACTACTATAATGAAAGTTATGAAAAATATTCCTTTATCAAAGCCTGTTCCAAAGATGAAAAAAAGAGAAAATAAAATCATATTACGACCTGCAGCAGATATTTACTACCTAACACACTGTTAAACAACCAAGTGTAAAAAACTACAAACTATTTTTTTCTAAAACCTTAGTATACACAAACACATATGCCAACCCATGCCTCTCTTTGTAGTACATTTGTACATACTAAATGGACAAACCTTTTTAACTACTTGACAGAATAACAACAACAAACCTGATTCCTGCAATAGTGCTCGGCTGCTTTTACATTTAGCGGATCATCAAAGTTTAATAAATCCTTAAATTAAAATCAGTAAACATAAAAATATGCACATAAAAAACTTTAACGCTTTAAAAACCAAAATATTTAAAGTATTTGTAAATTATCAAAATATTTTGTTTACTTAACAATTTTGTAATTAACATTTAAAAGTAAAATGTGTTTATAAATAATACTCATTTACAAATAATATCCATTTATAAATATTATTCATTTATAAACAATACTCATTTATAAATAATATTTATTTATAAATACCTATTACTCATTTATGAGTTATACACATACAAAGTAACACTCATTTATAAGCACTATTAATTTACTAATTTTAAGTACTACTTCTATTTTATAAGTGATCAAGTGAAACTAACTGAAAATAAAGAATTCAGGCCCCAAACAACATCTTTTAGCTTTCTAGTAGGAGCCCATCCTAAAATAAGAAATAAAAGTCACACATTTTATAAAAATGAAATTAATTCATACATTGAGCTTTTTAAATGAAAGAAAATTATTACAGTTAGTTTATAAGAAAAATTGTTCAAATAAATATTAACTATATGTTTTAAGGTTAATTGATTAACATGCAGTACTTTCAGTGGTGCCAATTAGAAAACTGGAAAAAAGTTTTAAATCCATATGCATAAAGAAAGTTGTCCACATGTCTGCACGCATTAAAGTCAACAATGCCTCAACAATTGTATCGTTGTTTCAGAAAATATTTTGAATGTATTATTTTTTTAAATTATAATTATAATATTTAATTAATCTACATTTAAAATAATTTGCAGCTATATACTTATTCACATCATTGCCAAAATATTTATTTTTTATTCTTTTTCATAAGAAATGAATTTTAATCCGATCAGATTATTATAGTGGTGTTATATCGAAATGATATACCACTATGATGCACTATACACTAACTAAACATTTTTGTATCATTATTGAACAATAAAGTTTATGCTTCTGCAATAATAATAATAATAATACACAAATGACTGTATTATAGTTTCTAGTAAACGATAAACAAATATTATAATATTATATAATAATACACAAATGACTGTATTATAGTTTCTAGTAAACGATAAACAAATATTAGCTGAAGAAAATTAATCTTTTCAGTTTTTGCAGTTCTTGTCTATAAAAAAAGGAAATTTCAGAAAAAGAACACTAGCATCAGTTATTCAACTTGTATGGTGGACATAAACATGATAGAGTAATTGGAATGTATCATATGAGTGCTCCAAATGAAAAATGAGTCACTTTTTAATTTCGTTCAAGCATTTAATTATCAAAATCAGAAATACATTTTGGGTGTTACTAAAAAGTATTTGACCAACTTTAAATGTAAGATTTTTGCTAAATTATATTCAAGTTATTATAGTGAAGATGTTTTCCAGTCACAAACACTTGATGAAAAATCATTGTAAGAGTAGGAGACATTCAATCAAAAGGAGAGCTTATAGGTTTAGATTAGAAATTGCAACAATAACAGCATGCTGACATTAACTTTAGGCCCAGCATTAAATGAATTTTTTTCAGTTTTTAAAATGTGAATTCTCATTTTAGATCAACTGTGACCACACGTGACTGACTCGTTTATTGCTGACTGATGGTTGTCAAGCACTTTTGCCTTGAAAATAAACTTTTAATGGATATAAAGATAGTTAATCGAGATTTTGATAAAATGTTCATCCCCATCCCTTAACCTTTTACTTAATTAATGCCACTTTTTTATGTACTAAAAAAATGTAAGGATTAAAGCTGTGTTTGCTTAATATCTCTGAAAAATCCATGATCGAGTTCAAGACTGATACTTCTCCCAGGACCAATATATTTTTTAGTCCTCGAGAAGTCTCGAGACCAAGACTTTGTCCCCGAGGAATACATCCCTGTCCCTCATATATAAGTTAAACTGAATATAATTATACAAATATATAAAATTTATATTAATAAATGACAATAAATATAAACAACCGACCAACCTAAGCCATCGAGCGAATTTTGTCTAAGCAGGGAAAGGCATACCTCGCCATCTTCAGAGATGTTTGGATGCCATAATCGTGTGCAACATTTTACCTTAGGAGGCTGTAAACAATTTCAGGATTTGTTACAAAATATTTCTTTCTTATTTCAGTTACATTATTTTACATTTTCAACAAATTTGTATCAAGTTCAAACAAACAGATCCTACTTTAAATTAACTGATAATAAAAGAAATCGAAATTTAATATAATATTATTTATATTTTATATAGTATAATAAATATAAAATTAAACTACCCAAAAGTTAGATAAAAATTCCAAAAAAATATCAAAATAGTTTTTTCAAGTTATTACCCAAAATTTATGTATAAATAAGAAATCCCAGACAATAATTTAAAATAAAATAAAATATGAGGCCTTTCCTGATTTTTATAAACAACAGCATATTATCACTTGTATCTATCCATCTGGAAACTTACCACTATGTTGTATTCTTCCGGAACACTGATTAGAAATTTAAATTTGCCTCCTTGCCAGAATCCCTCGTCAGGAGTTATAGTTATAGAAAAGTTATGCAATTGGTTTGCATCTTCAAAATTAGAGCTGCATGTGTTTGGCATATATTGATCCATTTCCTGAACCTCTAAAATTTAAGAAAAGCCATTTTCTGATTTTAATTTTATGATAAACATACAATTATGACATATGATGGTCCACCAGCATTAGAAATTCAAACTTCAATGGTGCAGCATCTGCAAGCATTAGTTGGTGTGGCTAGATTACAATAGTTTCTATGTTCTAAAATTAACACATAAGTATTTTCTAAAGATTCTAACACTACTACAATCTTGTAATGTAATTCTTCAAAGCTAGTTTGATAACAATTTATATGTTAACTAAAACCTCACCTCTGACTAGAAGTTTATCTCTGACAGAGATTTGAATATCTTTTGATGTATCAAGCTTGCTAGTTAGCTTCGATTTAAGGTTCAACATGATCTTCAGAGACCTCTAAGATGAAAAAGTAACATTTAAATTAAAATCTAGATCTAAATCTAAATCTATAATCATGTGTAAACTGTAAATCAAAATCAATTAAATATAACATTTTTATTTTGGTTAACATTGGCATAGGTTGTAGATTTAATTCTGTCTTATTATCTATATATATATAAAAATGAATGTTTGTATGTATGTATGTATGTATGTATGTATGTATATATGTATGTTATTTATGCATTGCTACACCATTCATCCGATCGTAATGAAATTTTCACACAACCTTGAGAGTCAAGGGGAATCATATATAGAGAAAATAAATTTGAAATCCGTCACAAAATGAGCGGAGCGGGTGAGCGAGCGGGAACTATATATATATATATATATATATATATATATATATATATATATGTATGTGCATATGTATGTGTGTATGTATGTATGTGTATGTGCATGTATGTGTCTGTGTGTGTGTTTATGTATGTATGTGCGTATGTATGTGGGAACTATATATATATATATATATATATATATATATACTAGCGGGGGTACCAGAGGTTTTTAAAGGTTTTTCTAATGTTTGTCTCTCTCGCTCCCGTTTCCTTCTCCGCTTTCCTGTTCCCGCTCCCGGTTGCTTTTCCGTTCTCAGTCGCTTTCCCTTTCCCGCTCGATCGTTCGCTCTCAGTTGGCTCTCCGTTCCCGTTACCGCTCATTTATGTATGAATATGTATGTGTATATGTATATATATATATATATATATATATATATATATATATATATATATACTAGCTCGGGGTTTTCAGATGTTTTTTATCATTTTTCTCTCTTGCTCCCGTTTCCTTCCCCGCTTGCTCTCCCGTTTCCGTTTCCGCTCATTTTTTCTTTTCCACTCTTTCATAACTTATTTTAGCCCATAAAACGTAAAATAGATTTGCTAAAAGTTGCTTGAAGCCTTCAAACGTTGTTACGTAAACAAAATTTGAATTTTATTACGCAATTACCTTCGATGGCCGTACATAGGAACTTTTGGCCTGGAAAGTTAAGAAGGGGGAAAAGTTAAGAAGGTTTGAACTCCTTCTCCGATCCCCCGGCTCAGGGGGCCAAAAAACCTTCCGGGCCAAAAGTGCCTATACATGATCATTGCATAAGTTTTCGAAGCACTGTTTACAGTTGCGTACAGGGACGTAACCAGGAATTTGGAAGTGGGGGGGCCGAAAAACTTTTTGGGGGGGCACTGTATACATTTTCTAATCACATAAATTGCACATTCCAGTGATTTAACCCCCAAAATGTGCTTCACGCAAAAAACAGGTTTAGCGATTGAAATTTGAATCTTAATCTACCATATTTAATTGAATTTGAAAATATTCTGAATCAACATGTAAAACAAGTAAATTAAAAACGAATTTTTAAAACCAATGCTCTTATATGTAACTAAAACACAAATTTTGCAATCAATTTTTTCTTATATTACTCTTTTATTTTATATTAAAGTCGAAATATCTTAATTATATCGAAATATCGAAATTAATTAAAATTAACTAAATTAATTGACTTATTGTAAAACTAATAATTGAATATTGCATTGTCTTCTATTTTGAGCATGTATGCAAAATTTGAAAAAAATCTATCATCAGGAAGTGACTCAAAAATTGATTGCAAGATTTGAAACAGACAGAGAAACAAACAGACAGACAGAGAAACAAACAGACAGACAGAGAAACAAACAGACAGACAGAGAAACAGAGACGACGAGTTAATAAAAGCATTGGTAAAAACACATCACATGGTCCATGTGACATGGATCATAATGTCAGAAAACAATACGGTGCGATTTTTGGGCAAACTTGTCTATGAAAGTGTTCAAATCTACTTTTAGCGTAAAATCCTTCTCAAAAGCAAGTAGTACCAGTTTACATTTACGCTCAAGGCCCATTGGTTGGCGATAAGGCCGCAGAATCCGCGTGAGAGTGGAGAAACTGCTCTCGCACGTAGCAGTCGACACACCGCTGGTGATTGCTTAATCATACAGCTGATACACATTTGGAAATGCATCACGGTACTGCAGCATTGCATATGTTGCATCTTCCTACGACGAATTTGACTGGAATTTGTTACGGCACAGTTGCATTGCACTAGGCAATTCGCTAGGGAGGGCAACTTGGTCGAGGCACAGGAGCTGGCTGAGCGGTGGTTCCATGCACTTCTCAACAAGAATGTTCTGAGATGATGGAACGAAAGATTCTACAGCTTGAAAAAAAGCCAAGTTGGACTCCCCAAATTGGTGGTTCATTTCAAAATGGTGTTGTAGAGCTCATGAGCTCGCGTGAAGTAACTTTAAAACCAATAACATGGTAATGACCCAAAGTGGAGCTGACCACAGAGCCGGTCAGCCAGGTGCTCTGAACTCGTTTACATTTTACTGACACTACATGGTCATCCTCATTTAATGAAAAACCAGCAGCATCTGCCATTTGATCAAAAACATCTGCAGACAACAAGGCAAGAAGGCTCTCTTTAGCTGTGGAGATCAGTTCCATAGCAAGAGGCAATTGCACAAGCGACCTTGCAACAAAGCACTGACCGTTGACAGCAAGCTCAGTATTTTGACAACGGCATTTGAAAAAAATCCTTCTTTGAAACTTTGTTGAGCAGCCCAGCTGCTTCAACTAACACATCAACCAGAGCTTTTTCTAAGTTGGCAACAATTTCGAGGATCTGCAAAATTTCCTCTCTGTTGTTTTTAAAACCATTGCAGATTTATAAGGGCCAGTCCATCTTTGAGTAAGTAACCGCTTTATTGTGTCACCTACATACAATTGCTCATATAAGTTAAAAAAGTTGTTTATCTTTATCTCTGATTTTATAGCGTGCGCAACCACATGATAGAGTTGGCGATGCAGTGCACGTACTGAATTCGGCGGCCCAGAATGTCTTGCAATATTTTCTGGACACCTCTCTTTCCGCCGTTCATTACACTGGCGTCGTCATAACATTGACTCAAAATTCGAGCGGGGTCCAGCTGCTGAGCCTGAATCTCTGTAAGCAGCGAAGGTGTCAGGCTTTTAGAATCTAACTCACTAGCCTTGATCATTGAGATCATGTGCTCTATTGCCTTTCCACAACGCACATAGCGAATGACAATCGACATATCCTCAACATTGCACTGATCCTGACTTTCGTGGCACTTGATCGAATACCAGTTAATGTCAGAATCTTTGCATTCTTCGACAATCAAAACTTGTACCATCTGTGCCATCAATTCGATTACCTCGTTTTGGATAAAAGACGACATGTACTTGGCATTTTGAGGCATGTTTTTTAAATCATACACAATTTATCATCCTTCGCCTACATTTGCTTTGTTGAACTAGACAGCAATACAAAAAACTTGGGGGGGCCTGATTGACCTGGGGGGGCCCAAGCAAAACTAGGGGGGCCTGAACAAAACTGGGGAGGCCCAGGCCCCCTGGCGCCATAGCTGGTTACGGCCCTGGTTGCGTAACAGTTAACAGGCATTACTTGCTAATGGACTTCTTAATATTAAGAAGTCCATGACTTGCTTCCCAGTCTTGCATAATGTGACCGGTTGCGCGTTATTACAAATTATTAAGAGATAGATGGGGCGGGAAAGCGACCGGAATCGCGAAAGTGACCGGGAGCGGGAAAGTGACGGGGAGCGGGAAAGTGACCGGGAGCCTGAAAGCGACCGGGAGTGGGAGAGCAAGCGGGAACGGGAAAGCGACCGGGAGCGGGAGAGAAAACGGGGAATTAAACGGGAACAAGAGAAAAACGTTAAAAAACACTAAAAACCCCCGAGCAACGCCGGGTAACGCCGCTAGTTATTTGAAAAAAATAATTATTTATTAATATGTTGTTTTCAATAATAAGTCATATAAGTAAAACAAACAAAACAACGCAAATTAAAAAACCAATATCTAAAAAAACTTTAAATGTAATTTATCCGTTAAAGTTAATGTTAAAATGTTAACTGACTTTTATAAGAATTAAGATCCTTAAACCTTAAAACTAAAACCGAAATCGCGCAGACGACCGAAAGTAAACAATCTTGTTTAGGACTTATTTCATTTGATTTAAAGATGAATCTAAGATTATAAATTTATATAATTAGTTTGAGATTCTAGAAATAAATTTAAAATAAATAAATACAATATTTTAAATAAACAAAATTATTTTTAAACTTTTAAAGATGTTGCAAATCAAAGATACTTGCAGGTTTTTTCAAAATTGGCCTCCCAAAACTAGTTTCATACATGTAAATGATCAGACTGTCTTAAACAAGCAGTTAATAATCTTTTTCAAAAACATTTAATGTTATCTTTGCATTCCTACATAGTAGTTCAGCATTTTTTTTTGAGTTGATGGAAGCTTCTAATCTAGCTTTAAAGACCAGCAGCAAGACCAACAAGATTGCAAAGAAATTAGATGATATCGCAATTACAGTCATAACACAGAGACATAGATTAAACTTCCAAGCACAAGGAAATAAGCTAAGCTGCTAAAAGCCGATCATATATTCCGATATGGAACAAATAGAGTAAAAAGGGTTCCTCATTAACCATAACCAGCACTTAAACGTAAACTAGGTTCATAAATGATAGACAATAGGACATTTAGAGTGCCACCAGCTTTTCAGCTTGTAACTAAAAATTAAGCTAAACTAAATTAGGCCCTTCACCAAAATAGCAACAAATACCACAGTATCATCCCGACATACCCACTTATTATCTTCAAGTACAAAAAACAATTTTTAAAAATTTTTAAAAAGGAGTCCAAAATGCATACAAATTTCATTGAAAAATATCTTATGAAACAAAATATTACATGGTCACTTCAAACATCCTTGTTATTTTCAAGTCTTTAAAACAAATCACGAAATAGAAACCTTCTGAATTCGAGAACACAACTCTCACACAATGATCCTGTAATGACATTCAGCTATATATGTTCAAATCTATGCGAAGCGAGACATAATCCAACGAAGAGATGCACATTGTCATAACACACACACACAGCACGTAAAACAGTTTCATAATCTACATAACAATTTATTTATCTAGACATGACTAATCATTAACAGAACACGTTAAAAGTTTAAAACTTGTGACTATGACAACTGGAACATCGATCTGACGGACACGAAGTTTCAAACACCGACGAAGTAACTGCTGCAAATTTAAAGTTGTAAAGGCAACAATCTGGCTACAGAGAATACTTACAGTTAATAACCAGCAAGTTAGTTAGTTGCAATCTATTATAAGAATGAATTTGAATTAAAATGAAGATTACTGAAATAAAATATTATTTCTTCTATTAGCGAGGCAGAGACGAAAACAGTGACGAACGAAGCCACGAAGAATGCAAAACACTAGACATATAGAAGGAAGTTGAAAGAAAACAAACAACATTGCAACGAACCTTCTCAGATTTACAGCCATCTAAAAAACCAAGAAGCACAAAAGAGAAATTTTGAGGACAACAACAATATAAGGAAGCACCAGGAATAATAATCATGCAACCAACAACAACATGCCACCACCGCCACCAACAACAACATTCCTAACAACAGCATCAACCGACGACGAATCGGATTCGAGACGACAAAACCGAACATTAAAAAGCTGAAAAAATAGTTCTCAACAAATTTAAAAACAGAGTAGCAATCTCTGAAGTGTAAAAGAACAAGCAGGGAGAACTAAACACAAAAACAACAAATACGAAAATTAAAACAAACTTTCAGCTAAATTTGTTTTTTTTTAGAAATAAATGTTAAAATAACCGACGTTCTCTGCTTAAGACGAGAAAAAGACCACCAAGAAACATCGCACGGTGGCCATGAAACATTTTAAGTAGTAGAAAATGTTTCAACTGCAAAATCAATGGAGACCAATAATTAGAAGTGAGCAAGTGAAACTTTTCGATCAAAAACCTAATGCAATCAGAAGTAGCTTATATCCATGATTTATATCTTGAAATAAACAAACATTTTAAAGAACTGTGATAGATGCAACAGTAATTACTGAATCATAGAATTGAAATGATTAGTGCACTACTATAGCTGCTTCATGGAAAATCTCTAGCAAAGTTGTGGGCATCAACAAATCAATGGATTATAATAACCACGAAATAAGGCCCAGATTACAATAAAGTTAGAGAGCTGACAGAATGAAAGAGAGAAGGAGAGAAAGAGAGATAGAAAGATATTATAATATGACAACAGACTGCTCAAGAAGCAGGAGAAAAGCTAAAATTTATTAATTTTAATCATTCACTATTAAGGAGCTGGCACACATTATGATGAAGATTTATTAAAACAAAATTTAACATATGTAATTGGGTCGGGGTCTTGTGTCAGGAACAGACTGAGGCATGGATTGAAGAAACTCATCGAGGTATTGAAGGGGTCGATTGAGCTGGACTTCGATCCAGCACGGGGTGTCCTTGATGGTCGGGCGTGGGTAGTCCAGGCCCCATCCTTTGACGAAACTCAATCTCAATATGCAAAGTCTTCTGAGGTCATCTGCACCAATGCTTGATGCTGGTGATAAACCTGTGCACAATTTTTATGATAGTTTAACATCGCATCAAGATGAAACTCCAATTTTTACACAAAATTGATTCACAGCGAGTGTCCGCATGAATAAATAAAACAAGAACAAATGTCGAAATACATCAAACTTTTTTAATAGGGATTTTTTTTAGTGAAAATTAGTCATGATCAGTATATAAAACAAACAAATAACCATTACAAATGCATACTGATACAATACAAGTTTCTAATACTGAATTCTAAATTAAGCAATTAAATATTTTATATCAATACAACTTCATAACACAAGAATCATACAAATAATTTAATAAACCTACTTCTTATCTAAAAAAAACTATCACTCACTTATGGCTGGTGCCAGAGATCCAACACTGTTTGGACTTTGGAAGTTGCCTGATACAGCAGCTGCTTGAGCAACAGCTGCAGATTGTGCCTGCATGACAAGCTGTTGCATTTGCATCTGACATTGACTCAGATCAAACACCTGAAAATTATTTTATAATTAGATGATTTCTAGAAACCATATCTAAGAAAAACTGATTGCACGACTTTTCTTATTTTATGACCTATTATTTCTAACGGCGTCACGACACAACGTTCACGACAAAACAGTTCAACGACCAAATGTTCATGACAAAAATGCTCACAGTCTATACTGCCTAACACTTTTGCTTTAATATGTCAATAGCTCCTTCAAACTTATTTTCAAGCCCCAATAGGCTGTGTAGTGGTTGTATCAGCACCTTTGTAATGTCCACCCATGACTTCTCTTTGAGTTTTTTATGTCCAACTAAAAACTGCGTATCAGTGTTCCTACTGTTCCAGAGACAAAAATAACTGGGGAACTTTTTAAAACCACCTTGAAGACCCATTAGGAAAGCCATCATTTTAAATCTCTCATGACTTCCTATTAATACTCATCCTACCTCAGTCAATGCAATGAAATCTCCACATGGAGAGATTATACAATAACAACCAAGACATCCACATGAGGCACCTTCCCACACTTGCAACCATAAATAAAATTTACACACAAGAATTAACTTGAATGATTCTAATAAAGTAATTAATATGAATTTCCGCAAAAAAATGGCGACAAACCTTGATGCGAGCATCGGGATAGATCTTGTGAACGGCATCACCCGGTGCCCTTCCAGCCTCCCTATCGAGGTAGTAACTTTGCACGAAAATGCTGTGATCGCTCAAACACTTCACCCACACATCACCTTCACCTTGTAGAACCAACTGGACTCCTTTTCCTATGTACAATCTGTTAAAGAAAAAATTTAAACTAGTCCATGATATTGATATTGTTTGGCAAGCTTTAATAAACGAGAATTATAATTAAGTATTAATTTGGAAATACCTAGAAAAAATTAACACTGATTTCAAATGCTTCAAAGAATTCAAACCCAATAAAAATTATACACAATTCAAGTTTCATAACATCAAATGCGACCTACAAGTTAGTTCTTTCACATCTCGCAAAAACTATATAAGCCGGAAAAATAACGAAACAATTATTCTACCTAGCTTTTTCTATGGCTTCCGTACGATGGACGTTGGTCAGCTTGCCCAGGCAAAACCTGTCGAGACTGGATGGATCCGTGTACCCGTCCACGGTTATTGTGTTGTTACTCGCGGGCACCTTGAAAATCTCACCGACTTTTTGATCCAATTCAAAATAGGTGATGCTACACCAAAACTCTGGTACTGAATGTAAAAAAAAATTATGACATTTTATTTATATTAACAATCAGCTATCGGATTTTATATAATTAATTTCAAACAATAATTAATTGTTTGTCTACATAAAAATTCACACATCTCAAAATGAGTATACAATACATAATAATAATCTATATTTTAATAGCCCTGCGTCACTCACTCACTCACTGATGTCCGCTTAATTTATAGCGCTGCACAAAAAGTCAACCTCGGATAATTATTTTTGTTGACTTAAAATTTAGAAACAAATATAATGTATAAATTAAATAAATGTTTTAAACAAATAATGAATTTTAAATTCACACGAGCCACGTTCTTACTGTAGATATGTGATTGGACGAGGCATCTCAGGCCGTAACCATATTTCTTACGTAATTAGTCGTATAGCTAATAGTAAATATTTTTATTAGTAGTTATTAAATAAATGATTAATTAAATAGTATATAAAAAATTATATGTATATAAAATTAAAGGCGATAACTGTAAACTAAATTTGACCCGTCACCAACGCAACAGAGGGAGGGAGAGAGAGAAATTGCATCGTTCTTTTATTTATTTTAATTATTTATTTAATTAATAAATAAATAATGAAAAAACAGATATATAAATATATATATATCAGGATTGCGGGGACGCCATTTTTTTCGCGGCTCGGCTCCCGAAAATTTGACGGTTTCGGCTCACATGAGACAAACTAGCGCAAACTTTGGAATGAAACATTTTTAACTGTTTATACTCATCAAATGAAAGCAAATCTTGAAGTGCATTTTTTTTATTACAACTTTCATCTCGAGTGTGTATTTGGAACATAATTATATTAATTTTTAATGCAGTTTTAAAAATTTTGAATAAAATAAAAAAAAGTCCAAAAATAACAATGTAACCAAAAACAAAGTTTGGCAGGTAAACAAAATAAAACGAAACGAAAACAATTCATTAAAGATTTCTTGTGGTGATGTGTGCGCGCGCTATCATTTGATTGAAGGCTGTTGCTGTTGTGACGTTTGTAAAATATTAAAACATTTCAAATTTGAGGGAGATAAACAATCAAATAATTTTAGAATTTCAAAGCTTTTCATCTTGAAAAAAATTCTGCTCATATAAAAAAATTTTGAGAGCCGGAGCCGCCAGATATTTTCGGCTCTGGCTCAAGCTCCCACAAAAATTAGTGGCTCCGTGGCTCGGCTCCGCAAGCTTGATATATATATATATATATCTTTTTTTTAAATTATTTATTTATTTATTAAATAAATAATGAATTTTAAGTCGTCAGGCGGACGAGGCATTGCAACTATAGAAACTGTTAACAGGGAAAGCGCAGCTATATAAATTTTTAACGGGCTAAACAAACAGGCGCCATCGGCGTCCAAGAACAAGCTAGTAATAATAATACGATATTAATAAGTAATAATAATAATAATACGATATTAATAAGTAATAATAAATAATAATAATAATAATAATAATAATACGATATTAATAAGTAACTAACAAGGCTTGTGAGACTGTAGAGGCCTCATGACACTCTGATGCATCTCACCGGGTGATGAAGACCCTTCAATTCAAAATATTCGTTCATTTTCAACTTTTTTCTTATCAAAGCTAACTCTAAAAATTTGTTTCTTAATCACACTCAGCTCAAAATGAAAGAAAAAAGAAAATTAAACAAAAATATCTTGCTTACATAAGTATCCATGATCATCATCATCAAGAGAGTAACTCTGGTCAGGGGAGAACATATTATTGGGACCTGCATTTTTATACCGGAAAAAATATTTGTTTCAAATTACTAAACAAACCTACAATGGACAAAATGGAGGCAAACAAAATTTAAAAAAAGAAACAAGATGAATTACGTTGAAACTAACATAACGGAGAAGTGAGATTGTTGTTTGTGTTTGCCGGTTGCGAAGTTGCATGGGTTGTTATGAAAGTAAACTTCTGGGTAAAGCAAGCACGTTCTGCTGCTCCGAAATTCTGTTGTTGCTGCTGCTGCTGTGACGGGACAACTGCTGATGGAGAGGTTGCATTGCTGAGCAGCTGCGGAGAGGAATCTTTAAGCAAAATGAAAATACTAATGGTAAGGCAGCTATGAAATTTAATCGTAATCACACTTCCAATTTTTTCGACTTAAGTTATAACACAAAATACTTTGGAAATTTTTCTAAAAATTAACAAAAGTTATATTTTTTAAATGAAGTAACATGGAGAGTGGCGAACAAATACGTGGATGTAGAAATATGCTTAATGAAGGAGTTTAATCTTCTTGATTACAAACCAAGGGAAGGGTCTTAGCAGGAAACACCATAGCTAAGAGCGAAAGAATTTAATTCAAGAACAAAATAAATAGATAACTTATTGAAAAATAACGATGATACATATTGATCAAACTTTTCATCAAATCAGGTCAAAGCAAAAAGAAAATATAATCTTCTGTATAACATAAATTAATTATATCTATATATAAAATAATTTTAATAAATAAAGATTCTGTTCAGTGATAATCTGTTTTATATGGTATGGGTCAGTCCAGGTCGATCTCTTAGAAAGGTGGTTGGATCAGCACAAGTAGACCCACTGAAAACTTTTATATGAATGGCTGAAACTATTACAGTTAACTATCGTACCAATAAAACTGGTTCAATGTCCAATAAAAAAATAACTTATTACTTGAAACATCAAGTATATAACCACTAAATCAAATTAACAATAACAATGGTAATAAGAAAGAAACTAACAACTATTTTGACTGTACAGATCGGGTTTCTTCTCTTCAATGTCCTTCAGTTGTTTAATTTCATCAAGACGATGACTCTGACCTGATAATTGCGATGTTGAATCAACCAGGTAAGCATCACCTGTTGCTGGTTGAGAAAAAATCAAATACAATCAATAATTTAAACAAATTTACCAATTAATTAATTAAACCAAATTAACCAATTAACTAAATTAATTAAAAGATCAAATAGAAAAGTCAATAACTAGTTCAAATTAACCAATAAAATATTTGATTGATAAAAACTAATAAATAAAAAAAATTAATGAAATATAACAATAATTATAACATCACAGACAAAAATAATATTGACCACTATTAAAAAAATTAATAATACAAAATTAGTATGAATGTTTTACTTGGATAAGAATGTAGTGACAGCCCTGACAATCCAGCTATATCTGCAAAAATTATGCAATGGAATATTAGAAATTAATTACATATAAATGAAAAAAACATATAATAAGTTGATTTTATTGATTCTTGCAAAATTTCTTACAATCAAAAATCAAAACACTCATCAAGATGCTGTTTGTGCAATATTTCTCATGTCTCACAGAATAATTCAGTTTTCAATCTGACACAAAAACTGGTGAGCAGTTAGTTATAGATGAGCTATGAAAAACCGGTAAATGTTTGTTCCAGGTAGTTGCTAGCCTAGATGTCTGCCAACTCATGCTACATTAAAGATCTGAATTGAATTGGACTACAAACAATAAAAATATAAAGCTTAGGTGTTCTAACTGGTACGACTAAATCTCAAAGTTACTGAGAAATAATAGGGATGACTTGTTGTTGCGACCATGACTGTTAAACACAATTCATCCAGATAAATTGGTGCAGTACTATGAAAGTATTTGTAAACAACCACACATAACTAATGTTCCCGCTCTTTTTGTTAGTAGGAGCCACAGCAGTTTATTCCAAGTGGAAGTTAAAATCTTTTTCAAGACAAGACGTACTCCAGCATGTAGAACAAATAGCCGTACACCAGCATGTAGTACAGATAGCAGTGGACATAGAAGAATGGCATGTGTCCCATTGTATATACTATTGCAATAGTCAACACAGCCTAGAATAAAGACAATGTTGTAAAAGCAACATTCATCAACATGTGCCAAACCTTCTAATCTGGAGTTCTTGTAAGGAGTAGTAACCACTTTTCATCAATGGTCTAATGTGTGGAACATATCAGAGTTGATTGTTTAATATTGTAACTAAATATTTCACATTGTTAGGCATCGGTATGGAAATATTATTCAACATTACTATATCATAGTTACTATGACAACTGACAACTGTGTCATAGTTCCAATGTTCGATTCAAGTCGATTTGCACATCATTGTTAGGGAGATCATAGTTTTGTTCCACGAAGCTTCAGCTGAACCGTAGAGTTGAAAATCCTTAGCACATAAATAAGCATTAAGATGGCAATGGTTTAGAATGATGAGTACATCTAGTGTGCACTCCACAATTAGAAAGCAATGCAGTAGACTGCTCCTCCTTAAAAGCTAGAATTTGTGTGCATTTCTTTACAAAAGACTCAATCTAATTCAGGGCAACAACACTCAAGTTGGAAAAAAACTGCAATCTCTTCAAGATGTCCTGATCCGAAACGTTTAAGGCAACTCACTGTTCAAGCACACTCATTAGTGTAACTTCAAGTCATTACATATAAAAAGCACTTGAAATCATGACAAATAAAAAAATATAATCATCAAAAGCATCAAAAAATATAATCATAAAAACATAAAATCATAACTGAGAATTAATATAAAAGTCATACCAATTCCAGTAGGAACAATTCGTTCGTAGTGATAAGGATTGACACATATTCCATCTTGTTTTAAATCGAATGCAAACTGACAGAACTTGAGGTGTTTGAGTTCGTTTTTGTGCACATCTGGCCATCTCCAAATTCGAGAATAAATAACATGCGGAAAACCTTTTCGACTGGCCACCTTCATAAAATAATTTCATCATGACTTCAATGAATATAAATAATTTTTGAAACAATGTATTGCAAACAATCTTAACCACTTTGACAACCTGCAATCTGCCATCCAAGGTTCTTGGAATTGTAACACATTTTGTCGGTTGACTACCATTTGAAGTGACAGCAGTTATCAAACTATCCAGTTCTTCTCTCTTCTCTTTCAGCTTTTTGACCAAACTTTCAATCGCTTTTTTGGAAAACCCAGCTTCGGCTTCATCTCCCTTGAGCACCAAAATTATAGTATTGAATAATGAAATGTACAAATGACATATATTTTAAAAAAGTTCAAGAAGCAAACTTTTCGATAGAACATAAGACTTTGAATGATGCTAATGCAAGCATCACTGGAGGTAGGTGCGTGTTGACTCATGATCATATCAATTTTAAATCATTTCAAAACCTTAAAATTATTAGAACATTAATTAGATTAGGATTAGATTGACTTATGATTTCTAACATAATGCTGTATTATACTATAAATAACTGTACTGTGACTATTATTGTAGTAAGTAAACAAGCAAAGAAAAAACTCAAAACATAATCAAAAAATGATGACAATAAATGTTCATTGTTAAAATTTACAGACATATTTCGCCTTAAATCCACCTGTCTTGATCGCATAGAAAGACCCGCAGCTTCAAAGCCCAAAGCAGATCAATGTTTTGTTTGCTCTCCAGAACTGCTGGCACCACAAAAACAAATTATGATTTTGGGAGAGTAGTTTTGAATTTTCTTTAATCCTAAAGTCAGTAAATAATAAAACAACTAAAACTGATCTACAACTCTAAAATTGAAAACACACAGGTGGTAGTTCATAAAAGCTTCGAATTAACTATTATTAACAACCAAACACAGAGTAAACACCGCAATGGCACGCACCTCACAATGCTGTGACTAAAATGAGCTTACACTCTAATAAAATTATTTTAGTAAAACAGCAAAAAACTTTTTCTCGATTTATTTAGAAACAAGTTTAATCGCTATAATTTCACTTTGAAGAAACGATGTCAGTGTCAATCAAATGCGTAGAAGAGCGTTTACAAAACCGCATTATTAACCATTAATCAGGCAGGCTTTTCCATGTCGGTTGCCTATGAAAATGGTTAAATTTAAGAAAAATCAAAGCAAAAAAATTTGTTTATAAGCACAGTTTTTTTAAATGCGTCAGAGATGAGATAATAATGATGCAATAACTGATTTTTTTGACTTCATCTTCGTGAGCATTAAGGTAACTGTACTGTACCTACCCCTAAAAAACGTAACAGTTGCTACTACGACTTCGACCTTGGATATCTTGATATGACAACTGGATACACGACTAAATAAAAAATACTCAAACTATAGACCTAATGCATTATTGCTGATTATATCATGCTTAGGAATTAAGTGATGTAATAAACAGCAGTTATATTATGTAGTTTGTTACATCTAGCAATTCCAGGCGCGGTCCCACCACTGGTGGGGGCGGGCTGGGGATGGATAACCCTCCACCTGCCAAAGTTTTTACTTTTTCAATTAAAAAATAAAGTGAAACCTGTTAACAACAGCCCATTGCAATGGAGTAGTTTAATAATTATGAAATACTAAATGAAATTCCTAAAAGCCTGGCAACATTTCTGAATAAATTGTTCACATTTTGGTAAAAGACTTTATAGCAGTTTTTTATTTCTTATAAAACGAAAAACGTTGGGCGCATATACAAAATAATGTTTTTGTGTATTTTTTGTAGATTTAATGACGAAAACATTTGTAACTGTATTAATCACTCAGGCTAGTTGTGTTGTAAATCAATTAGGATTTTAAAGTTGTTTTAATTATAAACATTCATTACTAATATATTCGCTACAGCTAGGCAAATTGTCAGAGACATAAATTAAGGGGGGCAAAAGAGGCATTTTCCCCCCTGATTTTTAAAATTTGAATTTTTTTTACCTAGAGTTTACTATATATTTTTTAACTTTACTTAACTTAGTCATGATTCAATGCGTACACCAAGACCTCACTTTGCGTCGTGGATACGTTCCAGAAACGCAAAGTGAATTATGATTTTCTATAGCAAAATGAATTATGATTTTCTATAGCAAAATGAATTATGATTTTCAATAGCAAACCATGTAAAAATTGAAGATAGGTTCCAAGGTTACAATAAAACTACTTTTTGAAAAGAAAATTGAAAAAGTAAACATTTAAGCAGCGACGCAACTTCGAAAAAAACGCAAAACAAAACGACGCAAAGCGAGGTCTTGGTGTATTGGAATCTTTCTGGCATGTGTAGACAATTTACCCCCCCCCCCCTGATTTCCAAAATTTATTTTTTTATCCAAAGTTTATTATATAATTTGTTAATTTTAACTTTACTTAACCTCGTGATGATTCAATGCACATTAGAATCCCTTTTGCGTGTGTAGACAATTTTAAATCTGAGCTCGATGCTAGATTTACTAATAACTGCAGAGTAATAAATTTTGTATCTAAGTTGGTCCAAAGTTGAGCTGTTTTCTGTGCCAAAATACAATCGGCGAACTCATAGTGGAACTTTACCCTATTAGTGGTATTGATATAATATTGATTCCCTCACAGCTGTCTACATCAAAGTTATTATTTATTACACAAAAATAGAACGAAATTCTACCCACCCCATTTTGGACATCATTTTTTTTACTAATCCTGTACTTGCCCCTGCAATATGATTAAGTCATTCATCCCCCTTATACCCAGTTGCGGGTCCAAAAATTTCTGGTTGGGGATGCACTTCAGAAATTGTTCACATACTCTTCAAAAAAACTGATGACCGGTGAAGAGTAGTCGTAAGTATTCTTCCAATTTTTTTAGAGACTTCAACTTTCTCCTCCCAAAAAAGTTACGGTCATTTTCCGAAAACCAGGGATTATACCAAAAAAAATTCAATGGCTACTCTGATGCATTTCCCCCCCCCCCCCCCTCCCTGCTTGTAACTACGTATTTATATAGATATAGAAAATAATGTGTGTGTGAACATTTACTCATCACATCCAAGCCGCAGGAGCAATCTAAATAACATTTGGCGTGAAGGTAGACTTCACTGAGAAAATTGTGAAAAATGAAAAATAATGTGTTATTTATTTAAAGTTAAAGAGAAATTTTGCCCCCTCCCCCTGGAAAATGCTGAATTTACGTTTCTGCAAATTGTTCTCGAACATGCACAAATTTGATAACATCACACGATATAGTTTCACTGATTTCCTGTTTGTTTAATAGCGCATCAGCTTTAAATTTAAGGTTTTTGCGCAAAATTCACTTCATGAGTGTGGCCCAACTATCTCGGCCAGAGTTTGAGGTTTTAGTCATTCAACATACTTGATCTGCCGCATAGGTGGTAGCGTAAATTTGCATCGAATGAAGACGCACCAATTTGGGCCAAAAAACCTGTGCAATTTTAGACATAATTGTGTGGAGTTCAGTGCCCGAAAGAAGACGGTCTAAAAATACAAAGCCGTTAAACAATTTCTTTAATCCTTCTCCCATCTAAACTTTGCCTTGCTTTTCCAAGCCAGACCCAAGCCTGGAGAAAGGAGGAGGGAGAGTTGAAAGGATCAAATTATGATCCACGGCAGGAAGTACTTAAGTGCTTCCTACATTCAGCCACTTCAGTCTTTAAAAATTTGGACTATAAACTATTACCAAAAAATTACACCCATTTTTGCTTTGTTTCAATTTTTGCAAACAAATTTGGCGTCGCAAAACAATAACCATTTTTCATACGCGTTGTTGAAAATCTTTTAACAGATGCTTAATGTAGCACTGGTATCTGGTGTCACAGATTTAAGGAACTGATCTAGATAGATCATTCCATAGAAGGCAAAAGAATGCTTAACAGTAAAGATACGAAAGTGACTAAGAGAAGAAGATCGAAGACCAGACTTAGGAGGGATTTTTTAATTATATATAGACATTCACTGTTGAGCTCCGCCTTGCTTTACAATCTAGTCCTAAGCCCGGAAAACAGAGGAGGGAAAAGTTAAAAGGATCAAGTTACGATCCACGACAGGAAATACTCCGGTATTTCCAACACACTGTTTTAACAATCTTAAAACACCTGGTGTAAAGAACTATAAACTGTTTTACAAAATTTCATTGTTACATAATAAACACATTATTATGTAAATTTACTTAAAAGTTGTTAATAATTGGAACTTATTTAATTAACTCATCAGAGTTTTGTCAATAAACCGTAGTCCTCGTTAGTATAGTGGTAAGTATCCCCGCCTGTCACGCGGGAGACCGGGGTTCAATTCCCCGACGGGGAGAGTACATTTTAAACTTTTTTTTTCAAAATACACCACAAACAAAAAATTATTTTGTTAAAGCGATGATTACTTTTTTCTCTCCCTCTCATTAGTTAAAATTTTTTGACATTGCTCCCAATACTGAACTATGTTATTTAAATAATTAAAAGTAATTAAACAAACGAAGCTAAACATTGAAAAATTCCGATATCAGAAAAAAAACTAAATCAGTTTATTTTCCATTGTTGAAGCACTTCTGGCACACTTACCCTTAGAACAATTAGTTGCAAAACATTGGTGGAACCATCAGGGGTTTCACAGATTCTTTCGAGAGATCCGTTCACAACCCTTAGAGAGTCCCAGTGTGTCCAATAAGATTTAGTAGCAGGACTCATTTCAGACATCTCTTGCCAGTCAGGTTTCTTCTCTTCTTCTATCTATCTCAGAATCGGTCCTATATCATCATCTTCTAATTGTTCGTCTCAAATCACTTCATTTGACCAAGTATCGTCAATTTGAAATCTTACTTGGAAACATTGATTATTTGTTACCTTCCCCTCCATGCGATTGCAATACTTACATACTTACATTCAGCGTTGCACTGTCGCCGTGACAGTTTTGTGCTGTTCACCCTTCCGATGCTGAATTTCAAACTCGTATGACTTTAGGCGCTCGATCTACCTAGCTACTTTATTTTCTGCATTTTTTAAATTTAAGAACCATTTCAAAACACCGTGATCCATCCTCAACAAAAACTTCCGACCATATAGCGAGAGAGAAAACTTGTAAAAACCTCTAAAAAAGCGTTCTATCCTGTTTGAAAAATAGCAGATGGTTAGTTTGAGTAAAAGGCGCCCCACGTTTTAAGTTTTAAAAAATTATGGCTTGTTCGTTATACGAATGTCCACAATTAATGCATGCCTCCATCAAGACATTTCTCACACAGCCCAGAGAAAAATTATTTTCTTCTTTTTAGTTCTCAAAAATGTGGTATTTTAAAATGTTTTTTTAAATATTTTATTTTTAAAATTATTTAAATTGAGAAGTTTGAGAAGTGTTAGTTACATAAAATAATATAACCAAGATCGCAAAAAGTAATGCAAGAATTAACCTATTATAAATTCAACAAAACCTGTCAACATAAAGCTGACTTCATACCTGAAGAACTCGAGATAATCATTTTATTCTTGCTCAATGCTGACAACATTTACCAGCAGTGAAACTAAATTATTATTATTGATGTATTAAAAACTTTTATTTAGGTTACAATCTCTGTTTGTGTGTGTGTATGTGTGTGTGTGTGGCTTTCTCTGTACGCAAATCTTGCAAATAAAATTTAACCAGCTTTTTGACTAGCTAGGAAGCTGAAATTTTTAGCATAGCTTTATATTAGATGACAATACATGATTCAATTAAAAAAAACTTAATTTGAACATCTTTCGTATGTCTAAATAGAGCGTATTTGAAATAAAAGTTTGTGTTGAAAAACTCGTTTTTTCCTTTACTTGTTTAAAAATATTATTTTTCAGCTTATCATGGAAGTGAAAAGAATCTGAGTATAAATTAGGCGCTTTGTTTACTTTAATGACATCAGCGTGCTGAGCCGTTGTTTACAAATACAAATAAAATTTTCAACAACTCCCTTATAAACGGGACTGTATAAATAATTTCTGATATTATCATTTTATTTAAAAAATAAACTGAATAATGATTTCCGGAATCTACTTAACATTGTTTTTCATGCCGAGCATTTTATCGGGGGCTACAAAAAAAGGTCTAATTTTTAAAGAATTCGAACTATATTTTCTAATTATACCATTAAAATTAGAATTAGGTACTCTGAAGTACTCTCACAACTTCACAGCATGTTACCTGTGCTCCTCAGAGGTTTTTAGTGTCTGTTGTATCGGAAGATGCGTACCTATACAAGACATAGATCATTCATGACAAGTAGATACACACACATTAACTTACATGACAATTGCGCACAGTGATAACTGTGCAACGTGACAAGTGCGCATATTGAGCTTATTCAGACGCGTTATTTTTGCACTTTAATAATCGAATTATATTTAATGAAACCACTGCTGTTGGTATATAATAAGTTTGCTTTAGTGCAACTCAGCCATTCGTTTTGAAGATCTGAATTTATCATATTAGACCACAAAAGAACTAGGAGCGTAAATTTGTGTTCAATATTAAGGGGCATTTTTTCACGTTTTGTTATCTTTCTTTTAATTTTTATTGAGAGTGTATGGTTATTACTCTCAAAATATTTTCTGAAATATATTTTGCGTAGGTGAGGTTTAACTCATTTCTGAAAAAGCTTCTTCTTTTCTACGTCTTCTACCATGAGGGAAGTTTTTCTTTTTTTCGCTTTTTTCTTTTTCCCTCTCCCAAAAACTACATGGAAGTGAGCCCCAAACATTTTTTAAATTTCTTGTTTAAAATTAGACTATTATAGACTATTCTGTAAATTTAACTTTAAAATATAAGCATTATTATCTAATTCTTTCATTGCAAGAAGTTTGCCGAAACCTATATTGCATACGCAGGGATTTTTGTGTATTTTTATTTATAGTAGTTTATAAACATAAACATAAAGGAAATGATGGGCGCAAACTATATGTCTCTATGCCCATATCTAGAATTATATAAAATATTGTTCATATATATGTTCTATAAATAAATGTATGTATATATTATTAAAAATCCTTTTTATAGTTGTACATAATGTCGCTTATTTCGAAATGACAGTCGATTAATCTTTTAAATTCATTAACTTGATCGGCTTCTATGATTTTCGAAGGGAGGTTGTTCCAAATTGCAGTCGATCTGGTCAGGAAGAAATATTTTCTGCAGTTGCCGTTGAATCTTTGTGTTTCCAGTTTGAACTTGTGACCTCTTGTTCTTCTTTCTTCTGATATCTTTATATTAGAAAAACACAAACGTCCTTCTTTGTCTTGAATAAAATTGTAGAGCATGATCAGGTCCCCTCTCAGTCTTCTGTACTTTAAACAAGGAAGCTTCAAAATTCTCAACCTGTCTTCATATTTCAATCCCTTGCATGCCTTGACCATTTTTGTTGCTCTCTTCTGGACTCTTTCAATGGCTTCTATGTCTTTTTTCTTCCATGGTGACCACACACTAACTGCATACTCCAATCTGGATCTAACCAAAGCTTTATAAATCAATATAAAAGAATCTTTTGTCAAATCTTTAAAATTTCGTGAAATTATACCTAACAGTGAAAAACATTTTTTAATTATTTCATAGATGTGATCTACAAATGTTAGTGAACTCTGGAATGTAACACCTAAATCTTTTATTTTGTCAAGAAAATTAAGTTCCACTCCTTCTATATTATATAGCCGACGATCATCTAATTGGCGTCCATATCTCACCGCAACACATTTACCAGCATTTAGCTTAATTTCCCATTTTTTACTCCAATCTCCTAATGAATTTAAACAGCTCTGCAATATCAATCGATCATCACTGCTTTTTATAGTTTTAAATATTTTGGCGTCGTCAGCGTACATAAACAGCTCCGCCGAGTTATTCTTAACTATTTCAAACATATCATTGACATAAATTATGTAAAGCAATGGCCCTAAAACACTACTTTGAGGTACCCCACTTGTAACTTTAAATCTATTAGATGTGCTATTATTAACCTTAACACTACTTGTTCTGTTTGTTAAATAATCTTTAATCCAATTAATTAAGCCTCCATTGACGCCATAATTTTCTAGTTTATCAATTAACTTTGCATGAGATACACGATCAAACGCTTTTTCAAAATCCGTATATACCACGTCTATTGTTTCCCCTTTATCTAATGCACTGCTCCACATATCCATCAATTTTAAAAACTGAATTGTAGTTGACTTTCCTCTCGTAAAGCCGTATTGCCTATAATCTAGAAGCTTATTTCTATCAAAATGTATTATTAATTCATCCTTAATCAATGATTCTAACAGTTTACAGCAGATACAACTTAAAGAGACTGGCCTATAATTACTTGCAGTATTTTTATCACCTTTCTTATAAACTGGGGTAATGATGGTATACTTCCAATCATCAGGGACCATTTGAGCTGGCAGTGATTTGTTGTATAAATTGCTTAAATAGTCCTTTACACCTGGTGTTTTAAGTCTGATATTATAGTATGTAGAAAATACCGAAATATAATTGTCTAAAAAAAACTTGTATGGTTTATGGGTGTTGAACCAACGAATTGTGAATGCAGACATTTTTTAATGTTTATTATTTTATTTGAAATTTATTATCAGAAACGGACAACTGCTTGAAAACAAATCGATGTGACACACGATCTTCATATTGTAAGAATTTAGCTGATAGCTACGCGTGTGAGTGCAAATATGGATATGAGCCAAACCCTAAAAACTCTTTTTCTTGTCTAGGTTTGTATGCCATGTTTTATTTTATTTTGATTGATTGAACGTTTTGTAACAACATTGGTCAATTGGCTTACAAATAAAACAAGTAAAGATAAAAAATAAATTTAGAAAAAATGCTTTTATTTGCTTCTTTATCTGAGTCAACGAACTAAAATTGTTGAATCTAAAAAAACCGTTACGCTCAATCTTGTTAATTATCTTGGACCTCTGGCGACTTATAAATAAACATCCGTACTGTTTAATTATTTTGGATCTCTGAGCTCGAATGAGTACAGAAACATTAAAAATGTAAAAATTTTTTAAATACAATATGGAACTTTAATTTTTTTAAATGTCTTGAATTAATAAACTTTGAATATATTTTAATGCAATTATCATCGAATCTAGCTCGAGCCATAGCTATCCCGAACTTTAACAACTAGCGAACCGAACCGAACCAAAACTCTTAAATTAAGGTTCGATTCCCATCTCTAATTTATAGTTTTAGGTTATGTATTACTAGCAGTGCCCGTAGCGGCTTCGCTCGCATGAAATTAGAGAATTTAAATCGTGCATAGATAGTAGTGTATTGCACGGATCAATTTTTTAGGTCTCGGCTCGGCCCGTCGACAACTTGGCCCAGCCCGTTTCAAAAACCGAAATTCATGGCCCGGCACGGCCCATCTAATATGGGCCCGGCCCGTTTTTACAGGCCGAGAAGTTCTATATACTTGATAAAAAAACTTCGGCCCGTCCCACCTTGACTTCAGGTTTAGCCCGGCCCGTCTGAACACCCTAAAATCACTAAAATGTCTATATACTTGGTTAAAAATCTCGGCCCGTCCCACCTTGATTTAAGGTTTGGGCAGGGCCGTATGAAGACCCTAAAATAACAACTTGGCCCGTCCGTCCGGTGATAAACTGAACTCATCTACTTTCAACCGGCACAAAACCTCAAAATACTAATTTTCACATCTGTAGCACTTACAGTTTTTGAGTAGCAGTTATTTTAAAATCAAATAACCCTTTTCCACTTCACATTTGAAGTCCTGGAAACCAAATGTTAAAAAAATGGTAAAATACGTATATCTTTATTTTTAGAATAGAAACTAAATACTAATTTTTACATCTGTATATTCACAGTTTTTGAGCAGCAGTTACTTTAAAAACCAAATAACCCTATTTTCCACCCCACATTTAATGTCCTGGAAACCAAATTTTCAAAAATTTGTGAAACCCGTATATCATTATTTTTAGAGTAGAAACTAAATACTAATTTTTACTTTTGTAGCATTAACAGTTTTTGAGTAGAAGCTACTTTAAAAACCAAATAACTTAATTTTCCAGCCCACATTTGAGGTCCGGGAAACCAAATTTGTAAAAAATGGTCAAACACGTATATCTTTATTTTTAGAAAAGAAACTAAATAATAATTTTTACTTCTGTGGTATTTACTGTTTTTGAGTAGCAGTTACTATAAAAGACAATTAGCCCTATTTTCCACCCCACATTTGAAGTCCTGGAAACCAAATTTTTAAAAAATGCTAAAACACGTATTTCATTATTTTTGGAGTAGAAACTAAATACTAATTTTTACTTCTGTAGCATTAACAGTTTTTGAGTAGAAGCTACTTTAAAAACCAAATTACCCAACTTTCCAACCCACATTTGAGGTCCGGGAAACCGAATTTTCAAAAAATGGAGAAACACGTATCTTTTTATTTTTCAAAAAGAATCTATATACCAAATTTCAAAATCTCCTCATTTTTGGTTTTCGAGATATACATTGTTTTAGAAAAAAGTTTGTTTTCCAGTTTTTTCCCCTCAGGAGCAAAATTTTAAAAAAGCCTTTCTTAGCGGTTGTTTACGCTATAAATGTAATATAAGTTCCAAATTTCACGTTCCTAGGATGAGGCGTTTGAGCTCGGCGTTGATTATCAGTCAGTCAGTCAGTCAGTCAGTCAGTCAGGACATGTTCTTTTATATATATAGATTTGAAGTACCAATTAATTTCATCATCATTTTTCTTCTGAAAGACATTGACGAATGCAAAACGGATCAGCACAATTGTTTAGAACCCTCAACCAGATGTGTTAACCAACCTGGAAGTTACTACTGTAGGTGTAACGTGGGATTCATGAATAAAAGCCATGCTTCAGATTACTGCGATGGTAAACTATTTTCTAATCGATTTGTCTACATAGACGATGCTCAATTATTTTTCTAGTTTACTCAATTTAAAAATGTATCTGTTAAGACTACACATGAATTTTAATCATGTCAATTAAAAATTAATATAAATTTGATGTAAATCATTCATTTCTTTGAGATTTTACAAATGTGTTCAACTTATAATTTACAGATTTGCGCACATAAATATGATAAATTCATGTAGTTTACAAGTGCATTTTACTAATACACTTCACACCGGCATCTAAATCATATACTTAAAAAAGCGATTTAAATTTTTTAATTCACGATTCACAGAAATCACAAAACTTACAATTACACTCCATCCATACAATTCTAGATTACGATGAGTGTAAATTTTTGAGACCTTGCGACACAAGGACAACGATTTCTTGCACCAACACGTACGGATCGTACAAATGCGAATGCATGGAACATTTTCGACCTAAACCTGAGAACCCAAACGAATGTGAAGGTTAATTAATTATTTTAGGTTTTTTTAAATCTTTTCTATTAATTTTTTTGTTAACTTTCATACTTCCTTGTTGTTTTTATTAAACAATAAAATTATTGCAGGAAATACGAAAGTATTAATTTTATTTCAAAAGTTGTTTTGTAACAAAAATTGCTATTTTTGTTTATTTTCAAAAAAAAATTTCATAGCACCAGCTAACTTTTTAAGAAATGAATACTCATCAATCTATCTAATTATAATTTATTTTTATTAAATGCAATGCATATGTGTGGGTATATTTGCATATGTGTATGTGTTCTAGATTCAAATCCGAACCTCTGGAGCAAATTAGACAATATTTGGCATGGGAATATTTTTCATAGAGGAAAAAGTTTAAGGCAATTTATTTATTTATTTGAAAAGAATCTTTTAAGTGGCGCCACGGTTAAGTGAACTTCGGAGCCACTGAATATTAATGTAATCCAAAAGATTTTGTGAAAAGAAGTGTTTTCAGCCTTTCACGGAACTCCGCTTCTGATGCTGTGATCCTAAGTGATGTCGGAAGGTCGTTCCAGGTCCTGGGACCAATAACTCCAAAGCATCTGTCGCCAAGTGTTGCTCGACGAGAGGTGGGCATGACGAGTTCTCCAGAAGACGAAGATCTGAGTCTCAGGCGGCCGGTGACAGAGCTGGTTGGTTGAAGGTCTTCACTGATAACACGGACCATTTTCATGCAAACACTTAAACACGAGCAGCGCGACTTTGTAAGCTATTCTTTCCGGAAGGCGAAGCCAGTGGAGTTCTTGGAGAATAGTTGTCACGTGGTCATACTTCCTGCTGTTGGTGATCATCTTAGCGACGATGTTGATGATGATTTAAACAAATCTGCTCTTTAATTTACGTTTTATCTGCAAAATCAAAAGAAAAGTTTTTACAAAAACCCGACCAACGCCGGGTAACCCAGCTAGTATTTTATAAAATTTGTAAAACTTTAAAAGTAAATAAAAAAATGTTTCATTTATTTCATCATCAGACATAAATGAGTGCATGGAGGACAACGGCTGCGACGATGAAACGACATACTGTGAGAATGAGAAAGGTTCGTATCAGTGCAAATGCCTCAAAGGTTTTCAATTCTACAATGACCTGGAATGCAGAGGTTGAATTGTTTTTTTTTAATAATAAATTTATTTATTGAATTTGTAAAATGTTTAGAATGCCCACAAAATATTGAATACTATACAACTACGTTATTGTAACAAGTGAACTTGTTGAACTTTTCCAGACATTGACGAATGTGCTCAAAATAAAACCCTTTGTGACAAGGATTCAGCATACTGCGAGAACACTCATGGAAATTATATGTGCCAGTGCAAAAAAGGATTCACAAATACAGAACAAGGAGCTTTCACGTGTGAAGGTTTTTCATCGTTTATTAAAATATTTTTACGGAGGTTCGTTATTTGCAAATGCTTGATCGTGAAAAATTTGCTCTTTTTTGCGCACGTTAAGTAAGGTAAATTAAGAAGTTAGCTCACCTGACTGACACGTTGTGGATTCAACTCTTGGAGTTAAAATACTTTACTGTCCACAAACGAATTCAAAAAGTTAATAAAGGTATAGTTAACAACAATTTAGGAATTATTATCGAGTGTAATCTAAAAGCTTCCAGCTAGTATCTTAATCCTCTGTTAAAAAATTAAGATAAATTTCATGTATGTACTTATGCAATAATGTTTTTTTCTGTTTATCCGTTTGGTGTATTTTTGAAAAATTTAAATGTTTTATATTTATATTTTAAAAACAATTCATTAATTTGAATTTCAAATATTTTCGTAGATTTGAACGAATGCAAAACAAGAGAAAACATCTGCGACCTCAAATCAACGATCTGTCAAAATACGTATGGAGCGTTTAAATGCAAGTGTAAGCCAGGATTTGAAAACAAAACAGGAGTTTTTCACATCTGTCAAGGTTTTCTTAATAATTTAACTATTTAATATAATCAGAAGTGGACATGGGTATATTTTTGGTGGCCCAACCCAGCCCAACCCAGCCCAACCCACCCCTTACTCAACCCACCCTTTACTCAACCCACACCTTACTCAACCCAACCCAACACATTTAAAAAGTTAAATTTTTTAACCCATTCGAAAGTTTAAATTTTTTTTTAAATTCGCAATTTTGTTTTAATTTGGTTTGAACCCATCCCAAGTTCATCTTTGAATATAACTTATTAATATAAAGCACATCTTGGTTTTTCGGAAAGGTCATTAAAAAAAATATAGCTCTTTAAATCAGGAATGATCAATAATTCAAATTTTATTAAAATAATATAACAATATCTTTTATTATCCACATTTCCTGATTTGAAGAGCCGCGGTTTTTCAACCTCTCTAAGCATGGTGTAAACTTTGAAAAACATTAATTCGATGCCAACTGATGGCTCAAAATGTCTGCAAAGTTGATTAAAACCACGATTATTGTATATAAACACATAAAATATTCAAGTTATAAATTTTTTTTAAATATTAAATAATTAAATTAAGACGTTGACGAATGTACAAATAAAAGCAACTTGTGTGACCTGGAAACGACTCACTGCGTCAACACTCCAGGTAGTTATGTATGCAGGTGCAAGATTGGCTTTCACCAACTTACCAACCACACCAAATGCGAAGGTTAAAACTAGTTAAAATTAGTTCTATCTAAAATTTTAATTGCTGCATTTATATTTTTAAATCATATTTAACTAGTGCTTGATACTCTTCTTTTACAAGCTTTTATTTAAAAAAACTAATTTTGAAAATAATTTCTATTGAAAAACTAGATGATGTTGTTAATAAATTTGGTACTAAGAACCTCAGGTGACAATTAAAAAATTAAATTTATTATTTCAATTTTGTTACATTTACCGTTGTTACAAAAAACATTTTAAAAGATATAAACGAATGCCGAAGCAGTATCGTCTTCTGCGACAGTGTAATGTCCAGGTGTGAAAACTTACCTGGTTCATACAGGTGTGTGTGCAACACTGGCTACTTTTCTGTAGACGACAACTCTGTTGACTGCGAAGGTAAACATTATTAGGACAGAAAATAGAGCTAACACATCACAACAAATGTATTTTGGCGGGTGCCGTACAAATTTAACAAAACGAGCAAGCTCGTGGGAGCGCTATTACAAATTTATGTGTGGTAATTTGGCAAAAAAAACCTAGCGGAAACATGTAAAGACAGAAATTGACGTTTTTGACCAGAAGATAAAATCTTTTTCAGAAGACTAACAAAAAAATCCTTGAAAATTTTGTTCTTAAACATCTTTTATAATTTTGTAATTCGGCGACCAAAAATGTTTTGCAAAATATTTGTTGATGGTAGTAAGTCTATACAATGTGAAAACATTGACCAGTCTTTTAAATACTTAATATGTGAAGCAGTGTTGTTTCAGTTAAGCGTAACTTTAACTGAATTTGGTCTAATAACTGAAAAAAGAGATTTAAGTTAAGTACTAACTGAAACTTTAACTGAAAAATAATTTTAACTTTAATTGTAATACTAATAGTAAAAAAAAGTAGTAACTGTAATACAAACTGAAAAACAAAATGTTACAGAAATGCGCCAAAATTTTATTTCTTTGTTTTTATTTGGTAACCGGACCCACTCGTGTCTTTTATCTCTACTATGATTTGCTTTTTCATCGCTTTATTTGCATTTAACGACATATGAACAATGTTAAATTAAATTCTGGCCGAAAACAAGAAAATGGAGTTTGACGTTATTTAAGTTACGAACCCTCTACTGATAAAAGCCGGTGCAACGTTTGGGAGAAAAAGATTCGGAAGCTCACGTGGTCGAAACTTGCGTAGCTCTGTTAAAAAGTAAATCATCTAAGTCATAGACATAAGGAAGTGACAAAAGAACTTAGGTTTTGGAGACTAATCGCAAAAAGCTAAAGGCCAAGCGCAAACTAATCGAAAATGATATAGGAAACATGGTTAACCAGAATAGCACACATGCCTGCTTTTATTAACCAAAAAAGAATGGAATTCAGATGCACAAGAAGTGAAACTGAGACAGCGTTTGCTTAGTAATATCAGTACTGGGTTATATTAATAACTGTTATACTAACTGTAACAGTAACTGAAAAAAATATTAACTCTAATATTAACTGGAAAAAATGAAAATAATTAACTTTAACTGTAATACTAACTAAAAAATATTAAATTGGCTAACTTTAACTGATACTCTAACTGAAAAACCCTAACTGAAACAACACTGATGTGAAGTATGTGAGAATTAAAAATTTTTTATTGAAAATTTAAAAATTTAATGTCAATTTATTTAAATAAACTAAAAATTGAAAGTTTTTTTTCTCTACTAAAAATTTGTAATTTTTTTTCAAAAGTATTGATTGATTTTATTCTATAATTCACGCAAATGTTAATCAATCAATCTGAAAGCTTACTATAATGTAAAGTCCGCAGCTAAAAATAAACCCACCAAATTAAAATTTGATTGTAATTATTAACAAGTAAATTAAAAACGAATTTTTAAAACCAATGCTCTTATATGTAATTAAAACACAAATTTTGCAATCAATTTTTTCTTATATTACTCTTTTATTTTATATTAAAGTCGAAATATCTTAATTATATCGAAATATCGATTTTAATTAAAATTAACTAAATTAATTGACTTATTGTAAAACTAATAATTGAATATTGCATTGTCTTCTATTTTGAGCATGTATGCAAAATTTGAAAAAAATCTATCATCAGGAAGTGACTCAAAAATTGATTGCAAGATTTGAAACAGACAGAGAAACAAACAGACAGACAGAGAAACAAACAGACAGACAGAGAAACAAAGAGACAGACAGAGAAACAGAGACGACGAGTTAATAAAAGCATTGGTAAAAATATAAGCTATTTTCGAATCAATATAGAATAAAAAAAATGTATTATAACTTTTTAAAATAAAAAATTAAATATCGTTTAAAAAACAAAAATTAATTGGTTATTTTTAACATACAATTTTTATTTTTTAAAATTTTTAAAGGTTTAGTTGATTTGATTTTATAATTCACTTAAATTTTGTTGAATCAATCTGAAAATTTAATAAAATATAAATTCTGCAGCGACAAATAAGCTTATCAAATTTCAACTTGATTGAATAACAAAAAGTTGGTAGGGTCCCAATGTATGACTTAAGCAAGCAAGCAGGCAAGCAAGAAAACACTGTAAAGTTAATTTAAAAGATTTAAAAAAATGGGAGAGTTAGCAAGAAAACAGAAAAAATTAAAAATTTTAAAGTTATTGTGATGTTTTGGCTTGAACGGTTTAGAGAAAGTTTTTTGGCAGATTTTTTGTTGCAAAGGAGTCACAAGCCACCAATTTGACCACCACATTCATCAAATGTACTAAATTCAAATAACATTGGTTGAAGTTTTCAAAATTGATGCCAATAGTAACATATATGCATTCATTTTTGGATATTTTTTATTAGATTTATCTATTAAATAATTTTTTAACAAGTTGAAAAAACCTGCCATCAATTTTTTGCACAAA
The DNA here is from genome assembly GCA_963978895.1 of Erpobdella octoculata. Lineage (NCBI taxonomy): Eukaryota > Metazoa > Annelida > Clitellata > Hirudinida > Erpobdellidae > Erpobdella > Erpobdella octoculata. Next base: position 8,946,843 of record OZ022247.1, read on the forward strand.
TTCATCGATTTTGATATATTACAAATGCGTAAATTTTGCGAACCAGATATAAATGAATGCAAAAATAAAGAGCCACTGTGTGACAATCGCATATCAGAATGCATCAACACACTCGGATCGTATTTTTGTCAGTGCAAAAGCGGGATCGAGGACACTAGAGCAAATTGTGTTCGTTAGTTGTCTATTTAATTTTTGTTTAGAGATATTTTTTATTTAAGCATAAAATATATCTGTATTTAGAAAAATAAAATTGCATTTAATAATAAATTACCTTTAAAAATAACTTATATTTAATAATAATAAATTTTTAATTACCAGGAAGAGATGACAAAAAAGAAGGAAACAAACTCGATTTACTTCTTGTCGCTTCAATTGTTTTTGTAGCAATCGTAGCTCAACTAATTGGGTTTGTTACAAATAAAATTGTGATTTTCATAAAAAAAATTTCATTTAAGATAAAAGCAATTATGAGATACAAAATACATCATTTTGTATATAACTTGAAATGTCATTTAAATTAAAAGCAATTATTAGATACAAAATACATCATTTTGTATATAACTTGAAAATGTTTTTTATTTTAACAGCATTTTCGTCTATCGATACCATGTCAGAAAAACAGCCGTTAAAAGACAAAAAGTAATTTGATAATTGAAAACTCATTATGATAACTTGTTATTTATTCTATGAACCATCCAACTGAAACTGATTGGGTAAATCTGAAAAAACGCAAAGTTATGTTTTACGTAGAGATAGAAAGTTATCTCATGATTTTGTCCATTTGTAAGAGTTCAACAAACCATACATTTTGCTTAAAATTGGAATACTCCAATTTTCATGATTGGTTCTAGTTTTAGATACGAATGGCAAAAGTTTGCACAAGCGGGAAACGCGTCCGTAGCCTGCCATTTCACAATTTGTAACCACCGACAGTTGGTCTGAATTATTTTTTTAGAGATTTTACACAGATTTAATAATTTACATGTCTACGTTATTTAAAATGTTTAAATCCCCCATATTAACTTTACCGCAAGTCTTGCTTGCCGACAAATCTTGAAGGTGAAAATTACCAAACGTTCCGTCATCCAATCAAGCTAAAATTTTAAATATAGGCTCACTCATCATGACATTGCATTTTATTAAATTTTTAAACCTTTCTTAAACAAATATTTTTTAATATAAAAAATTGTTTTATTTATGTTATAAGAAGAAAATTAAAATTGTAAAGAATTTGCAGAACAACCTGTTTTTTATTTCTGTTATTTATTAGCAATTTTATTAATTTCTTAATATTAATTATTTAAATTTCATGTTATTGAAGATGTGTTTATAGGTAGATTTTTATTTTTATAGGATTTAATTCAAGCTAGAAAAAAGGAAATCAGAGATGAACAAATGAAATTAAATGCTCCAAAACTTTCTAAAGAAGAACGAGAACAAATAAAACAGAAAAAAAGACTGTCTAAATTGGAATACAGTTATGCTGATGCTGACTTTCTTTTGAATCCAGACATGAAAAGATTGAGCAAAGAAGTTAAAGTTATTGATCGGATAAGAAATTTTTTTAAACCAGTGCAACAAGTTTATGAAAATCTGAAAATTTCTAAAACTGAGAAAAAGAAATTAAAAAAGAAATCAAATTTCAACAAAACGACTTCGTCAGAAAGCTCTTCTGGTGCTGAAATATCGGTGAGTTCGCAAGATAAGTCCGAAACAGCAAGTGCAACATCTTCAGCAAGTGAAAATTCTATCGAGATATCAAGTGCACCTTCGGGAATAAGCGAAACTTCAAGTTTGATCATTCATAAAACATTCGATAAAAATGCCAAACAACAAACAAAACCAAAAACAAACCTTGAACCAAAAAATGATTCTGCAGTCGACTTAAAACCGAATAAAAACACCGGTTTGATCGACTCAGTCGCAAAGGATAAAGTTGAAACAACAAATTTGATGAAATCTCAAAACCGTTTATTTTCAGTAAGCAGTGTTCCGAAAACTGTACCTGTCAAAATAACATCACAGGAGTCACCTCTAAATTTAACAATTTCACCAAATGAAGTTATACAAACAGGCGTTTCACAGCAAGATGAGCTTAGCACAAAGAAAGGTAAAGTTTCAATGTCGTCGGCAGATATACAGTCAACTTCAACTTCAAGAAATTCTAAGCACCCGGATTTTATTTCTTCTCGTGTCAAGTCTATCAATGGAGATATTCAAGAGCAAGAAAAAGTTCAAGTGCCTGCCACACGACCAAGAAATAAAACTAATGTTTCCGATTATCAACACGAAACATCAAATGGTGTTTCAACTTCAAACAAAGTTTTCACTTCATCGATGTCGTTGGAGACCAGTAATGTTCCTGCATTGATTTCAAAATCAACAAACGTAACCACTTCAGATAGTTTTTCTAAAAAAGCAAACAACCCCTTGCCGAATGTTTCTAAAAAAGCAAGCAGCTACCTGCCGATTGCTGCTAAACCACAATCGTCTTCTGTAAATAAAATAAAGTCAGAATCAGTTAGAAAATCTGGAACAAAACTTAGTGGGGATAATTTTGAACTAGCAAATGTTTTTTTGTCAAAATTGCCCGAAAGTACGTTAACTGACAAAAACGCTGAAGTATTCAATGCAAAACAAAACTCCAAAACTTTAAAAGAATTACCGATCAAAACAAATTCAAAACCTGCAGTTTTTGTATCTCCTGTTAGCGCTAAAAAAGTTTCATTTCAACAAAACAATTTACCTCAGCAATCAATTTCGTCATTAACTAAAAACCAGTTATCTAAAAGTCAAGTTTCCAAAGAAACTGAAGTTTAGGTCAAGACAAGTTTTCGACAGCTTAACTTATTAAAAATTTTGTTAATAAAGTAAATTAAACCTTTTAATATGTTATAAATGAATTATTGAAAGTAATTCTAGCGCTTACTAAACAGTTGGTCCTGGAACAAACAAAACTTTAATTTGTGATAATTTTATTTGGTATCTTCAAACTACATTTCATCTAAGATTATTATATTTGGAATCTACTGTAATAGTTATTTCAACTCTAAATAAAAAAAAATTGTTTTGAACCTTTTTTTTTAAATACCAAAACCCTTCTTTTGATCGATGTCAGTGCTGAAAAATTAATTTGTGAGACAAATATTTTTAACATTGTAAACCTAAGAACCCATTTTTACCATGCTCTAACTCAGTGTTTTCCAACTTTTTTCGGGTAGTGACCCCTTTCTATAAAAGCCAAGTGACCCGCGACCCCCTAATTAAAAAAGGTAATTTGAAGAAATATTTAAAAACATCAAAACTAGTTTTTACCGGCGAATCATGCAGTGTATTTCCCTTGCTTGTGGAGCTAGTTCTTTTACTTTTTTGAAAACCTGATTTTGAACCAAGCATAGATGTTGCACCATCCGTACAAACCCCACAGACGTTTTTCCAATTATCTCTAGTCTCATAAAACGTATTTATTTTTTCCATAATATCTTCATTTTTTTGTGGTAGTTTCAAGTCCACTCCATAATAGGAACTCTTCTTTTGATATCATCTGAATGAATATATTTTACGAAGAAGACAAGCAACTGGGAACACGAGCTTGTGTCTGTTGATTCATCAACCTGAAAAGAAAACTATGATAAACCTTGATTTCATTCAAGATTTGCTCTTTAACGTCAACGGGCATGTCTGCTAAACGCCGTAAAAAAGTATTATTGGATAGAGATATTCTTTGCAATTTTACTTAACTGGAATCTCCAAGACCAAAATTCACCTTCTTCAACATGCAGGGTTTGATGAGCTTTTCTCCAAATGTGTGAAGTTTTTTTTGCTTGGTAATTTCCACTGCAACTTCATATGATGCTTGCCCTAATGCTGTGCTAGCTTCCTAAAAATTTCCTGCTCGATCAAGTCTTTGACGTTTGCAGCTATAGTTTAATGCTGACGAAAAAATTCCAATTCCTTTCTAGTGTGTTCTGAATACTTCGTCTCTAAGTGACATAACATAACATAACATAACATAACATAACATAACATAACATAACATAACATAACATAACATAACATAACATAACATAACATAACATAACATAACATAACATAACATAACATAACATAACATAACATAACATAACATAACATAACATAACATAACATAACATAACATAACATAACATAACATAACATAACATAACATAACATAACATAACATAACATAACATAACATAACATAACATAACATAACATAACATAACATAACATAACATAACATAACATAACATAACATAACATAACATAACATAACATAACATAACATAACATAACATAACATAACATAACATAACATAACATAACATAACATAACATAACATAACATAACATAACATAACATAACATAACATAACATAACATAACATAACATAACATAACATAACATAACATAACATAACATAACATAACATAACAACATAACATAACATAACATAACATAACGTAACGTAACATAACGTAACATAACGTAACATAACGTAACGTAACGTAACGTAACGTAACGTAACGTAACGTAACGTAACGTAACGTAACGTAACGTAACGTAACGTAACGTAACGTAACGTAACGTAACGTAACGTAACGTAACGTAACGTAACGTAACGTAACGTAACGTAACGTAACGTAACGTAACGTAACGTAACGTAACGTAACGTAACGTAACGTAACGTAACGTAACGTAACGTAACGTAACGTAACGTAACGTAACGTAACGTAACGTAACGTAACGTAACGTAACGTAACGTAACGTAACGTAACGTAACGTAACGTAACGTAACGTAACGTAACGTAACGTAACGTAACGTAACGTAACGTAACGTAACGTAACGTAACGTAACGTAACGTAACCTAACGTAACGTAACGTAACGTAACTTAACGTAACGTAACGTAACGTAACGTAACGTAACGAAACGTAACGTAACCTAACGTAACGTAACGTAAAACTTAAAATTGCTCTAGCTCCTAAAAAGTTTGTCCTAAAGCAAAGAGAACGTTAATCTGTGATCACTAAGATCTTCGACTTTTTTAAATGCTTTTATTTAACTTCACTCGTCTCTCTGTTGTTTGTCTGTGGGGATCAAATGTTAGAGAGCGTAGAAAAAAAGAGGGGAGAGAGAGTGAATAATCTATATATATATACATATATATATACATACATACATATATATATATATATATATATATATATACATATATATATATATATATATATATATATATATATATATATATATATATATATATATATATATATATATATATTTATTTATAACTCAAATACCATTGACTGACTGGCTGACTCATCACGAAATCGCAAAAACCACTGAACTAATTGTAATGAAATTTGGGACATATCTTTTAGGTGTCTTTTTAGGTATCTTTTAGTTTTAGGTGCTCATTAAGAAAGGGTTTTGAAAAATTCGGCCTGGATCGCCTTATTTCGAAGAATATACAATGCGTAACAAAACGTATATTGAAACGCGTCGTGGGTGGGTAAAATGCAGACCGCGGACTTATATTTAAATAAATGTTAACGAAAAATTTTAAATTTTTTTGTTATTTTATTTATTAATAATAATTACAACTAAAATTCAACAAAATACGTTATTTAATGAATCTTGGTTATTTATTAAGCTGAATAGTTTCGGTTGCTAAGGTTACGATTTTTTCTCATTATATGAATTAAATGATAACGAAAAATTTATAAAATTTTATATTTTATTTATTAACAATTTTATATAAATACATATTCACAACTAAAATTCAACCGAATACGTTATTTACTGAATCTTGGTTATTTTTTTTAATAGTTAAATAGTTTCGGTTGCTAAGGTGACGAGTTTTTTCCATGTATGAAACGCGTCGGGGATGCGTAATAAAATTCAAATCGGTATTTGCGTAATAAAATTCAAATTTAGTTTACGTAACAACGTTTGAAGGCTTCAAGCAAGATTTAGCCAGTTTTAGCAAATCTATTTTACGTTTTATGGGCTAAAAGAAGTTAGGAAAGAATTAAAAAGAGAAAATGAGCGCGAGCGAGAACGGGAATGGGAGAGCAAGCGTGAGCGAAAACGGGAGAGCAAAAGCCTGAATTATCGAGATATAAACAGCTCAACTCAAAAGCATTTCTTTAAAAAATTTATTTTGTATCGTTACTTGTTTACTCTAGCGCCTAAACGGCGTGTCGTAGAGCAAAAATGACATCAGTTTCATGATGTGCGCGTCAAGTTATAAAGGAATACAAGTTTAATTATTTTGGATTTTTTCCCCGGAAAACTTAAAATAGCTCTAACGCCTAAACAGTTTAAAAACAAACCTAACGGAAATCTGTTATTTTTAAGGTTTTGTGAAATAAATATTCAGTGTTTTTTTTTAAAATAAGTGGACTGCATATCTGGAAAAAATTGCTTAGAAATGGTGAAGTTAGAAATGTCTTGTTTATTCACTTTTATATTTTAATTATTTTAAAATTAATTTTCAGTTTTTTAGAATTTTTATTATAAACTTTAATAAATAAACAAACTGTTGCTTTTCTGTAAACTTAAAACTTTGAGTGACGTCACGTAATTTTGTTTATTAGCTGTTCGGATCAGATTAAAATAATTATTTTGTAATTTCTACCAATTAAAAATATCTATTTTGAAAAAAATAGTTAACAAAACAGCAAATGTTTTAAATGGTTACAGATACAATTGTCCTAGTTGGATTTTTCATTTATATCACTTCAGCAGCAATTACTACAGGTTTTTAAATTTCTTTTTATATATTTTGATTTTGTTAGCCTATTCCTTGCTAAATCGTGGGAGAGTTGATTGAGGCATCCAATTGATCTGAAATTTAAAACACCTCCTCTCCTGAAAACAGCATCGAAACAATTGTGGAGATACTCCCCAAACATTTATTAAATTTTTAAATATTGAGGCTGGTGTAACGTACTTCTAAAAAACGTAAAAAATAAAACTGAATAAAATCTTCATAATTGCTTTACTTACCTACATTTTCTCTTATAAACACATCTGGATGCGTTTTATGTAAACGAAAATACGTGTTTAAATATGATTACAATTATCCAGAATGATTAAAGTTAATCAGTATATTAAAACTTTGAGGAATTGAATTTATTAATTTTAAAATTCAATGCATCTTTTAACTAAATATTAAAAAATACCAATTTTCTAACAACAAAATAAATTCAGAAAAAAAGCATTAAACGTGAGATAATTCAAAAATTATGATTATAAAGACTATGGTGATTATATTTCATTATATATAACAATCATGACTATAATTATTTTTTCAAGAAATGTATAAATCCATAAAAAAAAACTAAATTGTACATCGGAGTTTACCAGGTTTGAACCCATGACCTACAGATCACATGTCGGGTGAGTTTACCCATTGAATCCTACATAAAAGCCTACATAAAAGCTATCTAGACACAAACCTGAAGCGGCCTTGTCTACCAAATGAAGCGGTTGCATTAGCGTTAAGCTACGATGGTTAATAGAGCTACAAGTTGAAGGAGTCCATGGTTTACCACTCGTCTGAAAATCGTTCGTTCGGATGTCAGTCAGTGAAAGTTTTAATGTATTCATAAATTAAAAAAAAACTTATCATATTCACTGTTATGCTTTCGTAACCAACACTCTCTGTTTTGGCAGATCCCTGTGAACAGAAGCCTTGTGATATTGTCACGTCATATTGTGACGTGCTTGAAGGTCGGTACCAATGTACGTGCAGGAAAGGCTTCCAGAAATTCAATGAAACTGGCATTTGCATTGGTAGATACTACTTTTTTTAAACTTTTACTTAAATAACCACTATTTCTGTAACAAAATATCCGGTTAATTTATGTTGATACTAGAGATAGCCCATCATAAATGACAGATTGTTTTTAAATATCATTATATATCGTTTTGCGATTGCATCGCCACTTAACAGTGTTACTTAAAATTATAACATGCATACATACATACATACATACATACATACATACATACATACATACATACATACATACATACATACATACATACATACATACATACATACATACATACATACATACATACATACATACATACATACATACATACATACATACATACATACATACATACATACATACATACATACATACATACATACATACATACATACATACATACATACATACATACATACATACATACATACATACATACATACATACATCTATATATATAAAAGAACATGTCCTGACTGACTGACTGACTGACTGACTGACTGACTGACTGACTGACTGACTGATAATCAACGCCGAGCTCAAACGCCTCATCCTAGGAACGTGAAATTTGGAACTTATATTACTTTTATAGCGTAAACATCCGCTAAGAAAGGAATTTTGAAAATTTTGCTCCTGAGGGGAAAAAACTGGAAAACAAACCTTTTTTCTAAAACAATGTATATCTCGAAAACCAAAAATGAGGAGATTTTGAAATTTGGTATATAGATTCTTTCTGAAAAATAAAAAGATACGTGTTTCACCAAATGTGGGTTGGAAAATTGGGTTATTTAGTTTTTAAAGTAGCTTCTACTCAAAAACTGTTAATGCTACAGGAGTAAAAATTAGTATTTAGTTTCTACTCCAAAAATTATGAAATACGTGTTTTAGCATTTTTTGAAAATTTGGTTTCCAGGACTTCAAATGTGGGGTGGAAAATAGAACTAATTGTCTTTTATAGTAACTGCTACTCATAAACAGTAAATACCACAGATGTAAAAATTATTATTTAGTTTCTTTTCTAAAAATGAAGATATACGTGTTTCACCATTTTTTACAGATTTGGTTTCCCGGACCTCAAATGTGGGTTGGAAAATTGGGTTATTTGGTTTTTAAAGTAGCTTCTACTCAAAAACTGTTAATGCTACAAAAGTAAAAATTAGTATTTAGTTTCTACTCTAAAAATAATGATATACAGGTTTCACAGTTTTTTAAAAATTTGGTTTCCAGGACTTCAAATGTGGGGTGGAAAATAGGGTTATTTGGTTTTTAAAGTAACTGCTACTCAACAACTGTAATTGCCACAGATGTAAAAATTAATACTTAGTATCTACTCAAAAAAAAGATATACGTGTTTCATCATTTTTTGGGTTATTTGGTTTTTAAAGTAGCTGCTACTCAAAAACTGTTAATGCTACAGAAGTAAAAATTAGTATTTAGTTTCTACTCCAAAAATAATGAAATACGTGTTTTAGCATTTTTGGAAAATTTGGTTTCCAGGACCTCAAATGTTGGGTGGAAATAAGGGCTGGGCTAATTTGTCGACGGACCGAGCCGAGACCTAAAAAAATGATCTCTACTATGGATGCACGGTTCAAACTCTCTAATTTCATGCGAGCGAAGCCGCTACGGGCACTGCTAGTACATACATACATACATACATACATACATACATACATACATACATACATACATACATACATACATACATACATACATACATACATACATACATACATACATACATACATACATACATACATACATACATACATACATACATACATACATACATACACACACACACACACACATACATACATACATACATACATACATACATACGCGTGAAAAAAATATTTTACAACTCTTTAAAAGGCAATTATTGGAATTTGACTAATTTTTCTTTTTTCAGTTTTCTAATTTTACTTTTATAAGAAAAAATAACAGTTCTACTTTTAATAATTTTAATAAACATATTTTTATTATTATTACAAATAAAAGCAATGTGTTAAAAACATAAATATTATTGCAGACGTGAACGAATGTGAATTTGACAATACGACATGCGACAAAACTGTAACAGATTGTATGAATTTATATGGCTCTTACGAATGCCAATGTAAACCTGGTTTTGAAGGAAACCAGTGCAAGCGTAAGATTTTATAGAAACCGGATTTTTTCTCGTATTAATTTTTTTTTATATTATTATGCTTCATTTGCGGTTGACGATTTATCCATAGAAATGCATATTTCTCTGTGGCTCATTTGGGGACGATTTATTTAGAGGATTGGTTATTCAGTAGCCGTTTCATGTTAAACGATTTATATCCAGAATTTATTTCAAATGATTCATATCCAGAATTTATTTCAAAAATAGTTCACACTTAAGACTGTTCATCTCTGGACGATTTATATCAGACGATTCATTTAGATGGATTCATCCAGAAGACGTTCCATCTCCATCCACGGTGGCTCGTCCAGATTTCTAAATATTTTTGTAAAAAAAAAATTGCTTTGCCTTTAGTCCCTTGTCCCCTCCGTGAAATTGTGAACTTTATGCCTATGATTGCCTGCGACAAATTCTTACATAAAATTGTTCGAGAAAGATCTCACTTTGATAACCTTGTCATGACATTGCCTGCCGGTAACTAATAAAATTTTAGCATTGAAGGTGCTTGAAACACACCTCAGAAGCAGATGTAAAAACCAACTACTCAGTGGACTACTGCCGACATAAAATTGTACAAATTTAGACATAAATGAAATTATTGATGACATTGGTCATTCGATAGCAAGACCGTTTTTTCCTTACAAACTTCAATTGCATTGATTTTTTTGTTAATTTTGGTTAGAATAAATAAATTTATCCAAGTAGTATAAGTTTAAGTCAATATGCTTACATTTTTCTATTGTTTTTATATTGAACATATAAGCTATATAACTAGTTGGTAAATTTTGTCCTTCCCCTTCCGCTTTAAAAAGTTGAAATTTCGCACCTGGGTAAATGGATGAAACGTTCTCAGGTTGAATTGTCTGCTAAATAAGCAATATCAATAGACAAAAATGAATCGTGAAGAGGTGAACATGTGAGCAGTCCTAAAAATGATCAATTTGTTGTTTTATTGTTTGTTTGTTCATATTACAAACCTTATTTCACATTACCATCAGACGAAGCAAAATGTATGTCTTCTCCGTGTCTCGCAGAAAATTCTATCTGCGTTGACGTTATAGGCTCTTATATCTGTCAATGTGTTGAAGGCTTCTATGAATTTAAAAAGAACTCATGTGCAGGTTTTTTTTACTTTAATTGTGATTTAGTAATGGTCTGACCAAGAGCGTCATTTTAGCAATTCCTTGGGGGGGGTGGGTAAACTTTTTCTGAGAATTTATTTTGCACAAATTTTCTAATAAATCTATCTTTTTGTCTCTAAAAAATAGTTGATGACCGGTGGCTAGTCGGAGGTACATTTTTGAATTTTTCTTAAACTCTATACACTTTTGACTTCAAAAATAACTGGTGACCGGGGGGAGTAGCTGGAAAGGTACTTTTCTAAAAATTTTCAAAAACTTCGTCTTTAATTATTTTATATCAATTTTTTTCAAAAATCTTTTTTTTCTTAAAAATCTTTGGGTTGGCAACAACTCCCCCCCTTCCAAATGACGCTCCTGAGTCTGTTATGATGACGATGCTATGATGTGGTGATATCGCAATATGCATACATGATTGCGAGCAAGGTTTTTTCCAGACGTCTGAGAAAGGTGTTTATCCCCCCATATGTTTAAATCTCCCCCCCCAATTTATAAGTTTTTCCAAAACCAATTTTGAGGAAAAAATGTTTTATTTTAATATTTTAGAAAAGACCCACGATTATTTTCCTTGATCATTAGTTATTTTGGGAATGAAATGTGTATAAGATTTTAGAAAATTTTAGAATGGGTGGTTTTTTAAACATTCCTCCCCCAACTTTTTGATGAAATGACGCTCCTGACCCTATCACCTAATTTTCAAATTTCCCCCTCAAGTCAAGAAATCTGAATAAAACACTTATAGTGAGTATAATTATAGTTGAATTATAAAAGGTCAATAACTTGGCAACCGTGTTGGTCTTTATTTTTTTATTATTTTTTATTTTAAACTGTTGTTTAATTTTTTTGTGTGATACATCGTAAATATTATGGTGTCATAAAATGGCCCGCCAAACAAACTCCGGTCGCTCTATCTTTTCTATCCGGCTCCCAAAGCTTTCCTGAGTTCGTAAAATTGATACCACAAAATGCAAACAATTTAGTGGCATTACCTAGCTTCATAACAGTACCAGAACGAATTAGAAATATATAAGTGCTAAAACAAACATAAATGACAGTTTTTCCACAGTTACAAATAAACTAGTGAACCGTAAATAACTTAGATTTTGTAAATCCTTTATAATTTTTTCTTTTTAATTTTTTTGAGCATGAGTATCTCAAAATTAATTTTTGGTCATAAATAATTGTTAAAACCATTTTTTTAACTTTTTCATAGCAAACTTCAATTAAGCTTTCAATAACTCAAAATAATAAAACATTTTATCTTACTTATATATTTCTAATCCGACCTGTTAGAGTAAAGACAGAGGTATAAGTAGGTGCATTAGTTAAGACATGGAACTATATATATATATATATATATATATATATATATATATATATATATATATATACTGAAACGTAAGCTGAAAATGCGCCCATGCAATATTGCACGTGCGCTGCAGCGATGTGGCCTGTACTGTAACAACAATTAATAACACAAAATCTGTTATCAAATTCCATGGTTGAGAAGACATTGCTTTTGAACTGAAATTCACACGGCTGCGCGAGGATCTGCTCATTCACGTGCATCTGAAATCTGAATGTTCCTAGAGTAAGAGTCGATAACTTTCACACTCCACCACCACACTCCTGTAATTAAAAAATGTACACTAACTTCATAAACAGGATATTAAAAATATTTGTAGATATAAACGAATGTGAACAGATAGAATGCCATAATGGGAAGTGTCAGAACTTGATTGGCTCATACATCTGTCTCTGCTATCATGGCTACCACTTGGGCAAAACATCGACCGCTTGTGAAGGTTTTTGAATTTTCAAATCATTTAAGCATTAGAACTTGCTAATTTAAAAGCATTTTCATCAACTTAAAAACAATTAAATGCATGTATGTATGCGTGTATGTATGTATGCAGTGGATGGAGATGGAACGTCTTCTGGATGAATCCCTCTGAATGAATAGTCTGATATAAATCGTCCAGAGATGAACAGTACTGTAGATGAACTTTTTTTAAAATCAGTTTTGGATATTAATCATTTGAAATAAATTCTGGATACGAATTATTTGAAATAAATTATGGTATGAATCATTTTAAATAAATTCTGGATATGAATCGTTTGACATGAAATATCCGCTGAATAACCAATCCTCTAAATAAATTGTACACAAATGCATTTCTACGGATAAATCGTCCACCGAAAAATATTTAATTTGAGAAAAAATTCGGGTTCTATAAAATCTTACGCTTGCACTGGTTTCCTTCAAACCCAAGTTTACATTGGCATTCGTAAGAGCCATATAAATTCATACAATCTGTTACAGTTTTGTCGCACGTCATATTGTCAAACTCACATTCGTTCACGTCTGCAATAATATGTTTTTAACACAATACTTTTATTTGTACTAATTGAAAAATGTCTTTATTAAAATTATTAAAAGTAAAACTCTTATTTTTTTTAAAAAAAAGGAAATTGAAAAAACTGAAAACAGAAAAATTCCATTAATTGCCTTTTTAAGAGTTGTAAAAACTTTTTCACGAGTATGCATCGCGGAGTAGGCCATCTAGTCACTAGCCCAAAAATTTTCTGTGTACTTCTGTGCGCGGATCCAACTTATTCGAGCATGCAAGTCGGCCTGGCGACAAACTGGAAAGCAACTACTCAAATATTCAGCTGGCGATTACTTGGCAAGCGACTAGTTGGCCGGCGACTAGTTGGCCAAGCGACTTGTTGGCCAAGCGACTAATTGGCAGTAACTAGTTGGGCGGCAACTAGTTGGCCTGTACCCATTTTTTCAATTGTCAGAGGTGTTTGAAAAATATGGTTAAGGCTGGATCGGGTCTAATCAGGTTGGAGAGGGTTGGGTGAGGACAATGTAAGTTGTGTCGGGTCACAAATTTAAAAACGGTAACAAGTCGGATCGGGTCAACTTTTTTGGCGACTTAGGTCCTGAAAATTTATTCCATGGACATCCATGATCTAGACTAGACCAGTCAAACCTAAAAGTGTTACGCAGTCGACAGGATTTGAACCTGTGCGGGCAGAGCCCAATAGATTTCTACTCTATCGCCTTAACCGCTCGGCCACGACTGCTGTTATAAAAGGTAATCTAGACACGATAAAATGAAATGCACCTTAACATCTGTTAATCCAGTGAAGAGGTCTCTAAACCACGGCCCGCGAGGTCCTCTCATCGGCCCCTGGAAACCTTTTATATTTAAAAAAATATAATTTTTCTAAAATTTTATTTTTCTTGGACTGGAATAACTTCAGTTGTTTGATTGTTGATGAAGAAAAGAACATGAATGGCATAAGGAAAGCCTTGGTTGGACAGGTGAAGCAGATTTGTAGGTAATGAGACACACATTTCACAAGCAATGTTTCTGCACTGTATTATTCACCAGCAAGCTTTGTGTGCTAAATGTGTGGACATTAGTAGTGTACTGAATCCTGTGGTAAAGATGGTGTATTTAATAAAGTCACATGTGCTCAACCATAGACATTTTGAAAAATGCAGACAGAATCGCAAGATTCACCTGGAGTAAGATGGCTAAGATGTGAGAAAGTTCTGAGTTGAGTATTTCAATTAAGAAAGATATATATGATTTTTTAGATAGTAAAGGAAAGTCACAACCATTACTGTCTGATGAATATTAAATATAATACTAAATAATATTAAAATTATAAGTATAATAATATTAAATATATAATTAAAAACAGCATCTATGTTTTGATTCTTTCTTATCTGGACCTCTAATGTGTAGCCGGCCTTTCAATCTGCGGTTGACAGTTAATGCGGCCCTCCGGCAGATAAGTTTGGACACTCCTGATCTAGTTGGAATCCTATCAAAAGAGCAAAAACATAAAGGCAAAAACAAAAGAGCGAAACAAAAACGGGCGAATACTAAAATGAGCGCACGATATTAAGGGCAAAAATTAAAAGGGCAAAACTAATAAGAACGCACAATAAAAAAGGCGAAAGTCGAAAAAGCGAAAACGAAGTTTTAAAATGTATAATTTTACACCTCCCCCCCCCACTAGCACACAACAAACCATCTTTCTTTTTTCTGCTATCTCTTTTGTTCTCTGTCTCTCTCTCTCTCTCTCTCTCTCTCTCTCTCTCTCTCTCTCTCTCTCTCTCTCTCTCTCTCTCTCTCTCTCTCTCTCTTCTCTCTCTCTCTCTCTCTCTCTCTCTCTCTCTCTCTCTCTCTCTCTCTCTCTCGCAGGGCCCAATAGATTTCTAGTATATTGCTTAACCACTCGGTCACGACTGCTGTTATAATTTATAAAATATACACGATAAAATAAAATGCATCTTAACATCTGTTAATCTAGTTGAATAATTATTTGTGATTAACGGAGAAAAAATTCCGGTAATTAAATTCTTGGTTATTCAAAAAGCATTGAAAAATCAGTTAAATTCGATTTTTTATTGGAATTATAGAATATAAATTGTCAAAGTATTATGACAAAATTGATCTTAAGATAGACTTGTAAAAAAAAATTTAATATGCCTCGGGTCGGGTCAACGCTTCTGGCTGCTTAGGTCCTGAAAATTTTGTGCAAGGATAACCCTGATCATGGATTCCTAAATAAAAGCTATCTGGACACAAATCTGCCACGGCGTTATCTACCACATGGGGCGATCGTATCGCGTTACGATTGGCTGTTTGAGAGAGCTACATGTTATAAAAACTTTTACAACTTTTATTATTTTACACTTGAACAACTGAAACATAAATAAAACATTTATTATTTGACAATTAACACTCAAATAGTCTATTTTAAAACACAAAATAATCTAAGCTAAAATGTTGTCAAGTGCAATTTATTAGTGTATCTATTTTTCTTCTTTAGCTCTATTATTCTTGTTTGCTTCTCTTGTTATTTCCTCCACTTATATTTTGATTAAAATGTGGAAAGGCTTGCAAACGATGTGACTTTGTTTGTAAATCAATGCTCCCATACCATGTTTTTTGCCCATGATATAATATTAAACGAGCTTCACCGGCTAACAAATGTCAATCCATGAAAAATTTTTAAACTACAAAATTTGTTGTGTTGTATTGCTCTTTGGAAACTAAAATTGACATTGTATCTTCTTTAAAGGTAATGTTGTCATAAAACAAAAATTTAGAGAACTTAAGGACACAGCTCGAATCTTTCTATCGCTCTCCAGCACCTGGTGCATTGAAGTATAATAGTTGCTTCTGAAATTTGATAAAACTATCCAAAACGAGACTATAAATTATCAGACTGAAGCTGACCAAGCCAATAATTAATTAGTCTTATAAACTTCATTTAAGATGATCTTGATAGAACAGAAAACGAAAGGTCATTCTAAGTTCTTGGCCGATGATGCTAAAATTTCTGTCGTCAAGTGCTGAGCGTTACAAAACCAGCACAAACAGTTATTGTCGATGATGATCTGAGTCTCTGGCAGTCATGAAGAAAACTGATAGGTAACTGATAAAAAAACATGTGTGTCGAATAGCTAGAAAAATCGAGTCTGAACTTTTTTTGCATCTTGCTTTACAATATTTGGCCCGATGATCTCGATGGAACAGAAAACGAACTGTCATTCTAAGCTCTGGGCCAGATGATGCTAAAATTTTTGTCGTCAAGTACTGAGCGTCACAAAACCAGCACAAACAGTTGTTCTTGTCGATGATGATCTGAGTCTCTGGCGGTCATGAAGAGAACTGATAGGTAAAGAATAAATAAACATGTGTTGAATAGCAAAAAAAATCGATGCTAGAATTTCTGTCGCCAAGTGCTTCATGGTTGAACTGCACTAAAGTCTGCTCTGGAAACATGATGCAGGTTTCTTTAAAATTCTGGATACAACAATTTTTGACTGAAAATTGTTGTAAATATTTTTTAAGTCATACCCCTGGTAGAAAATGAGGAAGATGGTTTTAGGTTCACAGGATCAATTATATTAATCTTCAGTTTGTCCCCATGAGTTGATTGACAGAACATTGCCAGGTGAATGTTGTGTTTTCAACTGAAATGGTTAAATATATTCTCTTCTTTAGCTGCGTTGAAATATACTTTCTTAGCCGATAAAAATTCATGTTGGAGTGTCTTCATGAATTCATATCTTCAATGATATAGTGTATAACGAAATGAAGAAAACAATTTCTGAAATGAGCTAACACTCTATATTATTCTTGGATTGGCACGGTTCCATTTCTCATAATGAACTTCATCACGCAGAAAAGAGTGAAATGATGAAAAGTAATACGAAGGTTGACTTGTTAGTTTTTACCGTTTTGTATCCAAATGCTGAATATAATGTTAACAATGACAAAGTTTGTAGTAGTAAATAAACTGAATAAATCCAAAAAATCTCAACTCTGGAATCAGAATATAATCTTTGTCAAAATAAAACCATTCGACGACCCGACGCGCTCGAGACAATGAAATAATAAACAATACAACGAGCTGAAGCGGCTCACAGCTTATAAGCTAGTATACGTCGATGCATGCTACATTCGCCTCACACAACGCTTGTACACAATCGCCTCATGTAGTCGACTCATTAGTTTCTCACCAATTCAGGTTTGTGTCCAGATAGCTTTTATTTAGGAGTCCATGCCCTGATCCAGACTAGACCAGTCAAACATAAAAGCTTTCACGCAGTCGACAGGATTTGAACCTGTGCGGGCAGAGCCCAATAGATTTCTAGTCTATCGCCTTAACCACTCGGCCACGACTGCTGATATAATTTGTGAAATATACACGATAAAATGGAATGCACCTTAACATCTGTTAATCTAGTTGAAAAATTATTTGTGATTAACGGAGAAAAAATTCCGGTAATTAAATTCTTGGTTATTCAAAAAGCATTGAAAAATCAGTTAAATTCGATTTTTTATTGGAATTATAAAATATAAATTGTCAAAGTATTATGACAAAATTGATCTTAAGATAGACTTGTAAAAAAAAATTTAATATGCCTCGGGTCGGGTCAACGCTTCTGGCTGCTTAGGTCCTGAAAATTTTGTGCAAGGATAACCCTGATCATGGATTCCTAAATAAAAGCTATCTGGACACAAATCTGCCACGGCGTTATTTACCACATGGGGCGATCGTATCGCGTTACGATTGGCTGTTTGAGAGAGCTACATGTTATAAAAACTTTGACAACTTTTATTATTTTACACTTGAACAACTGAAACATAAATAAAACATTTATTATTTGACAATTAACACTCAAATAGTCTATTTTAAAACACAAAATAATCTAAGCTAAAATGTTGTCAAGTGCAATTTATTAGTGTATCTATTTTTCTTCTTTAGCTCTATTATTCTTGTTTGCTTCTCTTGTTATTTCCTCCACTTATATTTTGATTAAAATGTGGAAAGGCTTGCAAACGATGTGACTTTGTTTGTAAATCAATGCTCCCATACCATGTTTTTTGCCCATGATATAATATTAAACGAGCTTCACCGGCTAACAAATGTCAATCCATGAAAGTGTCTCGTCACAACATTTTTAAACTACAAAATTTGTTGTGTTGTATTGCTCTTTGGAAACTAAAATTTGTCTACTTGGGCAAGCCGCTTAACGATAAAACTCCAACTTCAACTTAAATATTAACTTCTTTATTATTAAATAAAAAATAAACTAAACGGAAAATGTAACTTCAATCCGAAAGTTCGCTTCAATACGAGATTTCACTTCAATTCGAAAGTTCGCTTCAATACGAGATTTCACTTCAATTCGACAATTCAACACAATTCACTACAATTCGACAATTCAACATAATTCACTACAATTCGACAATTCACTAATTCACACCTAACTCGCGACAACCAACTCTCTAAATCGCGCGCTAGCTACTAATATCCCACAACTCCTACAACTCAGGTGAACATTCATACTACAGGTGAACATTCATACTCATATTCAAAGCTACAAATGGCGAGCGCACACACAACACACAACAATCACACAACAATCACACATGTCTATCTTGACATTCCGTCCCTTCCTCCAGACAAAAAAATATATTTTTTTTTCTTCTAATTCTGGAAATTCATTTTCGGCTTCCATCGGTTAACACGGATGTCGACTCAGGAAATCTGCTCCAACGTTGTCTTTACCTCTTATGGCTCTCAAGACATATCGATAAGGTTGCAATGCTAGTGCCCACCTCATGAGCCTTCCATTCTGGTATTGTGCAGCACCCAGATACTGTAGTGGCTGGTGATCAGTTTCTAAAATGAACTCCGAACCATAAAGATACTCTTGGAATTTCCCAATTGCCCACACAATTGCTAAACATTCTTTTTCGATAGTTGAATAATTAATCTCTCTTGGTAAAAGTTTCCGACTCGCAAAAGCTACCGGATGTTTGATCCCATCTTCTCCTTCTTGAAGCATTATCGCACCAATCCCAACATTTGAAGCATCAGTTTGTAGAATGAACGTCTTGTTAACATCAGGCAGTTTCAATACAGGTGGATTTGCTATGCACATCTTCAAGGCAAAAAATGCTTTCTCCTGTGGCTCGTCCCACTCGATATCAGTTTTAGCACCCTTTTTTGTTAAATCCGTGAGTGGGGAAGCAAGAGCTGCAAAGTTAGGCACAAAATTTCTATAAAAACTTATCAGGCCAACAAATGCTCGAACTTGCTTCTTTGTTGTCGGTCTCGGCGCATCCAGAATTCTTGACACAATCTCGGCTCGTGGCTTCAACATGCCTTCCCCAATCCGGAATCCCAAAAACGTAACATCAAATTCGCCGACAACACACTTTGACGGCCTCAGTGCTAAATTCGCTTTTCTCACTCGATCGAAAAATGCTTTTAAAGAGTGTAAATGAGATTCCCAAACCTTCGTATGAGCTAAGACGTCGTCAAGATAATTGTCCAAAGTTTCAATGCCTTGTACTAGTTTTCTCATGATTCTTGTAAATGTCGCCGGAGCGTTAACCAGACCGAATGGCATGACTCTGAATCTGAACAACCCTTTGTGACACACGAATGTTGTAAGATCTTTGTCCTCATCTCGCATTGGAATCTGCCAAAATCCTCTACAAAAGTCAAATTTTGAGAAAAATCTGTCTCCTGCCAATTTTGCAAAGATACCATCAACATGTGGCATCGGCTCTGGATCGAAAACTGTTATACGGTTCAATTTTCTGTAGTCGATGCAGACTCTTGTATTTCCATCCGACTTCTTGACCAACACCACCGGTGATGAATATGCTGCTGTTGATGGCTCGATAATATTCATTCGAAGCATCAAATTCAATTCAGCTTCCAACGTGGGTTTCATTGCATGAGGAACTGGGTAACCTTTCCCAACTATCGGATCATCAGAAACCAAATTTATTTCATGTTGTCCAAGGTTACAGATTTTCGGCACATCCGTGAATATATCTTGGTACTCTTTTAATAACTCTAAAACTTGTAAATACTGATTTGGTGCCAATTTTAAATTAATCTTAACGTCTTTGAATGTTTCATTTTGTTGCGGAGATATGGTTTCCAACGGTGGTACCTCGTCATCTGCGTCATCCATCGGTTCCAAAATAACTGCTCCAGTAATTTCAGTAGTTCCACCCGAAGAAAGAAGCGTGGAGACTTGAGATGTTTTTTCGTTCCCCGAGTTCTCAATTTTTCTGTCCCAGTATTTTTTAAGCATGTTAGCATGAAACAATCTGGAACGTGTTGGTAGCTGAACTCGATAATCGCAGGATCCGCATCTCTCTAGTACTTCATAAGGACCCTGCCAATGCATCAGAAGTTTACTGTTCTCTGTTGGCAACAGTAGAAGAACCTTTTCTCCTGGTGCAAAAACTCGATTTCGTGCTTTAGCGTCAAAGTACTTTTTCTGAATAATTCGAGATTCTTTCAAACTCTGGTGTGCCAGTTTACACGTTTCCTGTAGCCTTTCTTTTAAATCTAGAACATATTGATACGTAGATTTTATTTCATCTGATACAAACTCCTTGGTCCACAATTCTTTTAAAATTTGCATTGGTCCTCGCACTGTCCTTCCGTACAGCATTTCAAACGGTGAAAACCCAAGACTTTCTTGGGGAACTTCTCGGTAAGCAAATAACAAAGCTGGGATATAGCGGTCCCAATCTCTCGGTCTTTCAGCTGCTACTTTTTTCAACATCGATTTCAGAGTACCATTAAACCTTTCAACCAAACCGTTGCACTGAGGATGATAGGGAGTTGTTACTAGTTGTCGAATCGATAGCAACCGACTCACTTCTTTCATCACATTTCCCAGAAATTGTCCTCCTTGGTCACTGAGAACTTCTGATGGCACACCAACTCGAGAAAAAATTGTAACTAAAGCTTCAGCAACTGTTTCAGTTTCAACGTTTTTCAACACCTCTGCCTCTGGATACCTGGTGGCATAATCAATTACCGTTAAAACGTAACGATAACCTCTGTCCGTTACCGGAGACATTGGTCCCACAAGATCAACTGCGATTCTTTGGAAAGGAGTCTGAATAATTGGAACCTCTCCTAACGGAACTTTACTTATTCTTCCTTTTGGTGTTGTACGTTGGCATATATCACAGGAACGACAATACCTTGTTGCGTCCGCATGAATTCCTGGCCACCAAAATGCGGAGAGAATTTTTTCAACCGTCCGTTTGACTGCCTGATGTCCACTCATGATACCTTCATGGGCTATTTTCAAAACATCTTTTCTCAGCTCTTGTGGTACCAGGAGTTGCTTGACATCACGATTCTTAATCACCGTATTTCTGTACCATATATCTCTTTCCTTGACAAACATCAACTTGTTTTCATCAGTTGCATGTGGCTGTTTCTTTAAGAATCTTTGTAAGCTTTCGTCATCTTGCTGCATTTTCTTCAAGCTTTCAACACTAATGTCGTTGATTGTAGACTTTACCACGGTTAACGGCCTGATTGTAGACCTTTGCTGTTGACTTCTAGTTATTGCTGCTGCTTCTTCAGTTTCTCTGAAGTCACCTAAGTCACTGACACTTTTTGCACTTTTTGCGCCGACAACATTTCCTATGACAAGATCATACAAAGGTCTTTTCATGCATAGGGCTTTTACCGATCCCGTGTAGAATGGAGTCTCGATGTCGATTTCAGCTACCGGAAAAATTCGAACAGTACCGTCAATCAGTACGCAGCGTTGATCCGAGCCAATCATTTGATGGCTCTGGACAAGCGAACGGCGAACAACCACAGTGGAACAGCCTGTGTCTCTCAGGACGGATACTTTTCTTTTATTGAAATATCCTTGCACGACAGGCATTTCGACTTGACAATTTGTTGACGAGCAAAATGCGTCCACAATAACGGGAAATTGACATCCGCATGACATCTTACATTCGGCTCCGTGTTTTCCATTGCATCCTTGAATAGCAGGTGTTGAACTGGCGTCGTTACGAAATTGTCGTTTTGTACCCACCATGGAACCGTTTTTTCCCATCCTACCACCAGTAACCAATGCAGCAGTTTTTGTTATCTGGAAGCAGTTTCTTGACACGTGACCAAATTTGCCGCAGTTCCAACATCCGCTTCTACTTGTCTTGTCGTGGACTCTATTTGAAATTGTCGTCGACTTCGAAGAACCCCCACTGCCTCTGCACTCTGCCGCAAAATGTCCGACGCGCCCACAATTGAAACAGTTTTTTGATTTCTTGTAACTTTGTTCGCTGACTCCAGAAAGACTTTCTTCTCCGTGCGCATCCAAATACTGCCTTGCGAAATCACTTAGTTCCTGAAGATTTCGTGGAGCTCGTTCTTTCAGAAACAAGGCCATTTCTTTGGAGCAGCCATTCACATATTGCTCCATCACCAGAAGCATTGACAAACCCTCGTAGCTTTCTTCGGCTTCTGACAGCTCAACCCACCGCTGCAAGTAGCTCTGCAAACGAACTAAAAAAGAGTCGGGAGCCTCGTTCTTTTCGGGTCTCGCAGTTCTAAATTTTTTTATGAATCCGTCTTCTGTTAATTCATAGCGTCGTAACAGAGCTTTTTTTAAAACGTCGTAATTTCCAGCCTGGTCGGACGGCAACCTGGAATAAACTTCCAAAGCCTTTCCTTTCAGCAGGGATGACAAGAATATAGCCCATTCTGATTTTCTCCAGGATTGAATTTCAGCCACTCTTTCAAACCGAGACAAATACGCGTCCATGTCATCTTTCTCATCCTCAAAACATGGGTCCTGATGCCACATGAGTTAGACCGACGGAACTTGTCTGGTTGAGGCTGTTTTTCTTGATTTCCAACTCAAGCCTGGTTATTTCACGATCTTTGTCTTTTTGCTCATTTGCCATTCTTTCTCTTTCTAGTTCGATTCTGGTTCTATCCGCCTGCAGCTGTGCCTCTCTGTCTAAATTTCTTTGTGTCCTCTCTTCTGCCTGTTGCTCTTTAACAAACAACTGCAGTTCGGTATCTTTATACCCCAGACTTTCTCCAAGTTCTTTCAGTTTTTGAATACTGGTCATGACAAAACGTCTAACAGAAAACTCCGCAAAACAACTTCAAAACTAACGTTACAGCTTCTTTATTTGCCCACGTCGACAAATTATTTTTCAAGTCTCGTCGGGGTCGCCAAAATTGTCAACTTGGGCAAGCCGCTTAACGATAAAACTCCAACTTCAACTTAAATATTAACTTCTTTATTATTAAATAAAAAATAAACTAAACGGAAAATGTAACTTCAATCCGAAAGTTCGCTTCAATACGAGATTTCACTTCAATTCGAAAGTTCGCTTCAATACGAGATTTCACTTCAATTCGACAATTCAACACAATTCACTACAATTCGACAATTCAACACAATTCACTACAATTCGACAATTCACTAATTCACACCTAACTCGCGACAACCAACTCTCTAAATCGCGCGCTAGCTACTAATATCCCACAACTCCTACAACTCAGGTGAACATTCATACTACAGGTGAACATTCATACTCATATTCAAAGCTACAAATGGCGAGCGCACACACAACACACAACAATCACACATGTCTATCTTGACAAAATTGACATTGTATCTTCTTTAAAGGTAATGTTGTCATAAAACAAAAATTTAGAGAACTTAAGGACACAGCTCGAATCTTTCTATCGCTCTCCAGCACCTGGTGCATTGAAGTATAATAGTTGCTTCTGAAATTTGATAAAACTATCCAAAACGAGACTATAAATTATCAGACTGAAGCTGACCAAGCCAATAATTAATTAGTCTTATAAACTTCATTTAAGATGATCTTGATAGAACAGAAAACGAAAGGTCATTCTAAGTACTTGGCCGATGATGCTAAAATTTCTGTCGTCAAGTGCTGAGCGTTACAAAACCAGCACAAACAGTTATTGTCGATGATGATCTGAGTCTCTGGCAGTCATGAAGAAAACTGATAGGTAACTGATAAAAAAACATGTGTGTCGAATAGCTAGAAAAATCGAGTCTGAACTTTTTTTGCATCTTGCTTTACAATATTTGGCCCGATGATCTCGATGGAACAGAAAACGAACTGTCATTCTAAGCTCTGGGCCAGATGATGCTAAAATTTTTGTCGTCAAGTACTGAGCGTCACAAAACCAGCACAAACAGTTGTTCTTGTCGATGATGATCTGAGTCTCTGGCGGTCATGAAGAGAACTGATAGGTAAAGAATAAATAAACATGTGTTGAATAGCAAAAAAAATCGATGCTAGAATTTCTGTCGCCAAGTGCTTCATGGTTGAACTGCACTAAAGTCTGCTCTGGAAACATGATGCAGGTTTCTTTAAAATTCTGGATACAACAATTTTTGACTGAAAATTGTTGTAAATATTTTTTAAGTCATACCCCTGGTAGAAAATGAGGAAGATGGTTTTTGTTCACAGGATCAATTATATTAATCTTCAGTTTGTCCCCATGAGTTGATTGACAGAACATTGCCAGGTGAATGTTGTGTTTTCAACTGAAATGGTTAAATATATTCTCTTCTTTAGCTGCGTTGAAATATACTTTCTTAGCCGATAAAAATTCATGTTGGAGTGTCTTCATGAATTCATATCTTCAATGATATAGTGTATAACGAAATGAAGAAAACAATTTCTGAAATGAGCTAACACTTTATATTATTCTTGGATTGGCACGGTTCCATTTCTCATAATGAACTTCATCACGCAGAAAAGAGTGAAATGATGAAAAGTAATACGAAGGTTGACTTGTTAGTTTTTACCGTGGCTAGTTTTGTATCCAAATGCTGAATATAATGTTAACAATGACAAAGTTTGTAGTAGTAAATAAACTGAATAAATCCAAAAAATCTCAACTCTGGAATCAGAATATAATCTTTGTCAAAATAAAACCATTCGACGACCCGACGCGCTCGAGACAATGAAATAATAATACAACGAGCTGAAGCGGCTCACAGCTTATAAGCTAGTATACGTCGATGCATGCTACATTCGCCTCACACAACGCTTGTACACAATCGCCTCATGTAGTCGACTCAATAGTTTCTCACCAATTCAGGTTTGTGTCCAGATAGCTTTTATTTAGGAGTCCATGCCCTGATCCAGACTAGACCAGTCAAACATAAAAGCTTTCACGCAGTCGACAGGATTTGAACCTGTGCGGGCAGAGCCCAATAGATTTCTAGTCTATCGCCTTAACCACTCGGCCACGACTGCTGATATAATTTGTGAAATATACACGATAAAATGGAATGCACCTTATCATCTGTTAATCTAGTTGAAAAATTATTTGTGATTAACGGAGAAAAAATTCCGGTAATTAAATTCTTGGTTATTCAAAAAGCATTGAAAAATCAGTTAAATTCGATTTTTTATTGGAATTATAGAATATAAATTGTCAAAGTATTATGACAAAATTGATCTTAAGATAGACTTGTAAAAAAAAATTTAATATGCCTCGGGTCGGGTCAACGCTTCTGGCTGCTTAGGTCCTGAAAATTTTGTGCAAGGATAACCCTGATCATGGATTCCTAAATAAAAGCTATCTGGACACAAATCTGCCACGGCGTTATCTACCACATGGGGCGATCGTATCGCGTTACGATTGGCTGTTTGAGAGAGCTACATGTTATAAAAACTTTGACAACTTTTATTATTTTACACTTGAACAACTGAAACATAAATAAAACATTTATTATTTGACAATTAACACTCAAATAGTCTATTTTAAAACACAAAATAATCTAAGCTAAAATGTTGTCAAGTGCAATTTATTAGTGTATCTATTTTTCTTCTTTAGCTCTATTATTCTTGTTTGCTTCTCTTGTTATTTCCTCCACTTATATTTTGATTAAAATGTGGAAAGGCTTGCAAACGATGTGACTTTGTTTGTAAATCAATGCTCCCATACCATGTTTTTTGCCCATGATATAATATTAAACGAGCTTCACCGGCTAACAAATGTCAATCCATGAAAAATTTTTAAACTACAAAATTTGTTGTGTTGTATTGCTCTTTGGAAACTAAAATTGACATTGTATCTTCTTTAAAGGTAATGTTGTCATAAAACAAAAATTTAGAGAACTTAAGGACACAGCTCGAATCTTTCTATCGCTCTCCAGCACCTGGTGCATTGAAGTATAATAGTTGCTTCTGAAATTTGATAAAACTATCCAAAACGAGACTATAAATTATCAGACTGAAGCTGACCAAGCCAATAATTAATTAGTCTTATAAACTTCATTTAAGATGATCTTGATAGAACAGAAAACGAAAGGTCATTCTAAGTTCTTGGCCGATGATGCTAAAATTTTTGTCGTCAAGTACTGAGCGTCACAAAACCAGCACAAACAGTTGTTCTTGTCGATGATGATCTGAGTCTCTGGCGGTCATGAAGAGAACTGATAGGTAAAGAATAAATAAACATGTGTTGAATAGCAAAAAAAATCGATGCTAGAATTTCTGTCGCCAAGTGCTTCATGGTTGAACTGCACTAAAGTCTGCTCTGGAAACATGATGCAGGTTTCTTTAAAATTCTGGATACAACAATTTTTGACTGAAAATTGTTGTAAATATTTTTTAAGTCATACCCCTGGTAGAAAATGAGGAAGATGGTTTTTGTTCACAGGATCAATTATATTAATCTTCAGTTTGTCCCCATGAGTTGATTGACAGAACATTGCCAGGTGAATGTTGTGTTTTCAACTGAAATGGTTAAATATATTCTCTTCTTTAGCTGCGTTGAAATATACTTTCTTAGCCGATAAAAATTCATGTTGGAGTGTCTTCATGAATTCATATCTTCAATGATATAGTGTATAACGAAATGAAGAAAACAATTTCTGAAATGAGCTAACACTTTATATTATTCTTGGATTGGCACGGTTCCATTTCTCATAATGAACTTCATCACGCAGAAAAGAGTGAAATGATGAAAAGTAATACGAAGGTTGACTTGTTAGTTTTTACCGTGGCTAGTTTTGTATCCAAATGCTGAATATAATGTTAACAATGACAAAGTTTGTAGTAGTAAATAAACTGAATAAATCCAAAAAATCTCAACTCTGGAATCAGAATATAATCTTTGTCAAAATAAAACCATTCGACGACCCGACGCGCTCGAGACAATGAAATAATAAACAATACAACGAGCTGAAGCGGCTCACAGCTTATAAGCTAGTATACGTCGATGCATGCTACATTCGCCTCACACAACGCTTGTACACAATCGCCTCATGTAGTCGACTCATTAGTTTCTCACCAATTCAGGTTTGTGTCCAGATAGCTTTTATTTAGGAGTCCATGCCCTGATCCAGACTAGACCAGTCAAACATAAAAGCTTTCACGCAGTCGACAGGATTTGAACCTGTGCGGGCAGAGCCCAATAGATTTCTAGTCTATCGCCTTAACCACTCGGCCACGACTGCTGATATAATTTGTGAAATATACACGATAAAATGGAATGCATCTTATCATCTGTTAATCTAGTTGAAAAATTATTTGTGATTAACGGAGAAAAAATTCCGGTAATTAAATTCTTGGTTATTCAAAAAGCATTGAAAAATCAGTTAAATTCGATTTTTTATTGGAATTATAGAATATAAATTGTCAAAGTATTATGACAAAATTGATCTTAAGATAGACTTGTAAAAAAAAATTTAATATGCCTCGGGTCGGGTCAACGCTTCTGGCTGCTTAGGTCCTGAAAATTTTGTGCAAGGATAACCCTGATCATGGATTCCTAAATAAAAGCTATCTGGACACAAATCTGCCACGGCGTTATCTACCACATGGGGCGATCGTATCGCGTTACGATTGGCTGTTTGAGAGAGCTACATGTTATAAAAACTTTGACAACTTTTATTATTTTACACTTGAACAACTGAAACATAAATAAAACATTTATTATTTGACAATTAACACTCAAATAGTCTATTTTAAAACACAAAATAATCTAAGCTAAAATGTTGTCAAGTGCAATTTATTAGTGTATCTATTTTTCTTCTTTAGCTCTATTATTCTTGTTTGCTTCTCTTGTTATTTCCTCCACTTATATTTTGATTAAAATGTGGAAAGGCTTGCAAACGATGTGACTTTGTTTGTAAATCAATGCTCCCATACCATGTTTTTTGCCCATGATATAATATTAAACGAGCTTCACCGGCTAACAAATGTCAATCCATGAAAAATTTTTAAACTACAAAATTTGTTGTGTTGTATTGCTCTTTGGAAACTAAAATTGACATTGTATCTTCTTTAAAGGTAATGTTGTCATAAAACAAAAATTTAGAGAACTTAAGGACACAGCTCGAATCTTTCTATCGCTCTCCAGCACCTGGTGCATTGAAGTATAATAGTTGCTTCTGAAATTTGATAAAACTATCCAAAACGAGACTATAAATTATCAGACTGAAGCTGACCAAGCCAATAATTAATTAGTCTTATAAACTTCATTTAAGATGATCTTGATAGAACAGAAAACGAAAGGTCATTCTAAGTACTTGGCCGATGATGCTAAAATTTCTGTCGTCAAGTGCTGAGCGTTACAAAACCAGCACAAACAGTTATTGTCGATGATGATCTGAGTCTCTGGCAGTCATGAAGAAAACTGATAGGTAACTGATAAAAAAACATGTGTGTCGAATAGCTAGAAAAATCGAGTCTGAACTTTTTTTGCATCTTGCTTTACAATATTTGGCCCGATGATCTCGATGGAACAGAAAACGAACTGTCATTCTAAGCTCTGGGCCAGATGATGCTAAAATTTTTGTCGTCAAGTACTGAGCGTCACAAAACCAGCACAAACAGTTGTTCTTGTCGATGATGATCTGAGTCTCTGGCGGTCATGAAGAGAACTGATAGGTAAAGAATAAATAAACATGTGTTGAATAGCAAAAAAAATCGATGCTAGAATTTCTGTCGCCAAGTGCTTCATGGTTGAACTGCACTAAAGTCTGCTCTGGAAACATGATGCAGGTTTCTTTAAAATTCTGGATACAACAATTTTTGACTGAAAATTGTTGTAAATATTTTTTAAGTCATACCCCTGGTAGAAAATGAGGAAGATGGTTTTTGTTCACAGGATCAATTATATTAATCTTCAGTTTGTCCCCATGAGTTGATTGACAGAACATTGCCAGGTGAATGTTGTGTTTTCAACTGAAATGGTTAAATATATTCTCTTCTTTAGCTGCGTTGAAATATACTTTCTTAGCCGATAAAAATTCATGTTGGAGTGTCTTCATGAATTCATATCTTCAATGATATAGTGTATAACGAAATGAAGAAAACAATTTCTGAAATGAGCTAACACTCTATATTATTCTTGGATTGGCACGGTTCCATTTCTCATAATGAACTTCATCACGCAGAAAAGAGTGAAATGATGAAAAGTAATACGAAGGTTGACTTGTTAGTTTTTACCGTTTTGTATCCAAATGCTGAATATAATGTTAACAATGACAAAGTTTGTAGTAGTAAATAAACTGAATAAATCCAAAAAATCTCAACTCTGGAATCAGAATATAATCTTTGTCAAAATAAAACCATTCGACGACCCGACGCGCTCGAGACAATGAAATAATAAACAATACAACGAGCTGAAGCGGCTCACAGCTTATAAGCTAGTATACGTCGATGCATGCTACATTCGCCTCACACAACGCTTGTACACAATCGCCTCATGTAGTCGACTCATTAGTTTCTCACCAATTCAGGTTTGTGTCCAGATAGCTTTTATTTAGGAGTCCATGCCCTGATCCAGACTAGACCAGTCAAACATAAAAGCTTTCACGCAGTCGACAGGATTTGAACCTGTGCGGGCAGAGCCCAATAGATTTCTAGTCTATCGCCTTAACCACTCGGCCACGACTGCTGATATAATTTGTGAAATATACACGATAAAATGGAATGCACCTTAACATCTGTTAATCTAGTTGAAAAATTATTTGTGATTAACGGAGAAAAAATTCCGGTAATTAAATTCTTGGTTATTCAAAAAGCATTGAAAAATCAGTTAAATTCGATTTTTTATTGGAATTATAGAATATAAATTGTCAAAGTATTATGACAAAATTGATCTTAAGATAGACTTGTAAAAAAAAATGTAATATGCCTCGGGTCGGGTCAACGCTTCTGGCTGCTTAGGTCCTGAAAATTTTGTGCAAGGATAACCCTGATCATGGATTCCTAAATAAAAGCTATCTGGACACAAATCTGCCACGGCGTTATCTACCACATGGGGCGATCGTATCGCGTTACGATTGGCTGTTTGAGAGAGCTACATGTTATAAAAACTTTGACAACTTTTATTATTTTACACTTGAACAACTGAAACATAAATAAAACATTTATTATTTGACAATTAACACTCAAATAGTCTATTTTAAAACACAAAATAATCTAAGCTAAAATGTTGTCAAGTGCAATTTATTAGTGTATCTATTTTTCTTCTTTAGCTCTATTATTCTTGTTTGCTTCTCTTGTTATTTCCTCCACTTATATTTTGATTAAAATGTGGAAAGGCTTGCAAACGATGTGACTTTGTTTGTAAATCAATGCTCCCATACCATGTTTTTTGCCCATGATATAATATTAAACGAGCTTCACCGGCTAACAAATGTCAATCCATGAAAAATTTTTAAACTACAAAATTTGTTGTGTTGTATTGCTCTTTGGAAACTAAAATTGACATTGTATCTTCTTTAAAGGTAATGTTGTCATAAAACAAAAATTTAGAGAACTTAAGGACACAGCTCGAATCTTTCTATCGCTCTCCAGCACCTGGTGCATTGAAGTATAATAGTTGCTTCTGAAATTTGATAAAACTATCCAAAACGAGACTATAAATTATCAGACTGAAGCTGACCAAGCCAATAATTAATTAGTCTTATAAACTTCATTTAAGATGATCTTGATAGAACAGAAAACGAAAGGTCATTCTAAGTACTTGGCCGATGATGCTAAAATTTCTGTCGTCAAGTGCTGAGCGTTACAAAACCAGCACAAACAGTTATTGTCGATGATGATCTGAGTCTCTGGCAGTCATGAAGAAAACTGATAGGTAACTGATAAAAAAACATGTGTGTCGAATAGCTAGAAAAATCGAGTCTGAACTTTTTTTGCATCTTGCTTTACAATATTTGGCCCGATGATCTCGATGGAACAGAAAACGAACTGTCATTCTAAGCTCTGGGCCAGATGATGCTAAAATTTTTGTCGTCAAGTACTGAGCGTCACAAAACCAGCACAAACAGTTGTTCTTGTCGATGATGATCTGAGTCTCTGGCGGTCATGAAGAGAACTGATAGGTAAAGAATAAATAAACATGTGTTGAATAGCAAAAAAAATCGATGCTAG
Source organism: Erpobdella octoculata (assembly GCA_963978895.1). Lineage (NCBI taxonomy): Eukaryota > Metazoa > Annelida > Clitellata > Hirudinida > Erpobdellidae > Erpobdella > Erpobdella octoculata. The sequence continues at coordinate 8,978,746 of OZ022247.1, forward strand.
AATTTCTGTCGCCAAGTGCTTCATGGTTGAACTGCACTAAAGTCTGCTCTGGAAACATGATGCAGGTTTCTTTAAAATTCTGGATACAACAATTTTTGACTGAAAATTGTTGTAAATATTTTTTAAGTCATACCCCTGGTAGAAAATGAGGAAGATGGTTTTTGTTCACAGGATCAATTATATTAATCTTCAGTTTGTCCCCATGAGTTGATTGACAGAACATTGCCAGGTGAATGTTGTGTTTTCAACTGAAATGGTTAAATATATTCTCTTCTTTAGCTGCGTTGAAATATACTTTCTTAGCCGATAAAAATTCATGTTGGAGTGTCTTCATGAATTCATATCTTCAATGATATAGTGTATAACGAAATGAAGAAAACAATTTCTGAAATGAGCTAACACTCTATATTATTCTTGGATTGGCACGGTTCCATTTCTCATAATGAACTTCATCACGCAGAAAAGAGTGAAATGATGAAAAGTAATACGAAGGTTGACTTGTTAGTTTTTACCGTGGCTAGTTTTGTATCCAAATGCTGAATATAATGTTAACAATGACAAAGTTTGTAGTAGTAAATAAACTGAATAAATCCAAAAAATCTCAACTCTGGAATCAGAATATAATCTTTGTCAAAATAAAACCATTCGACGACCCGACGCGCTCGAGACAATGAAATAATAAACAATACAACGAGCTGAAGCGGCTCACAGTTTATAAGCTAGTATACGTCGATGCATGCTACATTCGCCTCACACAACGCTTGTACACAATCGCCTCATGTAGTCGACTCATTAGTTTCTCACCAATTCAGGTTTGTGTCCAGATAGCTTTTATTTAGGAGTCCATGCCCTGATCCAGACTAGACCAGTCAAACATAAAAGCTTTCACGCAGTCGACAGGATTTGAACCTGTGCGGGCAGAGCCCAATAGATTTCTAGTCTATCGCCTTAACCACTCGGCCACGACTGCTGATATAATTTGTGAAATATACACGATAAAATGGAATGCACCTTAACATCTGTTAATCTAGTTGAAAAATTATTTGTGATTAACGGAGAAAAAATTCCGGTAATTAAATTCTTGGTTATTCAAAAAGCATTGAAAAATCAGTTAAATTCGATTTTTTATTGGAATTATAGAATATAAATTGTCAAAGTATTATGATAGGTTTTTACAAATTGATCTTAGGATAGACTTGTAAAAAAATTGTTAATATGCCTTTCCCTTATTGTGAGCAGTATTTTATCTTATGTTAGTTTGGAGATGTAAAACTGTTCAGGATTATGAATCAACCAGAGCAAAGCTGGAGAAACAGAAGAAATAAGTATTAAATTGTTTAACAAATGAAAATACTAACAGCGTAGTCCTCGTTAGTATAGTGGTAAGTATCCCCGCCTGTCACGCGGGAGACCGGGGTTCAATTCCCCGACGGGGAGACTGTTTTGAAGCGACAAGTTGGAACTTTATAAAAGTTTTTTCGTGATCAGAAGGAAACCTGAGCGAGAAAGACAAACATTAGAAAAACCTCTAAAAACCTCGGGCAACGCCGGGCACCCTCGCTAGTATAAATATATATATACATAAGGTTAGATAACATCAGAGCTGAAAAAGCTCCCACTAAAACAGTTCAATTTTAGATTATAAAAGTAAAGATAAAAAAATAAATTTTAAAAAAAGCTTTTAATTGCCTCTTTATCTGAGTCAACGAACTAAAATTTTCGAATCTAAAACAACCGTTACGCTCAATCTTGTACATTGTTTAATCTATATATATATAAAAGAACACTGACTGACTGACTGACTGACTGACTGACTGATGACTGACTGATAATCAACGCCGAGCTCAAACGCCTCATCCTAGGAACGTGAAATTTGGAACTTATATTACTTTTATAGCGTAAACATCCGCTAAGAAAGGATTTTTGAAAATTTTGCTCCTGAGGGGAAAAAACTGGAAAACAAACTTTCTTCTAAAACAATGTATATCTCGAAAACCAAAAATAGGGAGATTTTGAAATTTGGTATATGGATTCTTTTTGAAAAATAAAAAGATACGTGTTTCACCATTTTTTGAAAATTCGGTTTTCCGGACCTCAATTGTGGGTTGGAAAATTGGGTTATTTGGTAATGTAACTCCTACTCGAAAACTGTAGGTGCTGCAGGAGTAAAAATTAGTATTTGGTTTAATACTACAGAAATAATTATATACGTGTTTTACTATTTTTTGAAAATTTGGTTTCCAGGATTTCAAATATGAGGTGGAAAATAGGGTTACTTGGTTTTTAAAGTAACTGCTACTCAAAAACTGTAAATGCTGAAAAAGTGAAATTAGTATTTAATTTCTACTCTACAAATAATGATATACGTGTTTCACCGTTTTTCGAAAATTTGGTTTCCAGGACCTCAAATGTGAAGTGGAAAAAGGGTTATTTGATTTTAAAATAACTGCTTCTCGAAAAACTGTAAGTGTTACAGATGTGAAAATTAGTATTTTAAGGTTTTGTGCCGGTTAAAAGTCGATGAGTTCAGTTTATCACCGGACGGACGGGCGAAGCCGTTATTTTAGGGTCTTCATACGGCCCTGCCCAAACCTTAAATCAAGGTGGGACGGGCCGAAATTTTTAACCAAGTATATAGACATTTTAGTGATTTTAAGGTGTTCAGATGGACCGGGCTAAACATGAAGTCAAGGTGGACGGGCCGAAGTTTTTCATCAAGTTTATAGAACTTCTAGGCCTGTAAAAACGGGCCGGGCCCATATTAGACGGCCCGTGTCGGGCCAGGAATTTCGGTTTTTGAAACGGGCTGGGCCAAGTTGTCGACGGGCCGAGATCTAAAAATTGATCCGTGCAGTACTCTACTATGTTCAAATTCTACGGTTCAAATTTCATGCGAGCGAAGCCGCTACCGGCACTGCTAGTTCCTTCATATAAAATAAAAATTCATAAATTTAACTCGATGTATGGATTAGTTGTTAATAATAGGGTGAGGGTTAGATAACAAGTTGTTACGGACAACTTTGATTAATTTTAATTGATTTAAAACCTAATTCATGTCGAAAACATTCAATGTATGTATTGTCATCCAGAATAAAGCTTTCCTGAAAGTTTTAGAGCTCTAGGTTGTCGAAAAGTGGGTGAATATTTGTTTCTAAGATTTGATCACCACAGATCAACAAACAAACAGAGAGACGAGTGAAGTTAAATAAAAGCATTTAAAAACAAGTGAAGCAAAAACAAATTTTTTTAAAAACACTTTTATATTTTTACTAGACAATAAATAGTTCAACGAAAACATCAAAAATAATTATTGAATTAAATTTTGTCCAATCGATCCGAAAATTTGATTGAATGCATTGTTAATCAGTTCGGAGGTATATTTTAATTTTGAAGTCTCTAGCTCATCGGGAAGTTAGTTTAAAATCGATTGCAAAATTTGACGACAGAGAGATAGACAGATTGATGGACAGGTAGACAGATAGACAGATGGACAGATGGACAGATGGACAGGTAGACAGGTAGACAGGTAGACAGATAGACAGATAGACAGATAGACAGATAGACAGATAGACAGATAGACAGATTCGAACCTGTACGGGCAGAGCCCAATAGATTTCAAGTCTATCTCCTTAACCACTCGGCCACGACTGCCATGAAATGTTCGAACAATTAAATCAATTGTTTCAAAAATAATAAATTGGTGGTATTATTGCTGATTCAGGATTTTAATTACTCATTTATTTGGAATTTATTTATGTAAAAATGTATATAATTGTATTAAATTTGTTTTTGTTGTAAATTAAAGATAATTATTATTTATAATTATAATTTTTTTCCAAAATTTTGCAAGCTTTAATAAAATGTATTGTCATAAAAAAACATTTAAAATTTCAGCTCGATTGGGTAACGAGAAGTTAATCAATTTTTACATTCAAGGTTTGCAAATATTAAAGTAAGCAAGTCCGGCGGTGAATTGATATAAAGTATTTCAAAAAATCAAATACACTTAAATATATGTTTGCATATAGAAATTTAAAAAAAATTGTTATTTAAACAATTTTTTGTAATAAATGAAAAACGGACAAATTCAGAAATATAAGGGATTTGTGAGAAAACTTGGTTTTGACAGCTTACTTATGCATTATTTTGACTTTTTCACATTACTTTATCTTATATACCAATATTGTCTAAATTCACTTTTAGTTGTTTCTGTAAAAATCTAAAACAAATACTAAACTCAAAGAATCAATATTTTAAAAAAATATTTTTCTTTGTGTACTTTTGTGCACTGATCCAACTTATTCAAAATGCAATTTGGCCTGGCGACAAACTGGGTTGCGACTACTTTGGGGTCCATTAGTTAAACGTCAAATATTTAGCCGTCAATTATTTGGCCAGCGACTAGTTGGCCGGCGACTAGTTTGCCGGCGACTAGTTGGACGGCGACTAGTTAAACGGCGACTAGTTGGGCGGTGACTAGTTGGCCTGTACCCAGTTTTTCAATTGTCAGAGTGTTCGAAAAAAACTAGTGGTTAAGGCCAGATTGGGTATAATCAAGCATATAGTGCTATAGCATATGGAGCATGCCGCTCATTTGAGCATGGACGCAAGAGGTCATAGCATGTAAACAATAGGCGCTCAAATGTTTATTCAAATGGAAGTTATTTAATCTGAATTTAAGTTGATTGAATGCATTTCTGTGTATGAATGTATTAGATAATTAACTATAAATAATAAATTCATCATTTTATTTAATACACAAACAAGGAGACATGAACATATTTAGAAATTTTATTTATTAAACTCCACATTTAAAATTATTGAATTTAATATAGTTTATTTCCCATTATCAGAATTTAATTTTGCAGTTTTTCTCGATGATGGGTTTTTTTCATAACCAGTTCTTTTTGTGAGATTTTTTCTGATGTTATCGTTCATTTCGTTAATTAGGTTTTTAACCATCACGTTGAACATTCTTCCAGTAATTATTGACAAATGTTTCCTGAATGAATGGCCATCTTCACAAACTTTCTTCAAAATGTTATGGCTGTTTTGAGTATTTTCCATGACTTGAAGAAAGGCATGGAAAAACACTTGCTGTTGCTGGGTCATGTAGAGAAAACACTTTTTTGCATCTTCATTTTGCATGATTTCGTGGTAGAAAGTCCAAGCATACAAGCATGACATGTAAAGAATGTCACTGGCAGTACATAAGCCTCCCCTGTTGATCTGGTCAAGAAATCTTGATTTTGCTAAAGTTTCTTCTTCTGTAAATCCAGAAAAGTCTTCAATTGGTATTGTCAGTGTGTCATCACTTGCTTTGAAAAAAGCTTGGCATGCAGAACAACTTTCTTTTCTTGTCAAAGACCTTGCAAGATAGCCGGCAACATAAAATATTATGCAAACGTCCATCTCTTCTTGATATCCAAGGCACAGTTCATCCACGCACAAACTAGTCATGAGCTTTCCGACATTCAAATCAACTTCCAGTCTCTCTTCTGCTTCTGCGGTAGAAAAAACACTGTAGACATCGTCCATGGAAAAGTTCAAAAATTTAAGAGATTGAAGTCTAATTGTTTTTTCAGCTTGAAGGACTTGTCTTACAGATATAAAAAAAAACCATGCAGCTGTCTGTACCAACTACATTTTTCTTCAATAAGATCTGATTGAAACGGGCCAGTCAGGACATAATCCAATTTTTTTTAGCAAGCATAAATCGAGCAAAACCGACCAATGCTCTACAGGTCTGCCGGTTTGCTAAAAAAGTTTCTTTTGTCAATCCGCTGTACCTGGTTGCCATCTGTTCCCACTCCATCAGCCAATCAGCATAGTCAAGAAAAAATTTAAGTTTTTCATCATGAGTACCTTGGAGCATATTGTCAACATTTAGTTTTCTGCTGATGTCGTCCAATGAAAATACGTAGTCTGAATTCAAAATATTTTCTGGTTGTTCTTCTAACGCTCTCAACATTTTTTCTCTTCTAGATTCTGAGGTTGCAGAATCTGATCTTGGAGATGTTGTTTCTAATGAGAGGTAAGATGGACAGTTTGGAAATGTTGATGGAACAGCATTTGACTTCAGACACTTTCTTTTAAGTGTCCCAGTTCTTTTTGCTCGTGATAAATTAGTGCCCAGTCTCTCTGAAACAGAATCTTGCTCTGTAAAATGCAGAGAGCACAAATAAGCTTCTGTCTGATTATAATTAGTTTCGGGTCGAGGAACAGCCCTAATCCACTTATTCCAAAGTTTTTCATCAGTTGGAAATTTATGAATTGAAAATTCCACAGATTTTAAATCATCAACATAACCATAACCAGATCGGCAGCCTGGAGCCGCACACCGTTTCGGCATTGAACTTGTTGATATCTGAAATATATTAGAAACAAATTAAACTGCTTTAAAAAGACAAATCCTTTATTATCATTATGCATGAATATAAACCAAATTTAATAATTAATATTGAGGAATACTCTAAATTAGTAAATGTTCACATCGCTCGATTTGCAACGATTACATTTTACAACGATACGATCCACGATGCACGTTGCTTGATTCCCGAACAAAAAACCTTTTAATTCGATTAATTAATGAGAAAAAATTATATCAAAGCATGAATTTATTTGGAACTAAACTGTTTAACTTTAATTTAATGTACAAGAAATGAGTATTAAATTGTTTTAAAAAATGAAGAAACTAACAACGTATTCCTCGTTAGTATAGTGGTAAGTATCCCCGCCTGTCACGCGGGAGACCGGGGTTCAATTCCCCGACGGGGAGACTATTTTGAAGCCACAGGTTTAAACTAAAATCACAAATATTTAATGGAACCTTATGAAACTTTTTTTCGTGATCAGTGACACTGCTAGATAGATCTGCTTTCCCGCTAAAAGAATTGAAACCAAAATTAGATATATATAAAGTTCACATATTAAAAATTAATTAAAGAAGCATATTGATAAAGACGACAAAAACCTTTATTGTTATAGCAACTATAAAAATCTTTTGTTTACTATTCACTGTATTATTTTTAGAATACAATGTCACTCTGAAATTTTATAACTGTTTCAAAAGCATGTTTTAATTTGTTAAATTAACTTTTACTTGTTTAGTATGTGAACATTATTGTTTTTTACAATTCAGATATCGCAGATCCTAAGTTTATCAATTTAGACATTACAATTGAAAAAATATATGCGATAGACTTTATATTAATATATATACATCAGAACTGAAAAAAGCTCCCACTAAAACAGTTCGATTTCAGATTTAAAAAAACTGACAAAACCAAGATAAAACGCAGTCGACAGGGTTCGAACCTGTGCGGGCAGAGCCCAATAGATTTCAAGTCTATCGCCTTAACCACTCGGCCACGACTGCCATTGAATAAATTGTTTCATAAATAATAAATTGGTGGTATTATTGCTGATTCAGGATTTTAATTACTCATTCATTATGAATAGTTCTAGACCATAACAATTTCTAGCAGTATTATTATAAATTTATTATAAAATAAAAAAAAACTAGGATGAAAAGCACGGTTGAAATATTTGCAAATATAATGTAAATCACCAACATACATAAATGTCAATGTCTATATTTTAAAAGTTGTGGATCGGGCTTCTTTTTTTCAAATTTCTGGGTTTCAGTTTTTCAAAAGTTTGGGTTCACGTTTTTAAAATCCTGGGTTCGGGTATAAACAAGTGAAGCAAAAACAAAGTTTTTTAAAAACACACTTTTATATTTTTTTTACTACATAAACAACAAACATATTAGCATAGATAATAAATAGTTTGACGAAAATATCACAAATAATTATTTAATTAAATTTTGTCCAATCTATTCGAAAATTTGTTAGAATTCATTATTAATTAGTTCGGAGGTATGTTTAAATTTTGAAGTCTCTAGCTCATCGGGAAGTTTGTTTAAAATAGATTGCAAAATTTGACGACAGATAGATAGACAGACAGAGAAGTCAAGTTAAGTAAAAGTGTGTAAAAAACCCGGGTAGTATACCGAACTTCGGGTTCAAGTCGGGTATCAGTGATATTTAAAATGTTTGTCATGATCTTAGGTTATGGAGCCATCATTTTAGACGTAAACTGAAAAGTTGTTTATTAATATTTGAAGACATGAATGAGTGCGCTATGGATTACTGCGATGCTAATACAATGACGTGTACCAACTTACCTGGGTCTTATACGTGCAGCTGTCGAGATGGATTTGTCAGGAGAGTAAATGCTACTGCTAGTTCCAAATGTGAAGGTATTAAAAAAAAACAATTTAAGGACATTTCACTTGTATATTATAACATAACAGTTGCTAATCACGATTTTGCGTAAAAATATTTTTTCTTAATATTTATATTAACAGCCATATTATGAATTAATAGTTTAGCTATTGAACTGGCGTGAGTTCATACGTTTTTTAAATCTCTTATATTAACTTTACAGCTGGTCTTGCTTGATAACTTAAATGTTTACAAATTTAAAAGTAGAAATTAACAAACTTGCCGTCATCCAATCAAGCTGAAACTTTGATCATTAAAACAATGCATTCTATTAATTTTTGAAAATTAAGAAAAATAAAATTTTACATTTTGATTTGAAAATTAATTGTCTATTGTCCAGAAAAACAGCAAATCAAATATAATTATATACATATTTATATTTAAATTTATATATTTAAAAAAATGTTGTTTTAAAAGACAAATTTACATTAAATACTTACTTTACATTAAATTTACCAAATACTACAATATTGTAAAAAACACGGAATATCTGAAACAATTCCAAATGCTGACACTGTGTGACTGTGTTGCGCTCAAATTGATTTAAAATTGTCCGTCGCTAATTCGCTAATATGGTAGGGGAGAGACAATCTGCTTTGATAGTTTCAGAAATTGCCAAGTTAAAATATGAGAAAAACAATGGAAGTAGCTTATATCTAACAAATATTTTCTGTTGTATCACGTTTACTTAACTTGACTTCTCTCTGTCTGTTTTTCTGTCTGTCTATCTGTCTATCTGTCTGTCGTCAAATTTTGCAATCGATTTTAAACTAACTTTCCGATGAGCTAGAGATTTAAAAATTTAAATATACCTCCGAACTGATTAACAAAGCATTCTATCAAATTTTCGGATCGATTGGACAAAATTTAATCAAATAATTATTTGTGATATTTTCGTCGAACTATTTATTGTCTCTGCTAATATGCTCGTTGTTTATGCAACAGAATGTGGCCTACACAATCGATTATATAAAAGTGTGTTTTTTTTTTAATTTTGTTTTTGCTTCACTTGTTTAGTTAAGTTTTGGTAAATCTTGATCCGGCCCTGCACAGATACAAGTCTGTCAGTATTTTAACCAGCTATTTCTTATTAAACATGGATTCTTATCGTGGATTTTTTGAAGTAATAGTTATTTCATAAGAATCCATGCATTAGATAAGCAATTTAATTCACCTCACTTTTGCGAGCCAAATCCCAGGTCTGGACCAGTAAAGTGTGAGTTTGAAAATCCGATCAAATGTAACCGATTCTGCGACAGAAAATACCCTTGTATTTCCTGTCACTCAATCATTTTTATCTTAAAACACCTAGCTTTGAAGATATTCTTTAAAAAATAATTGTTTTATATTTCCGGGCTAATCGGAGTTTTCTTTATTTATTTCATAATAACACAAGATCTCGACGAGTGCAGTCTTGGCTTTTGTGACTCGAGGACAAGCGAATGTGAGAACACCTATGGTTCTTTCAAATGTCTGTGCAGAGAAGGTTTCATTCAAATGCCGGATGAGCACCGCAAATGCTTTACGAAGTCAACGATCTACGACATCATAGGTATACATTGGAAGTGTTTTATTGAAAACTCAAGTAGGGTCAGGTTTGTGTTAAAACTGTTCACTAGCATTAGCAGTAAGTGGGAGCAATAGTAGTAGTAGCAGTAAGAATAGAAGTATTGTATTAGAATGCATTCAGATAATTTTGAATGCAATTAAAATTGTTATAATTCTTTTTGAATGCAATTAAAATTGTTATAATTCTTTTTGAATGCAATTAAAATTGTTATAATTCTTTTTGAATGCAATTGAAATTGTTATAATTCTTTTTGAATGCAATTAAAATTGTTATAATTCTTTTTGAATGCAATTGAAATTGTTATTATTCTTTTTGAATCCAATTAAAACTTTAGTTTTCGTTTTTTAATGCAATTAAGATTGTTATTTTATTTTTTTAGATTCTTGGATTTCAGATAGAAATATATCGATCGTGGAAGATTTCAAAATTTTCGGCAAAGTTGTCTTTAAAAACGTTTTTTTCATTCTCAACATTGGCTTTCTTCTCATATTTTTTTGGTTTGATTTTTCTATTCTATTCTAAAAAATTGTGAATAATCCAAATAAAAACAAATTTTTACTTATTTAATTGAAATTTTTCAAAGCTACAATCCTGAAAACACACACACACACACACACACACACACACACACACACACACACACACACACACACACACACACACACACACACACACACACACACACACACACACACACACACACACACACACACACACACACACACACACACACACACACACACACACACACACACACACACACACACACACACACACACACACACACACACACACACACACACACACACACACACACACACACACACACACACACACACACACACACACACACACACACACACACACACACACACACACACACACACACACACACACACACACACACACACACACACACACACACACACACACACACACACACACACACACACACACACACACACACACACACACACACACATTTTTTCAATATCAAGATTAAAATTATATATATATATATATATATATATATATATATATATATATATATATATATATATATATATATATATATATATATATATATATAATTTTAATCTTGATATTGAAAAAAAAATTTCAAATAAGGTTATCACAAATTAGAATTATTGTTTTATAATATAACAAGTAAATTAAAAACGAATTTTTAAAACCCAATGCTTTTATATATAATTAAAACACAAATTTTGCAATCAGTTTTTTCTTATATTACTCTTTTATTTTATATTAAAGTCGAAATATCTTAATTATATCGAAATATCGAAATTAATTAAAATTAACTAAATTAATTGACTTATTGTAAAACTAATAATTGAATATTGCATTGTCTTCTATTTTGAGCATGTATGCAAAATTTGAAAAAATCTATCATCAGGAAGTGATTAAAAAACTGATTGCAAGATTTGAAACAGACAGAGAAACAAACAGACAGACAGAGAAACAGAGACGACGAGTTAATAAAAGCATTGGTAAAAAACTAGTTCGATGAATAATATAATCTTATTGATATTTAACATTTGTTTTCAAGCTCTGGATTTGTGATATTCAACAAAATTGAAGAAAAACGCCGTAAAAAGGGGGCAAGATGTTTTTTCTTTAACAATTAATGATTTAGAATTTATAAAGACTTAATTAAGTTTTTAGTTTTAGTTTTTAAACCCTTATTTTAACTCATTTTTTTATATAACCATCTTAAAAAATGTAGCGTGTAATTATACATTAATATAATAATTAAACTTGAACAATAAATTGATTTTCTTTTTGAAAATAAAAACTGCTAATTCATTTCAGATTCGCAAAAGAAAATATGCAAGGAGAAACGAAGATTCCGATGAATTGGAAGACCTCCTCGAATAACTTCTAAAACTTTTAATTTCAACAAATTTTAACTATTTTCAATTTGACCAATGTTCTTATATTAATCTAACAGTCGAATGTTTATTAGAAAAAATTAATATTTATTACATGCAAACATTTATTTAAAATCAGAAAACCCTTTGTTGCAAAATTAAATTTTTTAAATTTAACTTTGACCAAGACTCTTGTCTTAATAAAGCGTGTTGCTAAATGGTAGTTGTAATGTAGTAAATGGTAGTTGTAATGTAGTAAATGGTTGTTGTAATGTAGGAAATGGTAGTTGTAATGTATTAAATGGTAGTTGTAATGTAGTAAATGGTAGTTGTAATGTAGTAATTGGTAGTTGCAATGTAGTATGAGCAAAAGATGAGATTTAAATCAGAACAGTAAACAATTAGCAATAGGTATCTGTTATGTGATATTTTATTCAGTTTTAAACATAATATGTTTTTACATCAAAAAATAGCAGAACCAAAAAACAGGTTTCTTGCAAATCTCTTATATTTTAGATTAGTTTCTTAGAACATAAATGAAAAAAGTAAATAAAAAAATAAAAGTAAATTTTTGAAAGAAATTATTCAAATTGTTATGAAAAGCAAGTTTATATTCCAGTTTTCAGTTTGATAGTAAGTTTGTTAATTTTTACTTCTAAGTCTACACAAAAGCTATTAAGCCTATACGCATGCTAGCAAAACCGGCAGTGAAGTTAATATAAGAGACTTATATAAATGATAAATATTTAACAAAATAAAATTATTTATTTTATATAATAAAAACAATTTTAAATAAATGATAAATATTTGGCAAAATAAAATTATTTATTTTATATAATAAAAATGATTTTTTAAAACCATTATTTATATCAAATTAAACTGGAAACCATGCACACAATCTGTTACGTTTTAGACTGTTTTTTGTTTACTTAGCAATTATATTTTCTCAAATTTTATATTGAAAGCAAGTTGAAGTTTGTATCGTATCACATCAATTAAAAATTGATTTATTATAACAAAGATGACAGTTTAAATAGAAATATTCATTAGTGATCATTTCATTTACTTGGTTATAGAATGCTTCACGTTCAATTCAAGAATTTGAAGATAGATATTATGAAACAAAAATTTTAATATCTAAATTATATTTTTAATATAATTTGTAATTTAATTCTGATTATCAAAAAATGCAGAAACACTTATATAAGCAATTTAAAAATTATAATTATTTTAGTGATTTTTTTAAAATAAAAGACTACATTAAATGGCACTTAATGCAAGCACTGATTATTAAAACAAGCTGCAATTTTAAAAATCAGAAAAAATAGTTGAAGCATATGTGTAATCAATTATTAAAGTTTATTAATAATATTGCCATTATAAACGGCAAAATACATTATTTTGTAAAAAAAAATTGTTGGTTCACTGTCTGATTAAACAAAAATAAGTTTTTAAACTACTTGAAATAAGTCAAGTTTCGTTTATATTTTTTAAAATGTAAAGTTGGGACAATTTCGGTACAAAAATTAATCTGACAAAATTCTCTATAGTTTTGGCGCATTGTCTCTTGGGTAATCTTAATGATAACTAACCCTGCAACAATCATAGTCCTTGTCATCTGACAATTCATCCTTGCGTCAACTGGCCTTAGATTCAGATAGCTTACCTCATTCTCATTTTACTTCCTAAATTGACTTTTAGCTAAATAGCTAAGAAAAAAATAACTTCTAAATTTTGTTTTGTTAGTTTTTGTGCCCGAAAATAAAAATATACTGAATTTTATTACTCCAGCATGTGAAAAAGCTAAAAATTAAAATATAATTAAAAATTCAACTATTTTTTTGAATTTATAAATCTTAGATGTTCTGAAACTAAAACTTTATCAAATTTAATTTAGTTTGTTGCTGCATGTTTGCCTCAATTTAATTTTTGTGACATTAAACAAATAACAAAACACCATATTTAAACAAAACCTGTTTTAGATAGGATCATATGTACTACTAAAAACACACCAATCAACTTTTTTTCTGAATTATATTAGTTTATGGAATTTATATCAAAACAACATAATTAGCATCTTTATGTATACTTTAGCTATGAGTAAAAAATAATAATTAACAAATAAGTTTTTGTTTGATCAAACCGTATTATATGTAACACAAATGGTCGCAAAGCTAACTGTCTATAGGCCTAACCGTGGCTGAGGCCAATAGTCGTAAGAGCCAACTGTCGTAATGCCGATTGTCGCATCATGCAAATGGATGCATAAGTGTCAACGACTATTAAGCCTGAAATAAAATTCCATCTTTCTTACGCTCAATTTTTATAGTACAAACAAAATTAATTTTATATAAATTATTCTATCAATCAATTTGACAATTGTTGAATAGTTTGGTGAAATTTCAGTTTTTGCTCTATTTTTTATTTCAGATTTAACCGATTCTGCATCGCTTTTCGGAAAAAGTATTTTTAGATAAACCTTACAATTTGTTCATCAGTTAATTGTAAATTTTATAAATTATGTTAATTTGTAGTAAAAGCATTAGGACTTGGAGATAAGAAAACTTTGATAATTATTGCAGTGTCTTGTGGCGGTACATTTCTCATTGTGTAAGCTAACTCGTATTTTATTACCAATATTCAAGTTTAATTTTATTGAATTAACAAGTAAACAGTAAACAGTAAACAATTTCAATTTTATTTGATCAATTTTGTTATATCAATTGGATCAATTTTTTTATATTTTTTTATTTGACAGTGTTTAATTTTTTGCCAATCATTTTTGATGACGATAAGTCTATAAAATTGAAAACTTTGATCACAATTTATGTTTGTTTAATAATAATTGGAAAAAAATACTTTTTAAATTTCAAAATTTTTTAAAATTTTATTAAATTCTTAAATTTTTTATTTCTTCAAATTTTTAAATTTTAAGTAAATTGTCATTGCATTAATGTATAAGTTAAACTTTTTTAACTATAAATGTTAATAATTTAAGTTCAATATTTTTTAATAGACTAATAAGTGTGTTTATTATCAGAATACTACAACTATTAATACGAGGCTATTATCAAAAAAAGCGTCTTTGTTATTTTGCTTGAGTCATTAACAATTTTTCGGTAAAACTTAAAAAAATGAAGAGGTCAAAACTTAACGCAATAAAAAAGAACTAAGTTTTTGGAGAACATATTTATAACAGGAGGGGGAAACGATAATGATTGAAATTAATAGAAACTGAAATAGCATCTGGTTTCTTTCAAAAGTCGAACCGATTTGTAGATCGCGGAGAGGCGGAGATAATGGAAAACTTTATGGCTGATGCTACCTTTGATTAAATAATAATTAAACCACATTAGTCATTCTTCAGTTTTAAGGTCCAATGTATGAAGAAAATAAGGTTGACGATGACGATTGTGTTAGAGAGGAAAATCTAAAAATCACTTTGTACTAAAATGAATATAAATGAAATTAAAGGTTTCATTTATAATTAAAAATAACTGCGTGGGCCGCACCCCCTTTAGTAATTAGTTCATAGTGGTAGAAGTTTTAATTAGGAATGCACCGGATTTGGGTTTTTCAAATCGGTTTTTCAAATCCGGCCGGGGCCTGTGTTGGCCGGATTTAAAATTCAAAACAATTTCAGCCGGGGCTGGAATTTAGTTACTATTTTACATACACTAAAAAACTTTTACTTTTACGGTTCAACCGCATGTTGAGCATCACAAAATAACAACAAGCAAATAGTTCAATAATTCAAATATACAAAATTTTTAAATATAATTTTTTTGCAAAATTTACTAAAAAATAAGCTGTGTGGTATGCTATATACGTTCTAATTACAATTATATATAAGCCCACATCATCCCGTGTATTTAACGCCAAATTCGTGTGCATAGCCTATAAATAAAAACATCATAACATCATTAAGATATGCTCAGAGCTAATAAACATGAAATTCACTCGTGTATTCTCTGTGCACGCACGCTGCTTGACCATGCGAAAGTACCCAGTCAATAATTTATCTATAATACTTGTTAAGGCATAAAGAAAGGCGCATAACAATGAAAGGGAATGAAACGCCGGGAATTGTAATGTCGCTCACTAGAACGAGTTTATTGTTCTATTGTATTATAATGTTGACAAGTTAAACGCTTGATTGTCCTATTATTGCATTTAGGCTTTTGAGTTTTCTTCTTTTTATCTCGCTTACATGTGGTTCGAAAGTCGACGTCCGCTTTCTTTTTAACTGACCCGTGCACGGAACTAAGGGAACGTTGACAGGTTTGTTTTTTGTCCTGTTTTCGTGAGCGGCGTAGGCAGCTTTGGTTATTACTAGTCTTCCATCGTTGTCCTGCATTACGCCGGGAATTGTAATGTCGCTCACTAGAACGAGTTCGGTCGCGGGAATGCCAATGCATTTCTTGATCATGGGTTGACCTGGCGACTTCTGAGGCTTAACTGACCTAGGACAGTTTTGAACGTGATGACCAGGGAGTTGACAAATGTTGCAGACGTATTCTTTGCGTAAAATCTTTTTTTGGATTTTGACGAGTCTTTTGTAGTCGACTGGAGAAAAGTACTCGTCTAAGTCGTCCATCAATGTCTGTACCCTGGCCTCGTCGCTAAGACATACTGCTGCGGCTGACTTTTTAGCGACATTACTGCTAGTATTCGTGGAAACGGAGTTACATTTGTTATTTCGCTTGAGCTGATCTACCATTTTTCTGAACACGACGACGGTAGCACCGGCCAACAGTATGTCCCCGTCGCAATATTCCGCTTTACTGTGTGGATCGCGCACGCCTATTTCGAGGTGAGACTCGAAGCCTTTCATAGTGGCATATTTCTTTTTCAGATCAATAACAAATATGTAAGATTCTCTGAAACTAATATCAACAGTTTCGTGCGAAATATCTCGCTTGCATATGACGATGGAAGGCATATTTCGCTAGTTGATTTAATTGAAGAGTAAGACCTTTCTGGACGAGAGCTCGAAGGATATGAACTGAAAATGTCGACATTCGGCTTTTTATAGGCTTCGCCGGTCTTGTGACATTGCTATTGGTTCTGGACTGTCCAATCAGCATTCGTCATGCGGCCAATGAGTCGTTTCAAACGATATTGCGCTTTATTGTTCTATCTATATATATAAAAATGAATGTTTGTATATATGTATATATGTACATATGTTAATGGCGTTTATGCATTGCTACACCATTCATCCGATCGTAATGAAATTTTCACACAATCTTGAGAGTCAAGGGGAATCAAATATAGAGAAAATTTTTTTGAAATCCGTCACAAAATGAGCGGAGCGGAGTGGGTGAGCGAGCGGGAACTATATATATATGTATGTGCGTATGTATGTGTGTATGTATGTATGTGTATGTGCATGTATGTGTGTCTGTGTCTGTGTTTATGTATGTACTAGCGGAGAATCCCGGCGTTGCCCGGGTTTTTTAGAGGTTTTTCTAATGTTTGTCTCTTTCTCTCCCGTTTCCTTTCCCACCTGCTTTCCCACTCCTGTTCGCTTTCCCGTTTTCGGTCGTTTTCCCGCTGCCGGTCGCATTCCCGCTCCCGCTCGCTGTCCGTTCCGTGTCGCATTCCCGCTCCCACTCGCTGTCCGTTCCGGGTCGCTTTCCCGTTTCTATAATAGACAAACTAACCCACAAACATTCATATATATATATAGTCTTAGCAAATCTATTTTACGTTTTATAGGCTAACAGAAGTTATGAAAGAATGGAAAAGAGAAAATGAGCGTGAACGGGGCCGGGAACGGGAGAGCAAACGTGACCGGGAATGGGAGAGCAAGCATGACCGGGAACGGGAGAGCAAGCGTGAGCGGGAACGGGAAAGCGACCGGGAACGGGAAAGCGACCGGGAACGCGGAAAGCGACCGGGAACACGGAAAGCGACTGGAATCGGGAGAGCAAGTTTGGAAGGAAACGCGAGCAAGAGAGAAAATCGATAACAAAACTTCTGAGCGGGAAAGCGACAGGGAGCTGGAAAACGACCGAGAGCGGAAAAGCGACCGGGAACGCGACAAAAACGGGAAATGGAGAAGGAAACGGAAGCGAGAGGGACAAACATTAGAAAAACCTCTAAAAAAACCCCGGGCAACGCCGGGTAACCCCGCTAGTTGTATTATAATGTTGACAAGTTAAACGCTTGATTGTCCTATTGCATTTAGGGTTTTGAGTTTTCTTCTTTTTATCTCGCTTACATGTGGTTCGAAAGTCGACGTCCGTTTTCTTTTTAACTGACCCGTGCACGGAACTAAGGGAACGTTGACAGGCTTGTTTTTTGTCCTGTTTTCGTGAGCGGCGTAGGCAGCTTTGGTTATTACTAGTCTTCCATCGTTGTCCTGCATTACGCCGGGAATTGTAATGTCGCTCACTAGAACGAGTTCGGTCGCGGGAATGCCAATGCATTTCTTGATCATGGGTTGACCTGGCGACTTCTGAGGCTTAACTGACCTAGGACAGTTTTGAACGTGATGACCAGGGAGTTGACAAATGTTGCAGACGTATTCTTTGCGTAAAATCTCTTTTTGGATTTTGACGAGTCTTTTGTAGTCGACTGGAGAAAAGTACTCGTCTAAGTCGTCCATCAATGTCTGTAGCCTGGCCTCGTCGCTAAGACATACTGCTGCGGCTGACTTTTTAGCGACATTACTGCTAGTATGCGTGGAAACGGAGTTACATTTGTTATTTCGCTTGAGCTGATCTACCATTTTTCTGAACACGACGACGGTAGCACCGGCCAACAGTATGTCCCCGTCGCAATATTCCGCTTTACTGTGTGGATCGCGCACGCCTATTTCGAGGTGAGACTCGAAGCCTTTCATAGTGGCATATTTCTTTTTCAGATCAATAACAAATATGTAAGATTCTCTGAAACTAATATCAACAGTTTCGTGCGAAATATCTCGCTTGCATATGACGATGGAAGGCATATTTCGCTAGTTGATTTAATTGAAGAGTAAGACCTTTCTGGACGAGAGCTCGAAGGATATGAACTGAAAATGGCGACTTTCGGCTTTTTATAGGCTTCGCCGGTTTTGTGACATTGCTATTGGTTCTGGACTGTCCAATGAGTCGTTTCAAACGATGTTGCGCTTTATTATTCTATTGTATTATAATGTTGACAAGTTAAACGCTTGATTGTCCTATTGCATTTAGGCTTTAGAGTTTTCTTCTTTTTATCTCGCTTACATGTGGTTCGAAAGTCGACGTCCGCTTTCTTTTTAACTGACCCGTGCACGGAACTAAGGGAACGTTGACAGGCTTGTTTTTGTCCTGTTTTCGTGAGCGGCGTAGGCAGCTTTGGTTATTACTAGTCTTCCATCGTTGTCCTGCATTACGCCGGGAATTGTAATGTCGCTCACTAGAACGAGTTCGGTCGCGGGAATGCCAATGCATTTCTTGATCATGGGTTGACCTGGCGACTTCTGAGGCTTAACTGACCTAGGACAGTTTTGAACGTGATGACCAGGAAGTTGACAAATGTTGCAGACGTATTCTTTGCGTAAAATCTCTTTTTGGATTTTGACGAGTCTTTTGTAGTCGACTGGAGAAAAGTACTCGTCTAAGTCGTCCATCAATGTCTGTAGCCTGGCCTCGTCGCTAAGACATACTGCTGCGGCTGACTTTTTAGCGACATTACTGCTAGTATGCGTGGAAACGGAGTTACATTTGTTATTTCGCTTGAGCTGATCTACCATTTTTCTGAACACGACGACGGTAGCACCGGCCAACAGTATGTCCCGTCGCAATATTCCGCTTTACTGTGTGGATCGCGCACGCCTATTTCGAGGTGAGACTCGAAGCCTTTCATAGTGGCATATTTCTTTTTCAGATCAATAACAAATATGTAAAATTCTCTGAAACTAATATCAACAGTTTCGTGCGAAATATCTCGCTTGCATATGACGATGGAAGGCATATTTCGCTAGTTGATTTAATTGAAGAGTAAGACCTTTCTGGACGAGAGCTCGAAGGATATGAACTGAAAATGTCGACTTTCGGCTTTTTATAGGCTTCGCCGGTTTTGTGACATTGCTATTGGTTCTGGACTGTCCAATGAGTCGTTTCAAACGATGTTGCGCTTTATTATTCTATTGTATTATAATGTTGACAAGTTAAACGCTTGATTGTCCCATTGCATTTAGGCTTTAGAGTTTTCTTCTTTTTATCTCGCTTACATGTGGTTCGAAAGTCGACGTCCGCTTTCTTTTTTACTGACCCGTGCACGGAACTAAGGGAACGTTGACAGGCTTGTTTTTTGTCCTGTTTTCGTGAGCGGCGTAGGCAGCTTTGGTTATTACTAGTCTTCCATCGTTGTCCTGCATTACGCCGGGAATTGTAATGTCGCTCACTAGAACGAGTTCGGTCGCGGGAATGCCAATGCATTTCTTGATCATGGGTTGACCTGGCGACTTCTGAGGCTTAACTGACCTAGGACAGTTTTGAACGTGATGACCAGGGAGTTGACAAATGTTGCAGACGTATTCTTTGCGTAAAATCTCTTTTTGGATTTTGACGAGTCTTTTGTAGTCGACTGGAGAAAAGTACTCGTCTAAGTCGTCCATCAATGTCTGTAGCCTGGCCTCGTCGCTAAGACATACTGCTGCGGCTGACTTTTTAGCGACATTACTGCTAGTATGCGTGGAAACGGAGTTACATTTGTTATTTCGCTTGAGCTGATCTACCATTTTTCTGAACACGACGACGGTAGCACCGGCCAAACGTATGTCCCCGTCGCAATATTCCGCTTCACTGTGTGGATCGCGCACGCCTATTTCGAGGTGAGACTCGAAGCTTTTCATAGTGGCATATTTCTTTTTCAGATCAATAACAAATATGTAAGATTCTCTGAAACTAATATCAACAGTTTCGTGCGAAATATCTCGCTTGCATATGACGATGGAAGGCATATTTCGCTAGTTGATTTAATTGAAGAGTAAGACCTTTCTGGACGAGAGCTCGAAGGATATGAACTGAAAATGTCGACTTTCGGCTTTTTATAGGCTTCGCCGGTCTTGTGACATTGCTATTGGTTCTGGACTGTCCAATCAGCATTCGTCATGCGGTCAATGAGTCGTTTCAAAGGATGTTGCGCTTTATTGTTCTATCTATATATATAAAAATGAATGTTTGTATGTATGTATATATGTATATATGTTAATGGCGTTTATGCATTGCTACACCATTCATCCGATCGTAATGAAATTTTCACACAATCTTGAGAGTCAAGGGGAATCAAATATAGAGAAAAATTTTTTGAAATCCGTCACAAAATGAGCGGAGCGGAGTTGGTGAGCGAGCGGGAACTATATATAAATGTATGTGCGTATGTATGTGTGTATGTATGTATGTGTATGTGTATGTATGTGTGTCTGTGTCTGTGTTTATGTATGTACTAGCGGAGAATCCCGGCGTTGCCCGGGTTTTTTAGAGGTTTTTCTAATGTTTGTCTCTTTCTCTCCCGTTTCCTTTCCCACCTGCTTTCCCACTCCTGTTCGCTTTCCCGTTTTCGGTCGTTTTCCCGCTGCCGGTCGTATTCCCGCTCCCGCTCGCTGTCCGTACCGGGTCGCTTTCCCGTTTCTATAATAGACAAACTAACCCACAAACATTCATATATATATATATAGTCTTAGCAAATCTATTTTACGTTTTATAGGCTAACAGAAGTTATGAAAGAATGGAAAAGAGAAAATGAGCGTGAACGGGGACGGGAACGGGAGAGCAACCGTGACCAGGAATGGGAGAGCAAGCATGACCGGGAACGGGAGAGCAAGCGTGAGCGGGAACGGGAAAGCGACCGGGAACGGGAAAGAGACCGGGAACGGGAAAGCGACCGGGAACGGGAAAACGACCGGGAACGGGAAAGCGACCGGGAACGGGAAAGCGACCGGGAACGGGAAAGCGACCGGGAACGGGAAAGCGACCGGGAACGCGGAAAGCGACCGGGAACGCGGAAAGCGACTGGAATCAGGAGAGCAAGCTTGTAAGGAAACGCGAGCAAGAGAGAAAATCGATAACAAAACTTCTGAGCGGGAAAGCGACCGGGAGCTGGAAAACGACCGAGAGCGGAAAAGCGACCGGGAACGCGACGAAAACGGGAAAGTGGAGAAGGAAACGGGAGCGAGAGGGACAAACATTTGAAAAACCTCTAAAAACCCCGGGCAACGCCGGGTAACCCCGCTAGTTGTATTATAATGTTGACAAGTTAAACGCTTGATTGTCCTATTGCATTTAGGATTTAGAGTTTTCTTCTTTTTATCTCGCTTACATGTGGTTCGAAAGTCGACGTCCGCTTTCTTTTTAACTGACCCGTGCACGGAACTAAGGGAACGTTGACAGGCTTGTTTTTTGTCCTGTTTTCGTGAGCGGCGTAGGCAGCTTTGGTTATTACTAGTCTTCCATCGTTGTCCTGCATTACGCCGGGAATTGTAATGTCGCTCACTAGAACGAGTTCGGTCGCGGGAATGCCAATGCATTTCTTGATCATGGGTTGACCTGGCGACTTCTGAGGCTTAACTGACCTAGGACAGTTTTGAACGTGATGACCAGGGAGTTGACAAATGTTGCAGACGTATTCTTTGCGTAAAATCTCTTTTTGGATTTTGACGAGTCTTTTGTAGTCGACTGGAGAAAAGTACTCGTCTAAGTCGTCCATCAATGTCTGTAGCCTGGCCTCGTCGCTAAGACATACTGCTGCGGCTGACTTTTTAGCGACATTACTGCTAGTATGCGTGGAAACGGAGTAACATTTGTTATTTCGCTTGAGCTGATCTACCATTTTTCTGAACACGACGACGGTATCACCGGCCAACAGTATGTCCCCGTCGCAATATTCCGCTTTACTGTTTGGATCGCGCACGCCTATTTCGAGGTGAGACTCGAAGCCTTTCATAGTGGCATATTTCTTTTTTAGGTCAATAACAAATATGTAAGATTCTCTGAAACTAATATCAACAGTTTCGTGCGAAATATCTCGCTTGCATATGATGATGGAAGGCATATTTCGCTAGTTGATTTAATTGAAGAGTAAGACCTTTCTGGACGAGAGCTCGAAGGATATGAACTGAAAATTTCGACCTTCGGCTTTTTATAGGTTTCGCCGGTCTTGTGACATTGCTATTGGTTCTGGACTGTCCAATCAGCATTCGTCATGCGGCCAATGAGTCGTTTCAAACGATGTTGCGCTTTATTGTTCTACTAGCTGGTTACCCGGCGTTCCCCGGGGATTTTAAAGGTTTTTTATTGTTTTTCTCTCTGGCTCCCGTATCCTTAACCGCTTGCTTTCCCGTTCCAGGTCGCATTTCTGCTCACGGTCGCTTTTCCGGCCCGGTCTCTTTTACTTTTCCCGATCTCGGTTGCTTTTACGCTTTACCGCCACAGCTTGCTCTTCTTTTCGCTCTTCCGTTCCTCCATTAAATTTTAGAGCCTTCCCAATGTGGCTTAGATGGGCTGTAGCGGAATGCTGTGCACAGTCATCAAAATTGATCTGTTCTCTCGTTAACACTTTGTTGTTTGGTTTGCTCGTTTAGTTACGTCTGAGCGTCCTCAATTTTAATTAGTGTTCTTTAATGTATTGGTTCCACTCTGCAAGTGTGATCTTCTGCTTATTACGATTGACTAAAGCTGAAAAAAAAATTTATTAGTTAACGCTGCAATAATGTTAAAATCCGCTCATATATCTCAACAAATTATAAATACTTGTTAGATTATAATTGCATACAATAGATTTATCACACACTGTTCAACAGCTGCTTTT
This sequence comes from Erpobdella octoculata, assembly GCA_963978895.1. NCBI lineage: Eukaryota > Metazoa > Annelida > Clitellata > Hirudinida > Erpobdellidae > Erpobdella > Erpobdella octoculata. The sequence goes on from OZ022247.1 coordinate 9,002,277, forward strand.
CGAAAAATCGCTAGTCTTAGTTTTTGAGTTGTTTATAGTTTTTAAGTGTCATGTCTACAGAAAGCATATAACGCTACATGTGGCATGTTAATAAATGTTGGCCCGTGGCTTAGAAAAATGTGATATAAAACACAGATTGAAATAAAACATGAAGTAATAATAATATTAAAAACCTTCAAAGCATTAACTTAATGAATTTTCCGAGAGTTTTCTGAGATCATCAATTTGGAACAATCGAAGAGTACCACTTTTATTTAGCAAATGATGCAATTATAAATTGAATGAAACAGCAGCAGATTGATAGGCTGGCTTGAGAACTTTGTTCATGATTTTGTTGAAACACTAAAATACTGCACTTGCTTTCATTTCTTTCAAATTTCATGCACCTCGTAGATCAGTGAAACTTTTACAATAAATTGGTGTTGCATGTAAGATTTTCTTCAAATGTAATTTTCTAATTTCCTCTGAAAAGTAAAAAATAAAAGAAGACCGTTAAATTAATTCATAATCTTATAGTCATAACTACTCGTCAATAATAAATTAATACCAAATCGGCTAATGCCATCACATAAAAAAACACTTACCTGCCCAAAAAAATTTCTCATTTACTGATTTTGTTAAGTCTGGAACTCTTTTTGTGAAGCACAAAATATCTCTAAAATTTAGAGTCTAAATTTCTAAATAGAAGAAATTCCACCTGCAATTTATTGATTAGTCCTGAAAACCAAAGTTATCTGGATTTAAAAGATATACTCACTCACAATAATATATACACAACAACAATAATTAGAAAATTAAATAATATAAGAATAGTAGCCTAAGTTTTTAAATTACTTTGATTTCGAGAAACCGAGACGATAAACATCGAATGTAAACAAAACAAAGCTCTGATACAATAGCGAAAATATTAAAAAAAAATAATTTTCAAAAACATTCAAAAACATTTGAACGATATACAGTAATTAAAAAAATTAAAGAAAATAATAGTACTTTAGTACTTTTGATATTAGTAAAATAATACTCACTTTTGATTTTGAGAAATCGCGACAACCAACAACGGCGGAACGGAAAGCGACGGAAACCCTCAGCTTGTTAAGCCGCGATATAATTGCATAGACGAAAATATTTCTAAAAATTAGTTTTCTAAAAACATTCAAAACAATTTTTTTAAATAAAAGAGATATTTGTTAGGTGGTAAATGTTTATTATGTAAAATTTCGTGCAAATCCCTTCATTGGTTTTGGCGTTATTAATGAACAGACGTTGCCTTTTATATATATATAGATTGTATTATAATGTTGACAAGTTAAACGCTTGATTGTCCTATTGCATTTAAGCTTTAGAGTTTTCTTTTTTTTATCTCGCTTACATGTGGTTCGAAAGTCGACGTCCGCTTTCTTTTTAACTGACCCGTGCACGGAACTAAGGGAACGTTGACAGGCTTGTTTTTTGTCCTGTTTTCGTGAGCGGCGTAGGCAGCTTTGGTTATTACTAGTCTTCCATCGTTGTCCTGCATTACGCCGGGAATTGTAATGTCGCTCACTAGAACGAGTTCGGTCGCGGGAATGCCAATGCATTTCTTGATCATGGGTTGACCTGGCGACTTCTGAGGCTTAACTGACCTAGGACAGTTTTGAACGTGATGACCAGGGAGTTGACAAATGTTGCAGACGTATTCTTTGCGTGAAATCTCTTTTTGGATTTTGACGAGTCTTTTGTAGTCGACTGGAGAAAAGTACTCGTCTAAGTCGTCCATCAATGTCTGTAGCCTGGCCTCGTCGCTAAGACATACTGCTGCGGCTGACTTTTTAGCGACATTACTGCTAGTATGCGTGGAAACGGAGTAACATTTGTTATTTCGCTTGAGCTGATCTACCATTTTTCTGAACACGACGACGGTAGCATCGGCCAACAGTATGTCCCCGTCGCAATATTCCGCTTTACTGTGTGGATCGCGCACGCCTATTTTGAGGAGAGACTCAAAGCCTTTCATAGTGGCATATTTCTTTTTCAGATCAATAAAAAATATGTACGATTCTCTGAAACTAATATCAACAGTTTCGTGCGAAATATCTCGCTTGCATATGACGATGGAAGGCATATTTCGCTAGTTGATTTAATTGAAGAGTAAAACATTTCTGGACGAGAGCTCGAAGGATATGAACTGAAAATGTAGACTTTCGGCTTTTTATAGGCTTCGCCGGTCTTGTGACATTGCTATTGGTTCTGGACTGTCCAATAAGCATTCGTCATGCGGCCAATGAGTCGTTTCAAACGATGTTGCGCTTTATTGTTCTATTGTATTATAATGTTGACAATTTAAACGCTTGATTGTCCTATTGCATTTAGGCTTTAGAGTTTTCTTCTTTTTATCTCGCTTACATGTGGTTCGAAAGTCGACGTCCGCTTTCTTTTTAACTGACCCGTGCACGGAACTAAGGGAACGTTGACAGGCTTGTTTTTTGTCCTGTTTTCGTAAGCGGCGTAGGCAGCTTTGGTTATTACTAGTCTTCCATCGCTGTCCTGCATTACGCCGGGAATTGTAATGTCGCTCACTAGAACGAGTTCGGTCGCGGGAATGCCAATGCATTTCTTGATCATGGGTTGACCTGGCGACTTCTGAGGCTTAACTGACCTAGGACAGTTTTGAACGTGATGACCAGGGAGTTGACAAATGTTGCAGACGTATTCTTTGCGTAAAATCTCTTTTTGGATTTTGACGAGTCTTTTGTAGTCGACTGGAGAAAAGTACTCGTCTAAGTCGTCCATCAATGTCTGTAGCCTGGCCTCGTCGGTAAGACATACTGCTGCGGCTGACTTTTTAGCGACATTACTGCTAGTATGCGTGGAAACGGAGTTACATTTGTTATTTCGCTTGAGCTGATCTACCATTTTTCTGAACACGACAACGGTAGCACCGGCCAACAGTATGTCCCCGTCGCAATATTCCGCTTTACTGTGTCGATCGCGCACGCCTATTTCGAGGTGAGACTCGAAGCTTTTCATAGTGGCATATTTCTTTTTCAGATCAATAACAAATATGTAAGATTCTCTGAAACTAATATCAACAGTTTCGTGCGAAATATCTCGCTTGCATATGACGATGGAAGGCATATTTCGCTAATTGATTTAATTGAAGAGTAAGACCTTTCTGGACGAGAGCTCGAAGGATATGAACTGAAAATGTCGACTTTCGGCTTTTTATAGGCTTCGCCAGTCTTGTGATATTGCTATTGGTTCTGGACCGTCCAATCAGCATTCGTCATGCGGCCAATGAGTCGTTTCAAACGATGTTGCGCTTCATTGTTATATTGTATTATAATGTTGACAAGTTAAACGCTTGGTTGTCCTATTGCATTTAGGCTTTAGAGTTTTCTTCTTTTTATCTCGCTTACATGTGGTTCGAAAGTCGACGTCCGCTTTCTTTTTAACTGACCCGTGCACGGAACTAAGGGAACGTTGACAGGCTTGTTTTTTGTCCTGTTTTCGTGAGCGGCGTAGGCAGCTTTGGTTATTACTAGTCTTCCATCGTTGTCCTGCATTACGCCGGGAATTGTAATGTCGCTCACTAGAACGAGTTCGGTCGCGGGAATGCCAATGCATTTCTTGATCATGGGTTGACCTGGCGACTTCTGAGGCTTAACTGACCTAGTACAGTTTTGAACGTGATGACCAGGGAGTTGACAAATGTTGCAGACGTATTCTTTGCGTAAAATCTCTTTTTGGATTTTGACGAGTCTTTTGTAGTCGACTGGAGAAAAGTACTCGTCTAAGTCGTCCATCAATGTCTGTAGCCTGGCCTCGTCGCTAAGACATACTGCTGCGGCTGACTTTTTAGCGACATTACTGCTAGTATGCGTGGAAACGGAGTTACATGTGTTATTTCGCTTGAGCTGATCTACCATTTTTCTGAACACGACGACGGTTGCACCGGCCAACAGTATGTCCCCGTCGCAATATTCCGCTTTACTGTGTGGATCGCGCACGCCTATTTCGAGGTGAGATTCGAAGCCTTTCATAGTGGCATATTTCTTTTTCCGATCAATTACAAATATGTAAGATTCTCTGAAACTAATATCAACAGTTTCGTGCGAAATATCTCGCTTGCATATGACAATGGAAGGCATATTTCGCTAGTTGATTTAATTGAAGAGTAAGACCTTTCTGGACGAGAGCTCGAAGGATATGAACTGAAAATGTCGACTTTCGGCTTTTTATAGGCTTCGCCGGTCTTGTGACATTGCTATTGGTTCTGGACTGACCAATCAGCATTCGTCATGCGGCCAAGGAGTCGTTTCAAACGATGTTGCGCTTTATTGTTCTATTGTATTATAATGTTGACAAGTTAAACGCTTGATTGTCCTATTGCATTTAGGCTTTAGAGTTTTCTCCTTTTTATCTCGCTTACATGTGTTTCGAAAGTCGACGTCCGCTTTTTTTTCAACTGACCCGTGCACGGAACTAAGGGAACGTTGACAGGCTTGTTTTTTGTCCTGTTTTCGTGAGCGGCGTAGGCAGCTTTGGTTATTACTAGTCTTCCATCGTTGTCCTGCATTACGCCGGGAATTGTAATGTCGCTCACTAGAACGAGTTCGGTCGCGGGAATGCCAATGCATTTCTTGATCATGGGTTGACCTGGCGACTTCTGAGGCTTAACTGACCTAGGACAGTTTTGAACGTGATGACCAGGGAGTTGACAAATGTTGCAGACGTATTCTTTGCGTAAAATCTCTTTTTGGATTTTGACGATTCTTTTGTAGTCGACTGGAGAAAAGTACTCGTCTAAGTCGTCCATCATTGTCTGTAGCCTGGATTCGTCGCTAAGACATACTGCTGCGGCTGATTTTTTAGCGACATTACTGCTAGTATGCGTGGAAACGGAGTTACATTTGTTATTTCGTTTTAGCTGATCTACCATTTTTCTGAACACGACAACGGTAGCACCGGCCAGCAGTATGTCCCCGTCGCAATATTCCGCTTTACTGTGTGGATCGCGCACGCCTATTTCGAGGTGAGACTCGAAGCCTTTCATAGTGGCATATTTCTTTTTCAGATCAATAACAAATATGTAAGATTCTCTGAAACTAATATCAACAGTTTCGTGCGAAATATCTCGCTTGCATATGACGATGGAAGGCATATTTCGCTAATTGATTTAATTGAAGAGTAAGACCTTTCTGGACGAGAGCTCGAAGGATATGAACTGAAAATGTCGACTTTCGGCTTTTTATAGGCTTCGCCAGTCTTGTGATATTGCTATTGGTTCTGGACCGTCCAATCAGCATTCGTCATGCGGCCAATGAGTCGTTTCAAACGATGTTGCGCTTCATTGTTATATTGTATTATAATGTTGACAAGTTAAACGCTTGGTTGTCCTATTGCATTTAGGCTTTAGAGTTTTCTTCTTTTTATCTCGCTTACATGTGGTTCGAAAGTCGACGTCCGCTTTCTTTTTAACTGACCCGTGCACGGAACTAAGGGAACGTTGACAGGCTTGTTTTTTGTCCTGTTTTCGTGAGCGGCGTAGGCAGCTTTGGTTATTACTAGTCTTCCATCGTTGTCCTGCATTACGCCGGGAATTGTAATGTCGCTCACTAGAACGAGTTCGGTCGCGGGAATGCCAATGCATTTCTTGATCATGGGTTGACCTGGCGACTTCTGAGGCTTAACTGACCTAGTACAGTTTTGAACGTGATGACCAGGGAGTTGACAAATGTTGCAGACGTATTCTTTGCGTAAAATCTTTTTTTGGATTTTGACGAGTCTTTTGTAGTCGACTGGAGAAAAGTACTCGTCTAAGTCGTCCATCAATGTCTGTAGCCTGGCCTCGTCGCTAAGATATACTGCTGCGGCTGACTTTTTAGCGACATTACTGCTAGTATGCGTGGAAACGGAGTTACATGTGTTATTTCGCTTGAGCTGATCTACCATTTTTCTGAACACGACGACGGTAGCACCGGCCAACAGTATGTCCCCGTCGCAATATTCCGCTTTACTGTGTGGATCGCGCACGCCTATTTCGAGGTGAGATTCGAAGCCTTTCATAGTGGCATATTTCTTTTTCCGATCAATTACAAATATGTAAGATTCTCTGAAACTAATATCAACAGTTTCGTGCGAAATATCTCGCTTGCATATGACAATGGAAGGCATATTTCGCTAGTTGATTTAATTGAAGAGTAAGACCTTTCTGGACGAGAGCTCGAAGGATATGAACTGAAAATGTCGATTTTCGGCTTTTTATTGGCTTCGCCGGTCTTGTGACATTGCTATTGGTTCTGGACTGACCAATCAGCATTCGTCATGCGGCCAAGGAGTCGTTTCAAACGATGTTGCGCTTTATTGTTCTATTGTATTATAATGTTGACAAGTTAAACGCTTGATTGTCCTATTGCATTTAGGCTTTAGAGTTTTCTCCTTTTTATCTCGCTTACATGTGTTTCGAAAGTCGACGTCCGCTTTTTTTTCAACTGACCCGTGCACGGAACTAAGGGAACGTTGACAGGCTTGTTTTTTGTCCTGTTTTCGTGAGCGGCGTAGGCAGCTTTGGTTATTACTAGTCTTCCATCGTTGTCCTGCATTACGCCGGGAATTGTAATGTCGCTCACTAGAACGAGTTCGGTCGCGGGAATGCCAATGCATTTCTTGATCATGGGTTGACCTGGCGACTTCTGAGGCTTAACTGACCTAGGACAGTTTTGAACGTGATGACCAGGGAGTTGACAAATGTTGCAGACGTATTCTTTGCGTAAAATCTCTTTTTGGATTTTGACGATTCTTTTGTAGTCGACTGGAGAAAAGTACTCGTCTAAGTCGTCCATCATTGTCTGTAGCCTGGATTCGTCGCTAAGACATACTGCTGCGGCTGATTTTTTAGCGACATTACTGCTAGTATGCGTGGAAACGGAGTTACATTTGTTATTTCGCTTGAGCTGATCTACCATTTTTCTGAACACGACGACGGTAGCACCGGCCAACAGTATGTCCCCGTCGCAATATTCCGCTTTACTGTGTGGATCGCGCACGCCTATTTCGAGGTGAGACTCGAAGCCTTTCATAGTGGCATATTTCTTTTTCAGATCAATAACAAATATGTAAGATTCTCTGAAACTAATATCAACAGTTTCGTGCGAAATATCTCGCTTGCATATGACGATGGAAGGCATATTTCGCTAGTTGATTTATTTGAAGAGTAAGACCTTTCTGGACGAGAGCTCGAAGGATATGAACTGAAAATGTCGACTTTCGGCTTTTTATAGGCTTCGCCGGTCTTGTGACATTGCTGTTGGTTCTGGACTCTCCAATCAGCATTCGTCATGCGGCCAATGAGTCGTTTCAAACGATGTTGCGCTTTATTGTTCTATTGTATTATAATGTTGACAAATTAAACGCTTGATTGTCCTATTGCATTTATGCCTTAGAGTTTTCTTCTTTTTATCTCGCTTACATGTGGTTCGAAAGTCGACGTCCGCTTTCTTTTTAACTGACCCGTGCACGGAACTAAGGGAACATTGCTTGGTTTATTGTTCACTTTTGGGTTTTAATTTGTGTATTTCAACGGTTTTCTAAAAATTTCGGAGAGATATTTCAAATGCCGGGCGGCAGAACGAGACTTGAAGAAAAGAAGGTAGCGAGCGATATTATGGTTCTGGGACTTCACCTTTGCGAATGTTGCCATAGGAATAATGAAGAAAGGTTGAAAAAATTGGTTGAGTTGGATAAAGAACACGGACAGTCTCAAGAGATCAAAGAAATGATGAAGGAGATGAGGGAGTTTGTTGAACAAGAAATTCGAGGTGTAAAAATGTCGGTGGAGGAGATTAATGGTCGTCAGGCGGGGTATGGTCGTGGTGATAACATGATGGAGGTGCAGCTAGAACAGATTCAAGAGTTGAAGGATCAAATTGTGAAATATAATAAACAATCCAATGACAAACTCGAGGAAACCAGTAGAACAAATAAAACATTCTCAGAAATAGTTAAAGAGAGTTTAAAAGAAGTGACAACAGATGTTAAAAATATTCAAAGAGCAGTGGAAGTAACAGGAATTAAAATTAATACAGTAGAAGATAGGCAACAGAGGAAAAACAACATTGTATCTTATAGAATACCTGAAAATGAGCAGAACTCCAAAAGTCAAGATAAAGAAGATGTTATACAAATATTGGAAAGTATTACAGGTTTGGAATTAGAAAAAGAAATTTTAGAAATTTACAGAATAGGAAAAAGAAGTGAATTGCAAACACCAAGACCAGTTATGATAAAGTTTCAAAGTACTTCAGTTAAAAATCTGACAATGGAAAATGCACCAAAATTGAAGAAAGCAGAAGAAACAAGAAACATCATATTAAGCAATGACCTGTCAAAAGAGGATAGACTGGAATGTAAAAGGTTGCTTGAGGAAAAGAAGAGGCTGATTGGAGAAAAAGATGATATCACCAAATGGATGTTTAGAATAAAAGGCAAGGCAGGGGCATTCTATGCTGTTGCCTTCAAAAAGCAAAATTTATAGGAAAAAACTGTTTAAGCTCAGAAGATATGAGATGTTTAAATAACCAAACAAAAAAATATGGTAGAAATAAAAAAGCAACAATGAGGGGCAGCAGTTGGTGAGTAGTGGAGGTTTTCAGATGGATATGATGGTGCAGAGTGACATGGGAGTGAACAAACTGGCTGTAGGATATAGTGCTGAAGAACTAGAAAATTTAAAATCAGATGTGAATATGACTTCAAGAAATGATATCAGTTTGAAAGAAATTGACAAAGTGATAGAGGGTGAATAATTGAAACAAACTAATCTTAATCCTGATAATAACCATAATGATAACTCAGTTCCATTAAAACCCACTAATGAAAATATTAAAAACACAGACTTATTAATCTAAGAGAACGCCACTCTAGAACAGTCACAAAGAAAGCTAACTTCGGTCTCCTTAACATCAGATCAGCCAACAATAAGACTGATGATATTCATAATATTTTCCATGAACATAAAATTAACATTTTGCTTCTCACTGAGACATGGCATGATGAAGACTCAATCTGTTTCAAGAAATTTCTCAAGCTTGGTTTTTCTGTTGTGGACAAACCCAGACTAAGAGTGAAACATGATTCCCTACGCTGTAACCATGGAGGAGTTGCTATTTTGGGAGCTCCTGGTTTCCGGTTGAAACAGTTTCACCCAGCTGTTACGCCGACAACATATGAATGTGCTGCTGGTAGGGTAACAGCTGGCTCCTACAGTTGTTTGATTGTTGTAATTTACAGAACAGGAATAATCAATAAACAATTTTTTAGTGAATTTTCTGATTTACTTGACACTGTTTCAGCCCTGAATGATGATGTTGTTGTGTCTGGTGATTTTAACATAAGATTGGAACGAAGTGAAGATAATAATGCTATAACTTTTAACACTATTCTTGCTGATCATGGATTCATTCAACATGTTAAACAACCAACTCATGTGCAGGGTGGCACTCTCGATGCTGTAGCCATTCGATCTGATTCTCTAGCTCAAAGTATTGAAGTAATTGACACTGGCTTTTCTGATCACTTTCTCATCCGATGGAGCTCACTAATAACTCGCCCTCCTCCTACTTATAAGAACTCTATGCGTCGAGACTGGAAAAAATTTATATTCGATGATTTTTTAACTCAGCTTCAGGCTTCTTCTCTCACCCAAGAAATTACATGCAGTCTGGATGATGCAGTTGATACATATAACAAGGAACTACTAACCATGCTTGATTTTCAAATACCCCTAAAAATGTCCAGGTATCGTCAACGACCTTCTGACCCATGGTTTGACTATGACTGTCATAATTGCAAAAAACTAACACGTCGACTTGAGCGACTAGCAATCAAAACAAATTCACCAAATGATCTCTTAGAATGGAAAAATCAACTTAGAAAATACAGGAAACTACTTCGTAGTAAACGTGAGTCCTTCTGGACTAAAAAAATTGAAGATGAATGTCAATCAACTCGAAATCTATGGACTTCCTTAAACACAATAACAGCTAGAGGTCAAATACCCATCAGAACAACCTTAACAGCTAATTCATTTCTCAAGTTCTTTGAAAGTAAAACTGAGAATGTACGTGCTTCAACTGCATCTTGTCTTGCTCCACCTCTTGTGGACTGGGCCATCAACTCTTCTCTTAACATTTTTGCGCCAACAAATGTGGATGAAGTGACCAAACTTATAAATAGTCTTCCAAACAAACAATGTTTACTAGATCCGATACCAACTTGGCTACTAAAAAAATCAGCTTGTTTACTGGCACCTTTTTTAACCAGCTTGTTTAACAAATCCTTCATTGAAGGATACCTATCAAAATATTTCAAATCATCCTACATCACTCCAGTACTAAAAAAACCCAATCTTGACTGTTATGACGCTAGCTCTTATCGACCAATCTCCAATCTGTCTGTCATTTCAAAGTTGTAAGAACGGCTTGTTTTTTCGAGGATAACCAGCTACCTGGATAGTAATAACCTTTCTCCACCTCATCAGTCGGCTTATCGGCAATATCATTCAACAGAGACCGCAGTTCTTAAGGTTTTTTCTGATGCTCTGGTGGCTGCTGACAGCGGGAAAATAACATTGCTAGTTCTCTTAGATCTCTCAGCTGCATTCGATACGGTTGATCACTCTATTCTGCTCCAACGGCTAAACTCACACTTTGGTTTCTGCGGATCTGCACTAGAGTGGGCTGACTCATATCTTAATGAACGTAAATGTCAGGTTAGGGTTGGAGAGGACATTTCTGGTACTTTGCTACTTAACTGTGGAGTGCCTCAGGGTTCAGTTCTTGGACCAACTCTCTTTACAATGTATATAGCTCACCTAGAAAAAATTATCTCCAATCATGGACTTTGTGCGCACTTTTATGCTGATGACACACAGATCTATGGTCATTGTGATCCTGTTAAGGCAATTGAACTCTCGTCAGTAGTTTCTACATGCATTGATGATGTGAGCCTATGGATGTCTTCCAGTCGCCTTCAGCTGAATTCAAGCAAGTCTGAAGTAATTTGGCTGTCAACCAGTCGGATGAAACGTAAGTTCCAAGCAGCACCGCTGAGAATGGGTAAAGATTGGATCTCTCCATCTGTTTCAGTTCGCAATTTGGGTGCTTTCTTTGATTCAGACATGCGTATGAACACTCACGTTAGTCGCATCACCCAAAGCTGCTTTTCAACCTTACGTCAAATCAAAACTGTTGCTTCATCTCTACCCCCCCTGGCGCTTAACTTGCTCATTACTTCATTGGTGTTTTCAAAACTAGACTATTGTAATTCCACACTAGTTGGACTCCCGAAGATCTTGACTCATCGCCTTCAATCAGTGGTGAATGCGGCAGCAAGGCTTTTGACCGGTCGAAGACGCTGCGATCACATCACTCCAGTACTTCAAGAACTACATTGGTTGAACGTCAGGTGTAGAATTATCTTCAAAGTAGCTCAACTAGTCTTTAAATGTCTCAACGGTTTGGCTCCTTCATACTTAATGGAAGTAATTTTGCCCATTAGTAATATTCAATCAAGGGGGAATCTCAGATCTGCATCTTCAGCTCTTTTCTTCGTTCCCTCTACTCGTCTAAAAAGTGCTGGTGATAGAAGTTTTCCTGCTGCAGCAGCAAAAATTTGGAATAGTCTTCCCTTGGAGATAAGAGCAGCACCTGATTTTGTAATGTTTAAAAAAGAATTGAAACAATACCTTATGAAAATTTAACTTTTTGTTCTATTCATTTTTGTATGTGGCCTTGAATTCGTTTGATTTACGCCACTTCAAATTTGTCAAATAAAAAAAAAAAAAAAAAAAAAAAAACATTGACAGGCTTGTTTTTTGTCCTGTTTTCGTGAGCGGCGTAGGCAGCTTTGGTTATTACTAGTTTTCCATCGTTGTCCTGCATTACGCCGGGAATTGTAATGTCGCTCACTAGAACGAGTTCGGTCGCGGGAATGTCAATGCATTTCTTGATCATGGGTTGACCTGGCGACTTCTGAGGCTTAACTGACCTAGGACAGTTTTGAACGTGATGACCAGGGAGTTGACAAATGTTGCAGACGTATTCTTTGCGTAAAATCTCTTTTTTGGATTTTGACGAGTCTTTTGTAGTCTACTGGAGAAAAGTACTCGTCTAAGTCGTCCATCAATGTCTGTAGCCTGGCCTCGTCGCTAAGACATACTGCTACGGCTGACTTTTTAGCGAAATTACTGCTAGTATGCGTGGAAACGGAGTTACATTTGTTATTTCGCTTGAGCTGATCTACCATTTTTCTGAACACGACGACGGTAGCACCGGCCAACAGTATGTCCCCGTCGCAATATTCCGCTTTACTGTGTGGATCGCGCACGCCTATTTCGAGGTGAGACTCGAAGCCTTTCATAGTGGCATATTTCTTTTTCAGATCAATAACAAATATGTAAGAATCTCTGAAACTAATATCAACAGTTTCGTGCGAAATATCTCGCTTGCATATGACGATGGAAGGCATATTTCGCTAGTTGATTTAATTGAAGAGTAAGACCCTTCTGGACGAGAGTTCGAAGGATATGAACTGAAAATGTCGACTTTCGGCTGTTTATAGGTTTTGCCGGTCTTGTGACATTGCTATTGGGTCTGGACTGTCCAATCAGCATTCGTCATGCGGACAATGAGTCGTTTCAAACAATGTTGCGCTTTATTGTTCTATTGTATTATATTGTTGACAAGTTAAACGCTTGATTGTCCTATTGCATTTAGGCTTTAGGAAAACTCTAAAGCCTAAATGCAATAGGACAATCAAGTTTTCTTCTTTTTATCTCGCTTACATGTGGTTCGAAAGTCGACGTCCGCTTTCTTTTTAACTGACCCGTGCACGGAACTAAGGGAACGTTGACAGGCTTGTTTTTTGTCCTGTTTTCGTGAGCGGCGTAGGCAACTTTGGTTATTACTAGTCTTCCATCGTTGTCCTACATTACGCCGGGAATTGTAATGTCGCTCACTAGAACGAGTTCGGTCGCGGGAATGCCAATGCATTTCTTGATCATGGGTTGACCTGGCGACTTCTGAGGCTTAACTGACCTAGGACAGTTTTGAACGTGATGACCAGGGAGTTGACAAATGTTGCAGACGTATTCTTTGCGTAAAATCTCTTTTTGGATTTTGACGAGTCTTTTGTAGTCGACTGGAGAAAAGTACTCGTCTAAGTCGTCCATCAATGTCTGTAGCCTGGCCTCGTCGCTAAGACATACTGCTGCGGCTGACTTTTTAGCGACATTACTGCTAGTATGCGTGGAAACGGAGTTACATTTGTTATTTCGCTTGAGCTGATCTACCATTTTTCTGAACACGACGACGGTAGCACCGGCCAACAGTATGTCCCCGTCGCAATATTCCGCTTTACTGTGTGGATCACGCACGCCTATTTCGAGGTGAGACTCGAAGCCTTTCATAGTGGCATATTTCTTTTTCAGATCAATAACAAATATGTAAGATTCTCTGAAACTAATATCAACAGTTTCGTGCGAAATATCTCGCTTGCATATGACGATGGAAGGCATATTTTGCTAGTTGATTTAATTGAAGAGTAAGACTTTTCTGGACGAGAGCTCGAAGGATATGAACTGAAAATGTCGACTTTCGGCTTTTTATAGGCTTCGCCGGTCTTGTGACATTGCTATTGGTTCTGGACTGTCCAATCAGCATTTGTCATGCGGCCAATGAGTCGTTTCAAACGATGTTGCGCTTTATTGTTCTACTAGCAGTGCCCGTAGCGGCTTCGCTCGCATGAAATTAGAGAGATTGAATCGTGCATCCATAGTAGAGATCTTTTTTTTAACTATTTGCTTTACTAAAGTTTTGATGTAGTAGCCTATATGCGCCCGCAACGTTTTTTGTTGTCTATGTATATAAAAGGCAACGTCTGTATTTTAATAACGCCAAAACCAATAAAGGGATTTGCACGAAATTTTACATAATAAACATTTGCCACCTAAATAATGTCTTTTTTATTTAAAAAAATTGTTTTGAATGTTTTTAGAAAATTAATTTTTAGAAATATTTTCCTCTATGCAATTATATCGCGGCTTAACAAGCTGAGGGTTTCCGTCGGCTTCCGTTCCACTGTTGTTGGTTGTTGCGATTTCTCAAAATCAAAATTGAGTATTATTTTACTTATATCAAAAGTACTAAAGTACTATTATTTTCTTTAATTTTTTTAATTACTGTATATCGTTCAAATGTTTTTGAATGTTTTAGAAAATTATTTTTTTTTAATATTTTCGCTATTGTTTACATTCGCTGTTTATCGTCTCGGTTTCTCGAAATCAAAGTAATTTAAAAACTTAGGCTACTATTCTTATATTATTTAATTTTCTAATTATTATTGTTGTGTATATATTATTGTGAGTGAGTATATCTTTTAAATCCAGATAACTTTTGTTTTCAAGACTAATCAATAAATTGCAGGTGGAATTTCTTCTATTTAGAAATTTAGACTCTAAATTTTAAAGATATTTTGTGCTTCACAAAAAGAGTTCCAGACTTAACAAAATCAGTAAATGAGAAATTTTTTTGGGCAGGTAAGTGTTTTTTTATGTGATGGCATTAGCCGATTTGGTATTAATTTATTATTGACGAGTAGTTATGACTATAAGATTATGAATTAATTTATCGGTCTTATTTTATTTTTTACTTTTCAGAGGAAATTAGAAAATTACATTTTGAAGAAAATCTTACATGCAACATCAATTTATTGTAAAAGTTTCACTGATATATGAGGTGCATGAAATTTGAAAGAAATGAAAGCAAGTGCAGTATTTTTGTGTTTCAACAAAATCATGAACAAAGTTCTCAAGCCAGCCTATCAATCTGCTGCTGTTTCGTTCAATTTATAATTGCATCATTTGCTAAATAAAAGTGGTACTCTTCGATTTTTCCAAATTGATGATCTCAGAAAACTCTCGGAAAATTCATTAAGTTAATGCTTTGAAGGTTTTTAATATTATTATTACTTCATGTTTTATTTCAATCTGTGTTTTATATCACGTTTTTCAAAGCCACGGGCCAACATTTATTAACATGCCACATGTAGCGTTATATGCTTTCTGTAGACATGACACTTAAAAACTATGAACAACTCAAAAACTAAGACTAGCGATTTTTCGAAAAGCAGCTGTTGAACAGTGTGTGATAAATCTATTGTAAGCAATTATAATCTTACAAGTATTTAAAATAAATATAATTTGTTGAGATATATGAGCGGATTTTAACATTATTGCAGCGTTAACTAATAAATTTTTTTTCAGCTTTAGTCAAACGTAATAAGCAGAAGATCACACTTGCAGAGTAGAACCAATACATTAAAGAACACTAATTAAAATTGAGGAAGTTCAGACGTAACTAAACGAGCAAATTAAACAACAAAGTGTTAACGAGAGAACAGATCAATTTTGATGACTGCACAGCATTCCGCTACAGCCCATCTAAGCCACATTGGGAAGGCTCTAAAATTTAATGGAGGAACGGAAGAGCGAAAAGAAGAGCAAGCTGTGGCGGTAAAGCGTAAAAGCAACCGGGATCGGGAAAAGTAAAAGAGACCGGGCCGGAAAAGCGACCGTGAGCAGAAATGCGACCTGGAACGGGAAAGCAAGCGGTTAAGGAAACGGGAGCCAGAGAGAAAAACGATAAAAAACCTTTAAAATCCCCGGGCGACGCCGGGTAACCAGCTAGTATATAATAATAATAATAATACGAAATTTATCAAGCGCCAAAGCACGCGACTGAGGCGCCTTCGGATAACCTAAAAATTGCATCGTTCAAAAGCCAATTTAAAATAAAAAGTTTTAAGTTTAGTTCTAAAGGCAGCGACGGATCTACAGTTTCGAATTTTGGCTCGCACCAATATTGTTGTTCGCTTTTGTCCGTGCGAGTTCAGAAGCTGTGGATGTGTACTATTTTTAGCAAATAGATTAATTGGCAACAAATGATCCTTCAAATGTTTTTTTTTTAAACTTTCTATTACCTTGTAACAAATACATGGAAAGAAAACGACAATGTTTTTTTCATCAAGCCTGAGACTTTTCATGAAAAACCCAAGAACACGCTTTGCTTCCAGTCGAAAAATAGTAATTCTATACTCAACTAGCGGGGGTGCCCGAGGTTTTTCTAAAGTTTGTCTCTCTCTCGCTCAGGTTTCCTTCCCCACTTGCTTTCCCGTTCCGGTCGCTTTCTCCTTTCGGCCGCTTTCCCGTTCCCGGTCGCTTTTGCGCTCCCGTTTGCCCTCCCGTTCCAGGTCGCTTTTCCGTTTCCAGTCGCTTTCCCGTTCCCGGACGCTTTTCCCGTTCACGCTCACGCTTGCTCTCCTGTTCCCGTTCACGCTTGCTTTCCCGTTCCCGCTTACGCTTGCTCTCCCGTTCCCGCCCACACTTGTTCTCCTGTTCCCGTTCCCGCTCACGTTTGCTCTCCTGCTCCCGTTCTCGCTCATTTTTTTCCATTTTTTTCTAACTTCTTTTAATCCTTCAAAACGTAAAAAAGATTTGCTAAAACTTGCTTGAAGCCTTCAAACGTTGTTACGTAAACTAAATATGAATTCTATTACGCAATTACCACAACTATTAAAATAAATAACCAAGAATCAGTAATTAACGTATTCGGTTAAATTCCAGTTGTAAATATGTATTTATATAAAATTAAAATTAGTAAAAAAAATTCTAAATTTTCTATTAACATTTAATTCATATAAGAAAAAAAAACTCGTCTACCAACAACCGAAACTATTCGGCTTAATAAATAACCAAGATTCAGTAAATAACGTATTCGGTTAAATTTTAATTGTAATTATTATTTATATATATAAAAATGAATGTTTGTATGTATGTATGTATGTATGTATGTAAGTATGTATTTTATGCATTGCTACACCATTCATCCGATCGTAATGAAATTTTCACACAACCTTGAGAGTCAAGGGGAATCAAATATAGAGAAAAAAATTTGAAATCCGTCACAAAATGAGCGGAGCGGAGCGGGTTAGTGAGCGGAAACTATATACATATATATACACATACATATACATACATAAATGAGCGAAAACGGGAACGGGAAGCCAACTGAAAGCAAAGGATAGAGCGGGAAAGGGAAAGCGACCGAGAACGGGAAAGCAACCGGGAGCGGGAAAGCGATCGGGAGCTGGAAAACGACCGAGAACGGGAAAGCAACCTGGAGCGGAAAAGCGACCGGGAACGCGACGGGAACGGGAAAGCGGAGAAGGAAACGGGAGCGAGAAAGACAAACATTAGAAAAACTTCTAAAAACCCCGGGCAACGCCGCGTGCCCCCGCTAGTTAATAAATAAAATAACAAAAAAAATCTATATTTTTGTTAACATTTATTTATTTAATAAGTCCGCGGTCAGCATTTTACCCACCCCTACGCGTTTCAATACTATGTAACAGATTACGCATTGTATATTCTTTGAAATAAGGCGATCCAGGCCAAATTTTTCAAAACCCTTTCTTAGTGAGCACCTAAAACTCAAGAGAAAGATATGTTCCAAATTTCATTACAATCCGTTCAGTGGTTTTTGCGATTTCGTGATGAGTCAGTCAGTGGTATTTGAGTTATATATATATATACTAGCAGTGCCCGTAGCGGCTTCGCTCGCATGAAATTAGAAAGTTTGAACCGTGCATCCATAGTAGAGATCATTTTTTTAGGTCTCGGCTCGGCCCGTCGACAAATTAGCCCAGCCCGTTTTAAAAACCCAAACTCCTGGCCCGGCACAGCCCGTCTGAATTAGGCCCGGCCCATTTTTACAGGCCTAGAAGTTCTATATACTTGATGAAAAACTTCGGCCCGTCCCACCTTGACCTCAGGTTTGGCCCGGCCAAACTGAAGACCCTAAAATCACTAAAATATCTATATACTTAGTGAAAAGCCTCGGCCCGTCCCACTTTGATTTAAGGTTTGGCCTGGCCCGTGTGAAGACTCTAAAATAACGGCTTGGCCCGGCCGATGATAAACTGGACTTAGCTACTTTTAACCGGCACAAAACTTCAAAATACTAATTTTTACATTTGTAGCACTTACAGTTTGTGAGTAGCAGTTATTTTGAAATCAAATAACCCTTATTTCCACCTCACATTTGAGGTCCTGGAAACCAAATTTTCAAAAAATGCTAAAACACGTATTTCATTATTTTTGGAGTAGAAACTAAATACTAATTTTTACTTCTGTAGCATTAACAGTTTTTGAGTAGCAGCTACTTTAAAAACCAAATAACCCAAAAAATGATGAAACACGTATATCTTTTTTTTTTGAGTAGATACTAAGTATGAATTTTTAAATCTGTGGCAATTACAGTTGTTGAGTAGCAGTTACTTTAAAAACCAAATAACCCTATTTTCCACCCCACATTTGAAGTCCAGGAAACCAAATTTTCAATAAATTGTGAAACCCGTATATCATTATTTTTAGAGTAGAAACTAAATACTAATTTTACTTTTGTAACATTAACAGTTTTTGAGTAGAAGCTACTTTAAAAACCAAATAACCCAATTTTTCAACCCACATTTGAGGTCCGGGAAACCAAATTTGTAAAAAATGGTGAAGCACGTATATCTTTATTTTTAGAAAAGAAACTAAATAATAATTTTTACATCTGTGGTATTTACTGTTTTTGAGTAGCAGTTACTATAAAAGACAATTAGCCCTATTTTCCACCCCACATTTGAAGTCCTGGAAACCAAATTTTCACAAAATGCTTAAACACGTATTTCATTATTTTTGGAGTAGAAACTAAATACTAATTTTTACTCCTGTAGCATTCACAGTTTTTGAGTAGCAGCTACTTTAAAAACCAAATAACCCAATTTTCCAACCCACATTTGAGGTCCGGGAAACCAAATTTTCAAAAAATGGTGAAACACGTATCTTTTTATTTTTCAAAAAGAATCTATATACCAAATTTCAAAATCTCCTCATTTTTGGTTTTCGAGATATGGATTGTTTAAGAAAAAAGTTTGTTTTCCAGTTTTTTCCCCTCAGGAGCAAAATTTTCAAAAATCCTTTCTTAGCGGATGTTTACGCTAGTTCCAAAGTTCACGTTCCTAGGATGAGGCGTTTGAGCTCGGCGTTGATTATCAGTCAGTCATCAGTCAGGACATGTTCTTTTATATATATAGATATATATATAGATTACCAATTCCTAATTTTTGATAGCTAAAGTAAATAACCATATTAAATTCACTAAGCGAATTGGGATGCAGTCAGGACTGCAACTTAACTTTTGTACATATAGTCGGAGCTTAGAAAAGCGCTTAAAAACTCGATGCTCCTAATTAAATAAAATCAATATTTTAAACTAAATGTTTAATTACAAAAGTTATTCATAATATTAAAAAAGCAAAAATCACACTAGGATTTGAGAGTTCACGTGATAATTCAACTGCGATAGTCTTGTGTTCAATAAATAAATAAACTTAAACATTCGACATTTTTTGTAGAATTACTGTTAGCCAATAGTGGGAGGACTGTCAACGTAACCACTCTCACTTAAGAAGACTTTAACTCTGTTTTCTCTGAAGTCCACTGGAATGGGATATCCATGTGGGATGACCATCACCTGCAGAAGAAAGAATTATTTAAAACTAAAATAAGTTTTTTTTTTATAAATTGCAAAAGCTTCATTTTGTAATAAGTATTATGTATTATATAAAAAATTATGTCCTTATTGAGATGCACTTCAAACAAATTTAAATTTATAATAATAATTAAATGAAATATCATAATCAACATAAATAATTTCCGTTGTATGCATGTATATATGTAATGATAATGAATCCGAGTTTTATTAAAGTTGCGTATATTCTTCAAAAGAACTTCAAGACCACTGTAAACGTTAGGGAAAAGATTTAGTGAACAGAAATGTCTTTTAGTGCTGTGTGGAAACTGGCTGAACT
The DNA here is from genome assembly GCA_963978895.1 of Erpobdella octoculata. Lineage (NCBI taxonomy): Eukaryota > Metazoa > Annelida > Clitellata > Hirudinida > Erpobdellidae > Erpobdella > Erpobdella octoculata. The sequence goes on from OZ022247.1 coordinate 9,022,227, forward strand.
GGATGTAGAGATGATATGTATGTGTTTATGTATGTATGTATGTATGTATGTATGTATGTATGTATGTATGTATGTATGTATGTATGTATGTATGTATGTATGTATGTATGTATGTATGTATGTATGTATGTATGTATGTATGTATGTATGTATGTATGTATGTATGTATGTATGTATGTATGTATGTATGTATGTATGTATGTATGTATGTATGTATGTATGTATGTATGTATGTATGTATGTATGTATGTATGTATGTATGTATGTATGTATGTATGTATGTATGTATGTATGTATTATTATTATTAAATGTAAATTTGTAATGCGCTTTTTTAAAAAGTCACAAAAGCGCGTCGCGTCAAATCATAAATTTAGGAATAAAGTTCGATCTTGAGCAACTTCCTGAAACCGCCGAAGTTTTTCATCAAGTATATAGAACTTCTAGGCCTGTAAAAACGGGCCGGGCCCATATTGGACGGGCCGTGCCGGGCCAGGATATTCGGTTTTTGAAACGGGCTGGGCCAAGTTGTCGACGGGCCGAGCCGAGACCTAAAAAATTGATCCGTGCAGTACTCTATGTATGCACGGTTCAAATTCTCTAATTTCATGCGAGCGAAGCCGCTACGGGCACTGCTAGTGACAAATAAAAGCAATGTGTTAAAACATAAATATTATTGCAGACGTGAACGAATGTGAATTTGACAATACGACATGCGACAAAACTGTAACAGATTGTATGAATTTATATGGCTCTTACGAATGCCAATGTAAACCTGGTTTTGAAGGAAACCAGTGCAAGCGTAAGATTTTATAGAAACCGGATTTTTTCTCGTATTAATTTTTTTTTATATTATTATGCTTCATTTGCGGTTGACGATTTATCCATAGAAATGCATATTTCTCTGTGGCTCATTTGGGGACGATTTATTTAGAGGATTGGTTATTCAGTAGCCGTTTCATGTTAAACGATTTATATCCAGAATTTATTTCAAATGATTCATATCCAGAATTTATTTCAAAAATAGTTCACACTTAAGACTGTTCATCTCTGGACGATTTATATCAGACGATTCATTTAGATGGATTCATCCAGAAGACGTTCCATCTCCATCCACGGTGGCTCGTCCAGATTTCTAAATATTTTTGTAAAAAAAAAATTGCTTTGCCTTTAGTCCCTTGTCCCCTCCGTGAAATTGTGAACTTTATGCCTATGATTGCCTGCGACAAATTCTTACATAAAATTGTTCGAGAAAGATCTCACTTTGATAACCTTGTCATGACATTGCCTGCCGGTAACTAATAAAATTTTAGCATTGAAGGTGCTTGAAACACACCTCAGAAGCAGATGTAAAAACCAGCTACTCAGTGGACTACTGCCGACATAAAATTGTACAAATTTAGACATAAATGAAATTATTGATGACATTGGTCATTCGATAGCAAGACCGTTTTTTCCTTACAAACTTCAATTGCATTGATTTTTTTGTTAATTTTGGTTAGAATAAATAAATTTATCCAAGTAGTATAAGTTTAAGTCAATATGCTTACATTTTTCTATTGTTTTTATATTGAACATATAAGCTATATAACTAGTTGGTAAATTTTGTCCTTCCCCTTCCGCTTTAAAAAGTTGAAATTTCGCACCTGGGTAAATGGATGAAACGTTCTCAGGTTGAATTGTCTGCTAAATAAGCAATATCAATAGACAAAAATGAATCGTGAAGAGGTGAACATGTGAGCAGTCCTAAAAATGATCAATTTGTTGTTTTATTGTTTGTTTGTTCATATTACAAACCTTATTTCACATTACCATCAGACGAAGCAAAATGTATGTCTTCTCCGTGTCTCGCAGAAAATTCTATCTGCGTTGACGTTATAGGCTCTTATATCTGTCAATGTGTTGAAGGCTTCTATGAATTGAAAAAGAACTCATGTGCAGGTTTTTTTTACTTTAATTGTGATTTAGTAATGGTCTGACCAAGAGCGTCATTTTAGCAATTCCTTGGGGGGGGTGGGTAAACTTTTTCTGAGAATTTATTTTGCACAAATTTTCTAATAAATCTATCTTTTTGTCTCTAAAAAATAGTTGATGACCGGTGGCTAGTCGGAGGTACATTTTTGAATTTTTCTTAAACTCTATACACTTTTGACTTCAAAAATAACTGGTGACCGGGGGGAGTAGCTGGAAAGGTACTTTTCTAAAAATTTTCAAAAACTTCGTCTTTAATTATTTTATATCAATTTTTTTCAAAAATCTTTTTTTTCTTAAAAATCTTTGGGTTGGCAACAACTCCCCCCCTTCCAAATGACGCTCCTGAGTCTGTTATGATGACGATGCTATGATGTGGTGATATCGCAATATGCATACATGATTGCGAGCAAGGTTTTTTCCAGACGTCTGAGAAAGGTGTTTATCCCCCCATATGTTTAAATCTCCCCCCCCAATTTATAAGTTTTTCCAAAACCAATTTTGAGGAAAAAATGTTTTATTTTAATATTTTAGAAAAGACCCACGATTATTTTCCTTGATCATTAGTTATTTTGGGAATGAAATGTGTATAAGATTTTAGAAAATTTTAGAATGGGTGGTTTTTTAAACATTCCTCCCCCAACTTTTTGATGAAATGACGCTCCTGACCCTATCACCTAATTTTCAAATTTCCCCCTCAAGTCAAGAAATCTGAATAAAACACTTATAGTGAGTATAATTATAGTTGAATTATAAAAGGTCAATAACTTGGCAACCGTGTTGGTCTTTATTTTTTTATTATTTTTTATTTTAAACTGTTGTTTAATTTTTTTGTGTGATACATCGTAAATATTATGGTGTCATAAAATGGCCCGCCAAACAAACTCCGGTCGCTCTATCTTTTCTATCCGGCTCCCAAAGCTTTCCTGAGTTCGTAAAATTGATACCACAAAATGCAAACAATTTAGTGGCATTACCTAGCTTCATAACAGTACCAGAACGAATTAGAAATATATAAGTGCTAAAACAAACATAAATGACAGTTTTTCCACAGTTACAAATAAACTAGTGAACCGTAAATAACTTAGATTTTGTAAATCCTTTATAATTTTTTCTTTTTAATTTTTTTGAGCATGAGTATCTCAAAATTAATTTTTGGTCATAAATAATTGTTAAAACCATTTTTTTAACTTTTTCATAGCAAACTTCAATTAAGCTTTCAATAACTCAAAATAATAAAACATTTTATCTTACTTATATATTTCTAATCCGACCTGTTAGAGTAAAGACAGAGGTATAAGTAGGTGCATTAGTTAAGACATGGAACTATATATATATATATATATATATATATATATATATATATATATATATATATATATATATATATATATATATATATATATATATATATATATATATATATATATACTGGAACGTAAGCTGAAAATGCGCCCATGCAATATTGCACGTGCGCTGCAGCGATGTGGCCTGTACTGTAACAACAATTAATAACACAAAATCTGTTATCAAATTCCATGGTTGAGAAGACATTGCTTTTGAACTGAAATTCACACGGCTGCGCGAGGATCTGCTCATTCACGTGCATCTGAAATCTGAATGTTCCTAGAGTAAGAGTCGATAACTTTTACACTCCACCACCACACTCCTGTAATTAAAAAATGTACACTAACTTCATAAAGAGGATATTAAAAATATTTGTAGATATAAACGAATGTGAACAGATAGAATGCCATAATGGGAAGTGTCAGAACTTGATTGGCTCATACATCTGTCTCTGCTATCATGGTTACCACTTGGGCAAAACATCGACCGCTTGTGAAGGTTTTTGAATTTTCAAATCATTTAAGCATTAGAACTTGCTAATTTAAAAGCATTTTCATCAACTTAAAAACAATTAAATGCATGTATGTATGCGTGTATGTATGTATGCAGTGGATGGAGATGGAACGTCTTCTGGATGAATCCCTCTGAATGAATAGTCTGATATAAATCGTCCAGAGATGAACAGTACTGTAGATGAACTTTTTTTAAAATCAGTTTTGGATATTAATCATTTGAAATAAATTCTGGATACGAATTATTTGAAATAAATTATGGTATGAATCATTTTAAATAAATTCTGGATATGAATCGTTTGACATGAAATATCCGCTGAATAACCAATCCTCTAAATAAATTGTACACAAATGCATTTCTACGGATAAATTGTCCACCGAAAAATATTTAATTTGAGAAAAAATTCGGGTTCTATAAAATCTTACGCTTGCACTGGTTTCCTTCAAACCCAAGTTTACATTGGCATTCGTAAGAGCCATATAAATTCATACAATCTGTTACAGTTTTGTCGCACGTCATATTGTCAAACTCACATTCGTTCACGTCTGCAATAATATGTTTTTAACACAATACTTTTATTTGTACTAATTGAAAAATGTCTTTATTAAAATTATTAAAAGTAAAACTCTTATTTTTTTTTAAAAAAAGGAAATTGAAAAAACTGAAAACAGAAAAATTCCATTAATTGCCTTTTTAAGAGTTGTAAAAACTTTTTCACGAGTATGCATCGCGGAGTAGGCCATCTAGTCACTAGCCCAAAAATTTTCTGTGTACTTCTGTGCGCGGATCCAACTTATTCGAGCATGCAAGTCGGCCTGGCGACAAACTGGAAAGCAACTACTCAAATATTCAGCTGGCGATTACTTGGCAAGCGACTAGTTGGCCGGCGACTAGTTGGCCAAGCGACTTGTTGGCCAAGCGACTAATTGGCAGTAACTAGTTGGGCGGCAACTAGTTGGCCTGTACCCATTTTTTCAATTGTCAGAGGTGTTTGAAAAATATGGTTAAGGCTGGATCGGGTCTAATCAGGTTGGAGAGGGTTGGGTGAGGACAATGTAAGTTGTGTCGGGTCACAAATTTAAAAACGGTAACAAGTCGGATCGGGTCAACTTTTTTGGCGACTTAGGTCCTGAAAATTTATTCCATGGACATCCATGATCTAGACTAGACCAGTCAAACCTAAAAGTGTTACGCAGTCGACAGGATTTGAACCTGTGCGGGCAGAGCCCAATAGATTTCTAGTCTATCGCCTTAACCGCTCGGCCACGACTGCTGTTATAAAAGGTAATCTAGACACGATAAAATGAAATGCACCTTAACATCTGTTAATCCAGTAAAGAGGTCTCTAAACCACGGCCCGCGAGGTCCTCTCATCGGCCCCTGGAAACCTTTTATATTTAAAAAAATATAATTTTTCTAAAATTTTATTTTTCTTGGACTGGAATAACTTCAGTTGTTTGATTGTTGATGAAGAAAAGAACATGAATGGCATAAGGAAAGCCTTGGTTGGACAGGTGAAGCAGATTTGTAGGTAATGAGACACACATTTCACAAGCAATGTTTCTGCACTGTATTATTCACCAGCAAGCTTTGTGTGCTAAATGTGTGGACATTAGTAGTGTACTGAATCCTGTGGTAAAGATGGTGTATTTAATAAAGTCACATGTGCTCAACCATAGACATTTTGAAAAATGCAGACAGAATCGCAAGATTCACCTGGAGTAAGATGGCTAAGATGTGAGAAAGTTCTGAGTTGAGTATTTCAATTAAGAAAGATATATATGATTTTTTAGATAGTAAAGGAAAGTCACAACCATTACTGTCTGATGAATATTAAATATAATACTAAATAATATTAAAATTATAAGTATAATAATATTAAATATATAATTAAAAACAGCATCTATGTTTTGATTCTTTCTTATCTGGACCTCTAATGTGTAGCCGGCCTTTCAATCTGCGGTTGACAGTTAATGCGGCCCTCCGGCAGATAAGTTTGGACACTCCTGATCTAGTTGGAATCCTATCAAAAGAGCAAAAACATAAAGGCAAAAACAAAAGAGCGAAACAAAAACGGGCGAATACTAAAATGAGCGCACGATATTAAGGGCAAAAATTAAAAGGGCAAAACTAATAAGAACGCACAATAAAAAAGGCGAAAGTCGAAAAAGCGAAAACGAAGTTTTAAAATGTATAATTTTACACCTCCCCCCCCCACTAGCACACAACAAACCATCTTTCTTTTTTCTGCTATCTCTTTTGTTCTCTGTCTCTCTCTCTCTCTCTCTCTCTCTCTCTCTCTCTCTCTCTCTCTCTCTCTCTCTCTCTCTCTCTCTCTCTCTCTTTCTCTCTCTCTCTCTCTCTCTCTCTCTCTCTCTCTCTCTCTCTCTCTCGCAGGGCCCAATAGATTTCTAGTATATTGCTTAACCACTCGGTCACGACTGCTGTTATAATTTATAAAATATACACGATAAAATAAAATGCATCTTAACATCTGTTAATCTAGTTGAATAATTATTTGTGATTAACGGAGAAAAAATTCCGGTAATTAAATTCTTGGTTATTCAAAAAGCATTGAAAAATCAGTTAAATTCGATTTTTTATTGGAATTATAGAATATAAATTGTCAAAGTATTATGACAAAATTGATCTTAAGATAGACTTGTAAAAAAAAATTTAATATGCCTCGGGTCGGGTCAACGCTTCTGGCTGCTTAGGTCCTGAAAATTTTGTGCAAGGATAACCCTGATCATGGATTCCTAAATAAAAGCTATCTGGACACAAATCTGCCACGGCGTTATCTACCACATGGGGCGATCGTATCGCGTTACGATTGGCTGTTTGAGAGAGCTACATGTTATAAAAACTTTGACAACTTTTATTATTTTACACTTGAACAACTGAAACATAAATAAAACATTTATTATTTGACAATTAACACTCAAATAGTCTATTTTAAAACACAAAATAATCTAAGCTAAAATGTTGTCAAGTGCAATTTATTAGTGTATCTATTTTTCTTCTTTAGCTCTATTATTCTTGTTTGCTTCTCTTGTTATTTCCTCCACTTATATTTTGATTAAAATGTGGAAAGGCTTGCAAACGATGTGACTTTGTTTGTAAATCAATGCTCCCATACCATGTTTTTTGCCCATGATATAATATTAAACGAGCTTCACCGGCTAACAAATGTCAATCCATGAAAAATTTTTAAACTACAAAATTTGTTGTGTTGTATTGCTCTTTGGAAACTAAAATTGACATTGTATCTTCTTTAAAGGTAATGTTGTCATAAAACAAAAATTTAGAGAACTTAAGGACACAGCTCGAATCTTTCTATCGCTCTCCAGCACCTGGTGCATTGAAGTATAATAGTTGCTTCTGAAATTTGATAAAACTATCCAAAACGAGACTATAAATTATCAGACTGAAGCTGACCAAGCCAATAATTAATTAGTCTTATAAACTTCATTTAAGATGATCTTGATAGAACAGAAAACGAAAGGTCATTCTAAGTTCTTGGCCGATGATGCTAAAATTTCTGTCGTCAAGTGCTGAGCGTTACAAAACCAGCACAAACAGTTATTGTCGATGATGATCTGAGTCTCTGGCAGTCATGAAGAAAACTGATAGGTAACTGATAAAAAAACATGTGTGTCGAATAGCTAGAAAAATCGAGTCTGAACTTTTTTTGCATCTTGCTTTACAATATTTGGCCCGATGATCTCGATGGAACAGAAAACGAACTGTCATTCTAAGCTCTGGGCCAGATGATGCTAAAATTTTTGTCGTCAAGTACTGAGCGTCACAAAACCAGCACAAACAGTTGTTCTTGTCGATGATGATCTGAGTCTCTGGCGGTCATGAAGAGAACTGATAGGTAAAGAATAAATAAACATGTGTTGAATAGCAAAAAAAATCGATGCTAGAATTTCTGTCGCCAAGTGCTTCATGGTTGAACTGCACTAAAGTCTGCTCTGGAAACATGATGCAGGTTTCTTTAAAATTCTGGATACAACAATTTTTGACTGAAAATTGTTGTAAATATTTTTTAAGTCATACCCCTGGTAGAAAATGAGGAAGATGGTTTTTGTTCACAGGATCAATTATATTAATCTTCAGTTTGTCCCCATGAGTTGATTGACAGAACATTGCCAGGTGAATGTTGTGTTTTCAACTGAAATGGTTAAATATATTCTCTTCTTTAGCTGCGTTGAAATATACTTTCTTAGCCGATAAAAATTCATGTTGGAGTGTCTTCATGAATTCATATCTTCAATGATATAGTGTATAACGAAATGAAGAAAACAATTTCTGAAATGAGCTAACACTCTATATTATTCTTGGATTGGCACGGTTCCATTTCTCATAATGAACTTCATCACGCAGAAAAGAGTGAAATGATGAAAAGTAATACGAAGGTTGACTTGTTAGTTTTTACCGTTTTGTATCCAAATGCTGAATATAATGTTAACAATGACAAAGTTTGTAGTAGTAAATAAACTGAATAAATCCAAAAAATCTCAACTCTGGAATCAGAATATAATCTTTGTCAAAATAAAACCATTCGACGACCCGACGCGCTCGAGACAATGAAATAATAAACAATACAACGAGCTGAAGCGGCTCACAGCTTATAAGCTAGTATACGTCGATGCATGCTACATTCGCCTCACACAACGCTTGTACACAATCGCCTCATGTAGTCGACTCATTAGTTTCTCACCAATTCAGGTTTGTGTCCAGATAGCTTTTATTTAGGAGTCCATGCCCTGATCCAGACTAGACCAGTCAAACATAAAAGCTTTCACGCAGTCGACAGGATTTGAACCTGTGCGGGCAGAGCCCAATAGATTTCTAGTCTATCGCCTTAACCACTCGGCCACGACTGCTGATATAATTTGTGAAATATACACGATAAAATGGAATGCACCTTAACATCTGTTAATCTAGTTGAAAAATTATTTGTGATTAACGGAGAAAAAATTCCGGTAATTAAATTCTTGGTTATTCAAAAAGCATTGAAAAATCAGTTAAATTCGATTTTTTATTGGAATTATAGAATATAAATTGTCAAAGTATTATGACAAAATTGATCTTAAGATAGACTTGTAAAAAAAAATTTAATATGCCTCGGGTCGGGTCAACGCTTCTGGCTGCTTAGGTCCTGAAAATTTTGTGCAAGGATAACCCTGATCATGGATTCCTAAATAAAAGCTATCTGGACACAAATCTGCCACGGCGTTATTTACCACATGGGGCGATCGTATCGCGTTACGATTGGCTGTTTGAGAGAGCTACATGTTATAAAAACTTTGACAACTTTTATTATTTTACACTTGAACAACTGAAACATAAATAAAACATTTATTATTTGACAATTAACACTCAAATAGTCTATTTTAAAACACAAAATAATCTAAGCTAAAATGTTGTCAAGTGCAATTTATTAGTGTATCTATTTTTCTTCTTTAGCTCTATTATTCTTGTTTGCTTCTCTTGTTATTTCCTCCACTTATATTTTGATTAAAATGTGGAAAGGCTTGCAAACGATGTGACTTTGTTTGTAAATCAATGCTCCCATACCATGTTTTTTGCCCATGATATAATATTAAACGAGCTTCACCGGCTAACAAATGTCAATCCATGAAAGTGTCTCGTCACAACATTTTTAAACTACAAAATTTGTTGTGTTGTATTGCTCTTTGGAAACTAAAATTTGTCCACTTGGGCAAGCCGCTTAACGATAAAACTCCAACTTCAACTTAAATATTAACTTCTTTATTATTAAATAAAAAATAAACTAAACGGAAAATGTAACTTCAATCCGAAAGTTCGCTTCAATACGAGATTTCACTTCAATTCGAAAGTTCGCTTCAATACGAGATTTCACTTCAATTCGACAATTCAACACAATTCACTACAATTCGACAATTCAACATAATTCACTACAATTCGACAATTCACTAATTCACACCTAACTCGCGACAACCAACTCTCTAAATCGCGCGCTAGCTACTAATATCCCACAACTCCTACAACTCAGGTGAACATTCATACTACAGGTGAACATTCATACTCATATTCAAAGCTACAAATGGCGAGCGCACACACAACACACAACAATCACACAACAATCACACATGTCTATCTTGACATTCCGTCCCTTCCTCCAGACAAAAAAATATTTTTTTTTTCTTCTAATTCTGGAAATTCATTTTCGGCTTCCATCGGTTAACACGGATGTCGACTCAGGAAATCTGCTCCAACGTTGTCTTTACCTCTTATGGCTCTCAAGACATATCGATAAGGTTGCAATGCTAGTGCCCACCTCATGAGCCTTCCATTCTGGTATTGTGCAGCACCCAGATACTGTAGTGGCTGGTGATCAGTTTCTAAAATGAACTCCGAACCATAAAGATACTCTTGGAATTTCCCAATTGCCCACACAATTGCTAAACATTCTTTTTCGATAGTTGAATAATTAATCTCTCTTGGTAAAAGTTTCCGACTCGCAAAAGCTACCGGATGTTTGATCCCATCTTCTCCTTCTTGAAGCATTATCGCACCAATCCCAACATTTGAAGCATCAGTTTGTAGAATGAACGTCTTGTTAACATCAGGCAGTTTCAATACAGGTGGATTTGCTATGCACATCTTCAAGGCAAAAAATGCTTTCTCCTGTGGCTCGTCCCACTCGATATCAGTTTTAGCACCCTTTTTTGTTAAATCCGTGAGTGGGGAAGCAAGAGCTGCAAAGTTAGGCACAAAATTTCTATAAAAACTTATCAGGCCAACAAATGCTCGAACTTGCTTCTTTGTTGTCGGTCTCGGCGCATCCAGAATTCTTGACACAATCTCGGCTCGTGGCTTCAACATGCCTTCCCCAATCCGGAATCCCAAAAACGTAACATCAAATTCGCCGACAACACACTTTGACGGCCTCAGTGCTAAATTCGCTTTTCTCACTCGATCGAAAAATGCTTTTAAAGAGTGTAAATGAGATTCCCAAACCTTCGTATGAGCTAAGACGTCGTCAAGATAATTGTCCAAAGTTTCAATGCCTTGTACTAGTTTTCTCATGATTCTTGTAAATGTCGCCGGAGCGTTAACCAGACCGAATGGCATGACTCTGAATCTGAACAACCCTTTGTGACACACGAATGTTGTAAGATCTTTGTCCTCATCTCGCATTGGAATCTGCCAAAATCCTCTACAAAAGTCAAATTTTGAGAAAAATCTGTCTCCTGCCAATTTTGCAAAGATACCATCAACATGTGGCATCGGCTCTGGATCGAAAACTGTTATACGGTTCAATTTTCTGTAGTCGATGCAGACTCTTGTATTTCCATCCGACTTCTTGACCAACACCACCGGTGATGAATATGCTGCTGTTGATGGCTCGATAATATTCATTCGAAGCATCAAATTCAATTCAGCTTCCAACGTGGGTTTCATTGCATGAGGAACTGGGTAACCTTTCCCAACTATCGGATCATCAGAAACCAAATTTATTTCATGTTGTCCAAGGTTACAGATTTTCGGCACATCCGTGAATATATCTTGGTACTCTTTTAATAACTCTAAAACTTGTAAATACTGATTTGGTGCCAATTTTAAATTAATCTTAACGTCTTTGAATGTTTCATTTTGTTGCGGAGATATGGTTTCCAACGGTGGTACCTCGTCATCTGCGTCATCCATCGGTTCCAAAATAACTGCTCCAGTAATTTCAGTAGTTCCACCCGAAGAAAGAAGCGTGGAGACTTGAGATGTTTTTTCGTTCCCCGAGTTCTCAATTTTTCTGTCCCAGTATTTTTTAAGCATGTTAGCATGAAACAATCTGGAACGTGTTGGTAGCTGAACTCGATAATCGCAGGATCCGCATCTCTCTAGTACTTCATAAGGACCCTGCCAATGCATCAGAAGTTTACTGTTCTCTGTTGGCAACAGTAGAAGAACCTTTTCTCCTGGTGCAAAAACTCGATTTCGTGCTTTAGCGTCAAAGTACTTTTTCTGAATAATTCGAGATTCTTTCAAACTCTGGTGTGCCAGTTTACACGTTTCCTGTAGCCTTTCTTTTAAATCTAGAACATATTGATACGTAGATTTTATTTCATCTGATACAAACTCCTTGGTCCACAATTCTTTTAAAATTTGCATTGGTCCTCGCACTGTCCTTCCGTACAGCATTTCAAACGGTGAAAACCCAAGACTTTCTTGGGGAACTTCTCGGTAAGCAAATAACAAAGCTGGGATATAGCGGTCCCAATCTCTCGGTCTTTCAGCTGCTACTTTTTTCAACATCGATTTCAGAGTACCATTAAACCTTTCAACCAAACCGTTGCACTGAGGATGATAGGGAGTTGTTACTAGTTGTCGAATCGATAGCAACCGACTCACTTCTTTCATCACATTTCCCAGAAATTGTCCTCCTTGGTCACTGAGAACTTCTGATGGCACACCAACTCGAGAAAAAATTGTAACTAAAGCTTCAGCAACTGTTTCAGTTTCAACGTTTTTCAACACCTCTGCCTCTGGATACCTGGTGGCATAATCAATTACCGTTAAAACGTAACGATAACCTCTGTCCGTTACCGGAGACATTGGTCCCACAAGATCAACTGCGATTCTTTGGAAAGGAGTCTGAATAATTGGAACCTCTCCTAACGGAACTTTACTTATTCTTCCTTTTGGTGTTGTACGTTGGCATATATCACAGGAACGACAATACCTTGTTGCGTCCGCATGAATTCCTGGCCACCAAAATGCGGAGAGAATTTTTTCAACCGTCCGTTTGACTGCCTGATGTCCACTCATGATACCTTCATGGGCTATTTTCAAAACATCTTTTCTCAGCTCTTGTGGTACCAGGAGTTGCTTGACATCACGATTCTTAATCACCGTATTTCTGTACCATATATCTCTTTCCTTGACAAACATCAACTTGTTTTCATCAGTTGCATGTGGCTGTTTCTTTAAGAATCTTTGCAAGCTTTCGTCATCTTGCTGCATTTTCTTCAAGCTTTCAACACTAATGTCGTTGATTGTAGACTTTACCACGGTTAACGGCCTGATTGTAGACCTTTGCTGTTGACTTCTAGTTATTGCTGCTGCTTCTTCAGTTTCTCTGAAGTCACCTAAGTCACTGACACTTTTTGCACTTTTTGCGCCGACAACATTTCCTATGACAAGATCATACAAAGGTCTTTTCATGCATAGGGCTTTTACCGATCCCGTGTAGAATGGAGTCTCGATGTCGATTTCAGCTACCGGAAAAATTCGAACAGTACCGTCAATCAGTACGCAGCGTTGATCCGAGCCAATCATTTGATGGCTCTGGACAAGCGAACGGCGAACAACCACAGTGGAACAGCCTGTGTCTCTCAGGACGGATACTTTTCTTTTATTGAAATATCCTTGCACGACAGGCATTTCGACTTGACAATTTGTTGACGAGCAAAATGCGTCCACAATAACGGGAAATTGACATCCGCATGACATCTTACATTCGGCTCCGTGTTTTCCATTGCATCCTTGAATAGCAGGTGTTGAACTGGCGTCGTTACGAAATTGTCGTTTTGTACCCACCATGGAACCGTTTTTTCCCATCCTACCACCAGTAACCAATGCAGCAGTTTTTGTTATCTGGAAGCAGTTTCTTGACACGTGACCAAATTTGCCGCAGTTCCAACATCCGCTTCTACTTGTCTTGTCGTGGACTCTATTTGAAATTGTCGTCGACTTCGAAGAACCCCCACTGCCTCTGCACTCTGCCGCAAAATGTCCGACGCGCCCACAATTGAAACAGTTTTTTGATTTCTTGTAACTTTGTTCGCTGACTCCAGAAAGACTTTCTTCTCCGTGCGCATCCAAATACTGCCTTGCGAAATCACTTAGTTCCTGAAGATTTCGTGGAGCTCGTTCTTTCAGAAACAAGGCCATTTCTTTGGAGCAGCCATTCACATATTGCTCCATCACCAGAAGCATTGACAAACCCTCGTAGCTTTCTTCGGCTTCTGACAGCTCAACCCACCGCTGCAAGTAGCTCTGCAAACGAACTAAAAAAGAGTCGGGAGCCTCGTTCTTTTCGGGTCTCGCAGTTCTAAATTTTTTTATGAATCCGTCTTCTGTTAATTCATAGCGTCGTAACAGAGCTTTTTTTAAAACGTCGTAATTTCCAGCCTGGTCGGACGGCAACCTGGAATAAACTTCCAAAGCCTTTCCTTTCAGCAGGGATGACAAGAATATAGCCCATTCTGATTTTCTCCAGGATTGAATTTCAGCCACTCTTTCAAACCGAGACAAATACGCGTCCATGTCATCTTTCTCATCCTCAAAACATGGTAACTTGGGTCCTGATGCCACATGAGTTAGACCGACGGAACTTGTCTGGTTGAGGCTGTTTTTCTTGATTTCCAACTCAAGCCTGGTTATTTCACGATCTTTGTCTTTTTGCTCATTTGCCATTCTTTCTCTTTCTAGTTCGATTCTGGTTCTATCCGCCTGCAGCTGTGCCTCTCTGTCTAAATTTCTTTGTGTCCTCTCTTCTGCCTGTTGCTCTTTAACAAACAACTGCAGTTCGGTATCTTTATACCCCAGACTTTCTCCAAGTTCTTTCAGTTTTTGAATACTGGTCATGACAAAACGTCTAACAGAAAACTCCGCAAAACAACTTCAAAACTAACGTTACAGCTTCTTTATTTGCCCACGTCGACAAATTATTTTTCAAGTCTCGTCGGGGTCGCCAAAATTGTCAACTTGGGCAAGCCGCTTAACGATAAAACTCCAACTTCAACTTAAATATTAACTTCTTTATTATTAAATAAAAAATAAACTAAACGGAAAATGTAACTTCAATCCGAAAGTTCGCTTCAATACGAGATTTCACTTCAATTCGAAAGTTCGCTTCAATACGAGATTTCACTTCAATTCGAAAGTTCGCTTCAATACGAGATTTCACTTCAATTCGACAATTCAACACAATTCACTACAATTCGACAATTCAACACAATTCACTACAATTCGACAATTCACTAATTCACACCTAACTCGCGACAACCAACTCTCTAAATCGCGCGCTAGCTACTAATATCCCACAACTCCTACAACTCAGGTGAACATTCATACTACAGGTGAACATTCATACTCATATTCAAAGCTACAAATGGCGAGCGCACACACAACACACAACAATCACACATGTCTATCTTGACAAAATTGACATTGTATCTTCTTTAAAGGTAATGTTGTCATAAAACAAAAATTTAGAGAACTTAAGGACACAGCTCGAATCTTTCTATCGCTCTCCAGCACCTGGTGCATTGAAGTATAATAGTTGCTTCTGAAATTTGATAAAACTATCCAAAACGAGACTATAAATTATCAGACTGAAGCTGACCAAGCCAATAATTAATTAGTCTTATAAACTTCATTTAAGATGATCTTGATAGAACAGAAAACGAAAGGTCATTCTAAGTACTTGGCCGATGATGCTAAAATTTCTGTCGTCAAGTGCTGAGCGTTACAAAACCAGCACAAACAGTTATTGTCGATGATGATCTGAGTCTCTGGCAGTCATGAAGAAAACTGATAGGTAACTGATAAAAAAACATGTGTGTCGAATAGCTAGAAAAATCGAGTCTGAACTTTTTTTGCATCTTGCTTTACAATATTTGGCCCGATGATCTCGATGGAACAGAAAACGAACTGTCATTCTAAGCTCTGGGCCAGATGATGCTAAAATTTTTGTCGTCAAGTACTGAGCGTCACAAAACCAGCACAAACAGTTGTTCTTGTCGATGATGATCTGAGTCTCTGGCGGTCATGAAGAGAACTGATAGGTAAAGAATAAATAAACATGTGTTGAATAGCAAAAAAAATCGATGCTAGAATTTCTGTCGCCAAGTGCTTCATGGTTGAACTGCACTAAAGTCTGCTCTGGAAACATGATGCAGGTTTCTTTAAAATTCTGGATACAACAATTTTTGACTGAAAATTGTTGTAAATATTTTTTAAGTCATACCCCTGGTAGAAAATGAGGAAGATGGTTTTTGTTCACAGGATCAATTATATTAATCTTCAGTTTGTCCCCATGAGTTGATTGACAGAACATTGCCAGGTGAATGTTGTGTTTTCAACTGAAATGGTTGAATATATTCTCTTCTTTAGCTGCGTTTAAATATACTTTCTTAGCCGATAAAAATTCATGTTGGAGTGTCTTCATGAATTCATATCTTCAATGATATAGTGTATAACGAAATGAAGAAAACAATTTCTGAAATGAGCTAACACTCTATATTATTCTTGGATTGGCACGGTTCCATTTCTCATAATGAACTTCATCACGCAGAAAAGAGTGAAATGATGAAAAGTAATACGAAGGTTGACTTGTTAGTTTTTACCGTTTTGTATCCAAATGCTGAATATAATGTTAACAATGACAAAGTTTGTAGTAGTAAATAAACTGAATAAATCCAAAAAATCTCAACTCTGGAATCAGAATATAATCTTTGTCAAAATAAAACCATTCGACGACCCGACGCGCTCGAGACAATGAAATAATAAACAATACAACGAGCTGAAGCGGCTCACAGCTTATAAGCTAGTATACGTCGATGCATGCTACATTCGCCTCACACAACGCTTGTACACAATCGCCTCGTGTAGTCGACTCATTAGTTTCTCACCAATTCAGGTTTGTGTCCAGATAGCTTTTATTTAGGAGTCCATGCCCTGATCCAGACTAGACCAGTCAAACATAAAAGCTTTCACGCAGTCGACAGGATTTGAACCTGTGCGGGCAGAGCCCAATAGATTTCTAGTCTATCGCCTTAACCACTCGGCCACGACTGCTGATATAATTTGTGAAATATACACGATAAAATGGAATGCACCTTAACATCTGTTAATCTAGTTGAAAAATTATTTGTGATTAACGGAGAAAAAATTCCGGTAATTAAATTCTTGGTTATTCAAAAAGCATTGAAAAATCAGTTAAATTCGATTTTTTATTGGAATTATAGAATATAAATTGTCAAAGTATTATGACAAAATTGATCTTAAGATAGACTTGTAAAAAAAAATTTAATATGCCTCGGGTCGGGTCAACGCTTCTGGCTGCTTAGGTCCTGAAAATTTTGTGCAAGGATAACCCTGATCATGGATTCCTAAATAAAAGCTATCTGGACACAAATCTGCCACGGCGTTATCTACCACATGGGGCGATCGTATCGCGTTACGATTGGCTGTTTGAGAGAGCTACATGTTATAAAAACTTTGACAACTTTTATTATTTTACACTTGAACAACTGAAACATAAATAAAACATTTATTATTTGACAATTAACACTCAAATAGTCTATTTTAAAACACAAAATAATCTAAGCTAAAATGTTGTCAAGTGCAATTTATTAGTGTATCTATTTTTCTTCTTTAGCTCTATTATTCTTGTTTGCTTCTCTTGTTATTTCCTCCACTTATATTTTGATTAAAATGTGGAAAGGCTTGCAAACGATGTGACTTTGTTTGTAAATCAATGCTCCCATACCATGTTTTTTGCCCATGATATAATATTAAACGAGCTTCACCGGCTAACAAATGTCAATCCATGAAAAATTTTTAAACTACAAAATTTGTTGTGTTGTATTGCTCTTTGGAAACTAAAATTGACATTGTATCTTCTTTAAAGGTAATGTTGTCATAAAACAAAAATTTAGAGAACTTAAGGACACAGCTCGAATCTTTCTATCGCTCTCCAGCACCTGGTGCATTGAAGTATAATAGTTGCTTCTGAAATTTGATAAAACTATCCAAAACGAGACTATAAATTATCAGACTGAAGCTGACCAAGCCAATAATTAATTAGTCTTATAAACTTCATTTAAGATGATCTTGATAGAACAGAAAACGAAAGGTCATTCTAAGTTCTTGGCCGATGATGCTAAAATTTTTGTCGTCAAGTACTGAGCGTCACAAAACCAGCACAAACAGTTGTTCTTGTCGATGATGATCTGAGTCTCTAGCGGTCATGAAGAGAACTGATAGGTAAAGAATAAATAAACATGTGTTGAATAGCAAAAAAAATCGATGCTAGAATTTCTGTCGCCAAGTGCTTCATGGTTGAACTGCACTAAAGTCTGCTCTGGAAACATGATGCAGGTTTCTTTAAAATTCTGGATACAACAATTTTTGACTGAAAATTGTTGTAAATATTTTTTAAGTCATACCCCTGGTAGAAAATGAGGAAGATGGTTTTTGTTCACAGGATCAATTATATTAATCTTCAGTTTGTCCCCATGAGTTGATTGACAGAACATTGCCAGGTGAATGTTGTGTTTTCAACTGAAATGGTTAAATATATTCTCTTCTTTAGCTGCGTTGAAATATACTTTCTTAGCCGATAAAAATTCATGTTGGAGTGTCTTCATGAATTCATATCTTCAATGATATAGTGTATAACGAAATGAAGAAAACAATTTCTGAAATGAGCTAACACTCTATATTATTCTTGGATTGGCACGGTTCCATTTCTCATAATGAACTTCATCACGCAGAAAAGAGTGAAATGATGAAAAGTAATACGAAGGTTGACTTGTTAGTTTTTACCGTTTTGTATCCAAATGCTGAATATAATGTTAACAATGACAAAGTTTGTAGTAGTAAATAAACTGAATAAATCCAAAAAATCTCAACTCTGGAATCAGAATATAATCTTTGTCAAAATAAAACCATTCGACGACCCGACGCGCTCGAGACAATGAAATAATAAACAATACAACGAGCTGAAGCGGCTCACAGCTTATAAGCTAGTATACGTCGATGCATGCTACATTCGCCTCACACAACGCTTGTACACAATCGCCTCATGTAGTCGACTCATTAGTTTCTCACCAATTCAGGTTTGTGTCCAGATAGCTTTTATTTAGGAGTCCATGCCCTGATCCAGACTAGACCAGTCAAACATAAAAGCTTTCACGCAGTCGACAGGATTTGAACCTGTGCGGGCAGAGCCCAATAGATTTCTAGTCTATCGCCTTAACCACTCGGCCACGACTGCTGATATAATTTGTGAAATATACACGATAAAATGGAATGCACCTTAACATCTGTTAATCTAGTTGAAAAATTATTTGTGATTAACGGAGAAAAAATTCCGGTAATTAAATTCTTGGTTATTCAAAAAGCATTGAAAAATCAGTTAAATTCGATTTTTTATTGGAATTATAGAATATAAATTGTCAAAGTATTATGACAAAATTGATCTTAAGATAGACTTGTAAAAAAAAATTTAATATGCCTCGGGTCGGGTCAACGCTTCTGGCTGCTTAGGTCCTGAAAATTTTGTGCAAGGATAACCCTGATCATGGATTCCTAAATAAAAGCTATCTGGACACAAATCTGCCACGGCGTTATCTACCACATGGGGCGATCGTATCGCGTTACGATTGGCTGTTTGAGAGAGCTACATGTTATAAAAACTTTGACAACTTTTATTATTTTACACTTGAACAACTGAAACATAAATAAAACATTTATTATTTGACAATTAACACTCAAATAGTCTATTTTAAAACACAAAATAATCTAAGCTAAAATGTTGTCAAGTGCAATTTATTAGTGTATCTATTTTTCTTCTTTAGCTCTATTATTCTTGTTTGCTTCTCTTGTTATTTCCTCCACTTATATTTTGATTAAAATGTGGAAAGGCTTGCAAACGATGTGACTTTGTTTGTAAATCAATGCTCCCATACCATGTTTTTTGCCCATGATATAATATTAAACGAGCTTCACCGGCTAACAAATGTCAATCCATGAAAAATTTTTAAACTACAAAATTTGTTGTGTTGTATTGCTCTTTGGAAACTAAAATTGACATTGTATCTTCTTTAAAGGTAATGTTGTCATAAAACAAAAATTTAGAGAACTTAAGGACACAGCTCGAATCTTTCTATCGCTCTCCAGCACCTGGTGCATTGAAGTATAATAGTTGCTTCTGAAATTTGATAAAACTATCCAAAACGAGACTATAAATTATCAGACTGAAGCTGACCAAGCCAATAATTAATTAGTCTTATAAACTTCATTTAAGATGATCTTGATAGAACAGAAAACGAAAGGTCATTCTAAGTTCTTGGCCGATGATGCTAAAATTTTTGTCGTCAAGTACTGAGCGTCACAAAACCAGCACAAACAGTTGTTCTTGTCGATGATGATCTGAGTCTCTGGCGGTCATGAAGAGAACTGATAGGTAAAGAATAAATAAACATGTGTTGAATAGCAAAAAAAATCGATGCTAGAATTTCTGTCGCCAAGTGCTTCATGGTTGAACTGCACTAAAGTCTGCTCTGGAAACATGATGCAGGTTTCTTTAAAATTCTGGATACAACAATTTTTGACTGAAAATTGTTGTAAATATTTTTTAAGTCATACCCCTGGTAGAAAATGAGGAAGATGGTTTTTGTTCACAGGATCAATTATATTAATCTTCAGTTTGTCCCCATGAGTTGATTGACAGAACATTGCCAGGTGAATGTTGTGTTTTCAACTGAAATGGTTAAATATATTCTCTTCTTTAGCTGCGTTGAAATATACTTTCTTAGCCGATAAAAATTCATGTTGGAGTGTCTTCATGAATTCATATCTTCAATGATATAGTGTATAACGAAATGAAGAAAACAATTTCTGAAATGAGCTAACACTTTATATTATTCTTGGATTGGCACGGTTCCATTTCTCATAATGAACTTCATCACGCAGAAAAGAGTGAAATGATGAAAAGTAATACGAAGGTTGACTTGTTAGTTTTTACCGTTTTGTATCCAAATGCTGAATATAATGTTAACAATGACAAAGTTTGTAGTAGTAAATAAACTGAATAAATCCAAAAAATCTCAACTCTGGAATCAGAATATAATCTTTGTCAAAATAAAACCATTCGACGACCCGACGCGCTCGAGACAATGAAATAATAAACAATACAACGAGCTGAAGCGGCTCACAGCTTATAAGCTAGTATACGTCGATGCATGCTACATTCGCCTCACACAACGCTTGTACACAATCGCCTCATGTAGTCGACTCATTAGTTTCTCACCAATTCAGGTTTGTGTCCAGATAGCTTTTATTTAGGAGTCCATGCCCTGATCCAGACTAGACCAGTCAAACATAAAAGCTTTCACGCAGTCGACAGGATTTGAACCTGTGCGGGCAGAGCCCAATAGATTTCTAGTCTATCGCCTTAACCACTCGGCCACGACTGCTGATATAATTTGTGAAATATACACGATAAAATGGAATGCACCTTAACATCTGTTAATCTAGTTGAAAAATTATTTGTGATTAACGGAGAAAAAATTCCGGTAATTAAATTCTTGGTTATTCAAAAAGCATTGAAAAATCAGTTAAATTCGATTTTTTATTGGAATTATAGAATATAAATTGTCAAAGTATTATGACAAAATTGATCTTAAGATAGACTTGTAAAAAAAAATTTAATATGCCTCGGGTCGGGTCAACGCTTCTGGCTGCTTAGGTCCTGAAAATTTTGTGCAAGGATAACCCTGATCATGGATTCCTAAATAAAAGCTATCTGGACACAAATCTGCCACGGCGTTATCTACCACATGGGGCGATCGTATCGCGTTACGATTGGCTGTTTGAGAGAGCTACATGTTATAAAAACTTTGACAACTTTTATTATTTTACACTTGAACAACTGAAACATAAATAAAACATTTATTATTTGACAATTAACACTCAAATAGTCTATTTTAAAACACAAAATAATCTAAGCTAAAATGTTGTCAAGTGCAATTTATTAGTGTATCTATTTTTCTTCTTTAGCTCTATTATTCTTGTTTGCTTCTCTTGTTATTTCCTCCACTTATATTTTGATTAAAATGTGGAAAGGCTTGCAAACGATGTGACTTTGTTTGTAAATCAATGCTCCCATACCATGTTTTTTGCCCATGATATAATATTAAACGAGCTTCACCGGCTAACAAATGTCAATCCATGAAAGTGTCTCGTCACAACATTTTTAAACTACAAAATTTGTTGTGTTGTATTGCTCTTTGGAAACTAAAATTTGTCCACTTGGGCAAGCCGCTTAACGATAAAACTCCAACTTCAACTTAAATATTAACTTCTTTATTATTAAATAAAAAATAAACTAAACGGAAAATGTAACTTCAATCCGAAAGTTCGCTTCAATACGAGATTTCACTTCAATTCGAAAGTTCGCTTCAATACGAGATTTCACTTCAATTCGACAATTCAACACAATTCACTACAATTCGACAATTCAACATAATTCACTACAATTCGACAATTCACTAATTCACACCTAACTCGCGACAACCAACTCTCTAAATCGCGCGCTAGCTACTAATATCCCACAACTCCTACAACTCAGGTGAACATTCATACTACAGGTGAACATTCATACTCATATTCAAAGCTACAAATGGCGAGCGCACACACAACACACAACAATCACACAACAATCACACATGTCTATCTTGACATTCCGTCCCTTCCTCCAGACAAAAAAATATTTTTTTTTTCTTCTAATTCTGGAAATTCATTTTCGGCTTCCATCGGTTAACACGGATGTCGACTCAGGAAATCTGCTCCAACGTTGTCTTTACCTCTTATGGCTCTCAAGACATATCGATAAGGTTGCAATGCTAGTGCCCACCTCATGAGCCTTCCATTCTGGTATTGTGCAGCACCCAGATACTGTAGTGGCTGGTGATCAGTTTCTAAAATGAACTCCGAACCATAAAGATACTCTTGGAATTTCCCAATTGCCCACACAATTGCTAAACATTCTTTTTCGATAGTTGAATAATTAATCTCTCTTGGTAAAAGTTTCCGACTCGCAAAAGCTACCGGATGTTTGATCCCATCTTCTCCTTCTTGAAGCATTATCGCACCAATCCCAACATTTGAAGCATCAGTTTGTAGAATGAACGTCTTGTTAACATCAGGCAGTTTCAATACAGGTGGATTTGCTATGCACATCTTCAAGGCAAAAAATGCTTTCTCCTGTGGCTCGTCCCACTCGATATCAGTTTTAGCACCCTTTTTTGTTAAATCCGTGAGTGGGGAAGCAAGAGCTGCAAAGTTAGGCACAAAATTTCTATAAAAACTTATCAGGCCAACAAATGCTCGAACTTGCTTCTTTGTTGTCGGTCTCGGCGCATCCAGAATTCTTGACACAATCTCGGCTCGTGGCTTCAACATGCCTTCCCCAATCCGGAATCCCAAAAACGTAACATCAAATTCGCCGACAACACACTTTGACGGCCTCAGTGCTAAATTCGCTTTTCTCACTCGATCGAAAAATGCTTTTAAAGAGTGTAAATGAGATTCCCAAACCTTCGTATGAGCTAAGACGTCGTCAAGATAATTGTCCAAAGTTTCAATGCCTTGTACTAGTTTTCTCATGATTCTTGTAAATGTCGCCGGAGCGTTAACCAGACCGAATGGCATGACTCTGAATCTGAACAACCCTTTGTGACACACGAATGTTGTAAGATCTTTGTCCTCATCTCGCATTGGAATCTGCCAAAATCCTCTACAAAAGTCAAATTTTGAGAAAAATCTGTCTCCTGCCAATTTTGCAAAGATACCATCAACATGTGGCATCGGCTCTGGATCGAAAACTGTTATACGGTTCAATTTTCTGTAGTCGATGCAGACTCTTGTATTTCCATCCGACTTCTTGACCAACACCACCGGTGATGAATATGCTGCTGTTGATGGCTCGATAATATTCATTCGAAGCATCAAATTCAATTCAGCTTCCAACGTGGGTTTCATTGCATGAGGAACTGGGTAACCTTTCCCAACTATCGGATCATCAGAAACCAAATTTATTTCATGTTGTCCAAGGTTACAGATTTTCGGCACATCCGTGAATATATCTTGGTACTCTTTTAATAACTCTAAAACTTGTAAATACTGATTTGGTGCCAATTTTAAATTAATCTTAACGTCTTTGAATGTTTCATTTTGTTGCGGAGATATGGTTTCCAACGGTGGTACCTCGTCATCTGCGTCATCCATCGGTTCCAAAATAACTGCTCCAGTAATTTCAGTAGTTCCACCCGAAGAAAGAAGCGTGGAGACTTGAGATGTTTTTTCGTTCCCCGAGTTCTCAATTTTTCTGTCCCAGTATTTTTTAAGCATGTTAGCATGAAACAATCTGGAACGTGTTGGTAGCTGAACTCGATAATCGCAGGATCCGCATCTCTCTAGTACTTCATAAGGACCCTGCCAATGCATCAGAAGTTTACTGTTCTCTGTTGGCAACAGTAGAAGAACCTTTTCTCCTGGTGCAAAAACTCGATTTCGTGCTTTAGCGTCAAAGTACTTTTTCTGAATAATTCGAGATTCTTTCAAACTCTGGTGTGCCAGTTTACACGTTTCCTGTAGCCTTTCTTTTAAATCTAGAACATATTGATACGTAGATTTTATTTCATCTGATACAAACTCCTTGGTCCACAATTCTTTTAAAATTTGCATTGGTCCTCGCACTGTCCTTCCGTACAGCATTTCAAACGGTGAAAACCCAAGACTTTCTTGGGGAACTTCTCGGTAAGCAAATAACAAAGCTGGGATATAGCGGTCCCAATCTCTCGGTCTTTCAGCTGCTACTTTTTTCAACATCGATTTCAGAGTACCATTAAACCTTTCAACCAAACCGTTGCACTGAGGATGATAGGGAGTTGTTACTAGTTGTCGAATCGATAGCAACCGACTCACTTCTTTCATCACATTTCCCAGAAATTGTCCTCCTTGGTCACTGAGAACTTCTGATGGCACACCAACTCGAGAAAAAATTGTAACTAAAGCTTCAGCAACTGTTTCAGTTTCAACGTTTTTCAACACCTCTGCCTCTGGATACCTGGTGGCATAATCAATTACCGTTAAAACGTAACGATAACCTCTGTCCGTTACCGGAGACATTGGTCCCACAAGATCAACTGCGATTCTTTGGAAAGGAGTCTGAATAATTGGAACCTCTCCTAACGGAACTTTACTTATTCTTCCTTTTGGTGTTGTACGTTGGCATATATCACAGGAACGACAATACCTTGTTGCGTCCGCATGAATTCCTGGCCACCAAAATGCGGAGAGAATTTTTTCAACCGTCCGTTTGACTGCCTGATGTCCACTCATGATACCTTCATGGGCTATTTTCAAAACATCTTTTCTCAGCTCTTGTGGTACCAGGAGTTGCTTGACATCACGATTCTTAATCACCGTATTTCTGTACCATATATCTCTTTCCTTGACAAACATCAACTTGTTTTCATCAGTTGCATGTGGCTGTTTCTTTAAGAATCTTTGCAAGCTTTCGTCATCTTGCTGCATTTTCTTCAAGCTTTCAACACTAATGTCGTTGATTGTAGACTTTACCACGGTTAACGGCCTGATTGTAGACCTTTGCTGTTGACTTCTAGTTATTGCTGCTGCTTCTTCAGTTTCTCTGAAGTCACCTAAGTCACTGACACTTTTTGCACTTTTTGCGCCGACAACATTTCCTATGACAAGATCATACAAAGGTCTTTTCATGCATAGGGCTTTTACCGATCCCGTGTAGAATGGAGTCTCGATGTCGATTTCAGCTACCGGAAAAATTCGAACAGTACCGTCAATCAGTACGCAGCGTTGATCCGAGCCAATCATTTGATGGCTCTGGACAAGCGAACGGCGAACAACCACAGTGGAACAGCCTGTGTCTCTCAGGACGGATACTTTTCTTTTATTGAAATATCCTTGCACGACAGGCATTTCGACTTGACAATTTGTTGACGAGCAAAATGCGTCCACAATAACGGGAAATTGACATCCGCATGACATCTTACATTCGGCTCCGTGTTTTCCATTGCATCCTTGAATAGCAGGTGTTGAACTGGCGTCGTTACGAAATTGTCGTTTTGTACCCACCATGGAACCGTTTTTTCCCATCCTACCACCAGTAACCAATGCAGCAGTTTTTGTTATCTGGAAGCAGTTTCTTGACACGTGACCAAATTTGCCGCAGTTCCAACATCCGCTTCTACTTGTCTTGTCGTGGACTCTATTTGAAATTGTCGTCGACTTCGAAGAACCCCCACTGCCTCTGCACTCTGCCGCAAAATGTCCGACGCGCCCACAATTGAAACAGTTTTTTGATTTCTTGTAACTTTGTTCGCTGACTCCAGAAAGACTTTCTTCTCCGTGCGCATCCAAATACTGCCTTGCGAAATCACTTAGTTCCTGAAGATTTCGTGGAGCTCGTTCTTTCAGAAACAAGGCCATTTCTTTGGAGCAGCCATTCACATATTGCTCCATCACCAGAAGCATTGACAAACCCTCGTAGCTTTCTTCGGCTTCTGACAGCTCAACCCACCGCTGCAAGTAGCTCTGCAAACGAACTAAAAAAGAGTCGGGAGCCTCGTTCTTTTCGGGTCTCGCAGTTCTAAATTTTTTTATGAATCCGTCTTCTGTTAATTCATAGCGTCGTAACAGAGCTTTTTTTAAAACGTCGTAATTTCCAGCCTGGTCGGACGGCAACCTGGAATAAACTTCCAAAGCCTTTCCTTTCAGCAGGGATGACAAGAATATAGCCCATTCTGATTTTCTCCAGGATTGAATTTCAGCCACTCTTTCAAACCGAGACAAATACGCGTCCATGTCATCTTTCTCATCCTCAAAACATGGTAACTTGGGTCCTGATGCCACATGAGTTAGACCGACGGAACTTGTCTGGTTGAGGCTGTTTTTCTTGATTTCCAACTCAAGCCTGGTTATTTCACGATCTTTGTCTTTTTGCTCATTTGCCATTCTTTCTCTTTCTAGTTCGATTCTGGTTCTATCCGCCTGCAGCTGTGCCTCTCTGTCTAAATTTCTTTGTGTCCTCTCTTCTGCCTGTTGCTCTTTAACAAACAACTGCAGTTCGGTATCTTTATACCCCAGACTTTCTCCAAGTTCTTTCAGTTTTTGAATACTGGTCATGACAAAACGTCTAACAGAAAACTCCGCAAAACAACTTCAAAACTAACGTTACAGCTTCTTTATTTGCCCACGTCGACAAATTATTTTTCAAGTCTCGTCGGGGTCGCCAAAATTGTCAACTTGGGCAAGCCGCTTAACGATAAAACTCCAACTTCAACTTAAATATTAACTTCTTTATTATTAAATAAAAAATAAACTAAACGGAAAATGTAACTTCAATCCGAAAGTTCGCTTCAATACGAGATTTCACTTCAATTCGAAAGTTCGCTTCAATACGAGATTTCACTTCAATTCGAAAGTTCGCTTCAATACGAGATTTCACTTCAATTCGACAATTCAACACAATTCACTACAATTCGACAATTCAACACAATTCACTACAATTCGACAATTCACTAATTCACACCTAACTCGCGACAACCAACTCTCTAAATCGCGCGCTAGCTACTAATATCCCACAACTCCTACAACTCAGGTGAACATTCATACTACAGGTGAACATTCATACTCATATTCAAAGCTACAAATGGCGAGCGCACACACAACACACAACAATCACACATGTCTATCTTGACAAAATTGACATTGTATCTTCTTTAAAGGTAATGTTGTCATAAAACAAAAATTTAGAGAACTTAAGGACACAGCTCGAATCTTTCTATCGCTCTCCAGCACCTGGTGCATTGAAGTATAATAGTTGCTTCTGAAATTTGATAAAACTATCCAAAACGAGACTATAAATTATCAGACTGAAGCTGACCAAGCCAATAATTAATTAGTCTTATAAACTTCATTTAAGATGATCTTGATAGAACAGAAAACGAAAGGTCATTCTAAGTACTTGGCCGATGATGCTAAAATTTCTGTCGTCAAGTGCTGAGCGTTACAAAACCAGCACAAACAGTTATTGTCGATGATGATCTGAGTCTCTGGCAGTCATGAAGAAAACTGATAGGTAACTGATAAAAAAACATGTGTGTCGAATAGCTAGAAAAATCGAGTCTGAACTTTTTTTGCATCTTGCTTTACAATATTTGGCCCGATGATCTCGATGGAACAGAAAACGAACTGTCATTCTAAGCTCTGGGCCAGATGATGCTAAAATTTTTGTCGTCAAGTACTGAGCGTCACAAAACCAGCACAAACAGTTGTTCTTGTCGATGATGATCTGAGTCTCTGGCGGTCATGAAGAGAACTGATAGGTAAAGAATAAATAAACATGTGTTGAATAGCAAAAAAAATCGATGCTAGAATTTCTGTCGCCAAGTGCTTCATGGTTGAACTGCACTAAAGTCTGCTCTGGAAACATGATGCAGGTTTCTTTAAAATTCTGGATACAACAATTTTTGACTGAAAATTGTTGTAAATATTTTTTAAGTCATACCCCTGGTAGAAAATGAGGAAGATGGTTTTTGTTCACAGGATCAATTATATTAATCTTCAGTTTGTCCCCATGAGTTGATTGACAGAACATTGCCAGGTGAATGTTGTGTTTTCAACTGAAATGGTTGAATATATTCTCTTCTTTAGCTGCGTTGAAATATACTTTCTTAGCCGATAAAAATTCATGTTGGAGTGTCTTCATGAATTCATATCTTCAATGATATAGTGTATAACGAAATGAAGAAAACAATTTCTGAAATGAGCTAACACTCTATATTATTCTTGGATTGGCACGGTTCCATTTCTCATAATGAACTTCATCACGCAGAAAAGAGTGAAATGATGAAAAGTAATACGAAGGTTGACTTGTTAGTTTTTACCGTTTTGTATCCAAATGCTGAATATAATGTTAACAATGACAAAGTTTGTAGTAGTAAATAAACTGAATAAATCCAAAAAATCTCAACTCTGGAATCAGAATATAATCTTTGTCAAAATAAAACCATTCGACGACCCGACGCGCTCGAGACAATGAAATAATAAACAATACAACGAGCTGAAGCGGCTCACAGCTTATAAGCTAGTATACGTCGATGCATGCTACATTCGCCTCACACAACGCTTGTACACAATCGCCTCGTGTAGTCGACTCATTAGTTTCTCACCAATTCAGGTTTGTGTCCAGATAGCTTTTATTTAGGAGTCCATGCCCTGATCCAGACTAGACCAGTCAAACATAAAAGCTTTCACGCAGTCGACAGGATTTGAACCTGTGCGGGCAGAGCCCAATAGATTTCTAGTCTATCGCCTTAACCACTCGGCCACGACTGCTGATATAATTTGTGAAATATACACGATAAAATGGAATGCACCTTAACATCTGTTAATCTAGTTGAAAAATTATTTGTGATTAACGGAGAAAAAATTCCGGTAATTAAATTCTTGGTTATTCAAAAAGCATTGAAAAATCAGTTAAATTCGATTTTTTATTGGAATTATAGAATATAAATTGTCAAAGTATTATGACAAAATTGATCTTAAGATAGACTTGTAAAAAAAAATTTAATATGCCTCGGGTCGGGTCAACGCTTCTGGCTGCTTAGGTCCTGAAAATTTTGTGCAAGGATAACCCTGATCATGGATTCCTAAATAAAAGCTATCTGGACACAAATCTGCCACGGCGTTATCTACCACATGGGGCGATCGTATCGCGTTACGATTGGCTGTTTGAGAGAGCTACATGTTATAAAAACTTTGACAACTTTTATTATTTTACACTTGAACAACTGAAACATAAATAAAACATTTATTATTTGACAATTAACACTCAAATAGTCTATTTTAAAACACAAAATAATCTAAGCTAAAATGTTGTCAAGTGCAATTTATTAGTGTATCTATTTTTCTTCTTTAGCTCTATTATTCTTGTTTGCTTCTCTTGTTATTTCCTCCACTTATATTTTGATTAAAATGTGGAAAGGCTTGCAAACGATGTGACTTTGTTTGTAAATCAATGCTCCCATACCATGTTTTTTGCCCATGATATAATATTAAACGAGCTTCACCGGCTAACAAATGTCAATCCATGAAAAATTTTTAAACTACAAAATTTGTTGTGTTGTATTGCTCTTTGGAAACTAAAATTGACATTGTATCTTCTTTAAAGGTAATGTTGTCATAAAACAAAAATTTAGAGAACTTAAGGACACAGCTCGAATCTTTCTATCGCTCTCCAGCACCTGGTGCATTGAAGTATAATAGTTGCTTCTGAAATTTGATAAAACTATCCAAAACGAGACTATAAATTATCAGACTGAAGCTGACCAAGCCAATAATTAATTAGTCTTATAAACTTCATTTAAGATGATCTTGATAGAACAGAAAACGAAAGGTCATTCTAAGTTCTTGGCCGATGATGCTAAAATTTTTGTCGTCAAGTACTGAGCGTCACAAAACCAGCACAAACAGTTGTTCTTGTCGATGATGATCTGAGTCTCTGGCGGTCATGAAGAGAACTGATAGGTAAAGAATAAATAAACATGTGTTGAATAGCAAAAAAAATCGATGCTAGAATTTCTGTCGCCAAGTGCTTCATGGTTGAACTGCACTAAAGTCTGCTCTGGAAACATGATGCAGGTTTCTTTAAAATTCTGGATACAACAATTTTTGACTGAAAATTGTTGTAAATATTTTTTAAGTCATACCCCTGGTAGAAAATGAGGAAGATGGTTTTTGTTCACAGGATCAATTATATTAATCTTCAGTTTGTCCCCATGAGTTGATTGACAGAACATTGCCAGGTGAATGTTGTGTTTTCAACTGAAATGGTTAAATATATTCTCTTCTTTAGCTGCGTTGAAATATACTTTCTTAGCCGATAAAAATTCATGTTGGAGTGTCTTCATGAATTCATATCTTCAATGATATAGTGTATAACGAAATGAAGAAAACAATTTCTGAAATGAGCTAACACTTTATATTATTCTTGGATTGGCACGGTTCCATTTCTCATAATGAACTTCATCACGCAGAAAAGAGTGAAATGATGAAAAGTAATACGAAGGTTGACTTGTTAGTTTTTACCGTGGCTAGTTTTGTATCCAAATGCTGAATATAATGTTAACAATGACAAAGTTTGTAGTAGTAAATAAACTGAATAAATCCAAAAAATCTCAACTCTGGAATCAGAATATAATCTTTGTCAAAATAAAACCATTCGACGACCCGACGCGCTCGAGACAATGAAATAATAAACAATACAACGAGCTGAAGCGCTCACAGCTTATAAGCTAGTATACGTCGATGCATGCTACATTCGCCTCACACAACGCTTGTACACAATCGCCTCATGTAGTCGACTCATTAGTTTCTCACCAATTCAGGTTTGTGTCCAGATAGCTTTTATTTAGGAGTCCATGCCCTGATCCAGACTAGACCAGTCAAACATAAAAGCTTTCACGCAGTCGACAGGATTTGAACCTGTGCGGGCAGAGCCCAATAGATTTCTAGTCTATCGCCTTAACCACTCGGCCACGACTGCTGATATAATTTGTGAAATATACACGATAAAATGGAATGCACCTTATCATCTGTTAATCTAGTTGAAAAATTATTTGTGATTAACGGAGAAAAAATTCCGGTAATTAAATTCTTGGTTATTCAAAAAGCATTGAAAAATCAGTTAAATTCGATTTTTTATTGGAATTATAGAATATAAATTGTCAAAGTATTATGACAAAATTGATCTTAAGATAGACTTGTAAAAAAAAATTTAATATGCCTCGGGTCGGGTCAACGCTTCTGGCTGCTTAGGTCCTGAAAATTTTGTGCAAGGATAACCCTGATCATGGATTCCTAAATAAAAGCTATCTGGACACAAATCTGCCACGGCGTTATCTACCACATGGGGCGATCGTATCGCGTTACGATTGGCTGTTTGAGAGAGCTACATGTTATAAAAACTTTGACAACTTTTATTATTTTACACTTGAACAACTGAAACATAAATAAAACATTTATTATTTGACAATTAACACTCAAATAGTCTATTTTAAAACACAAAATAATCTAAGCTAAAATGTTGTCAAGTGCAATTTATTAGTGTATCTATTTTTCTTCTTTAGCTCTATTATTCTTGTTTGCTTCTCTTGTTATTTCCTCCACTTATATTTTGATTAAAATGTGGAAAGGCTTGCAAACGATGTGACTTTGTTTGTAAATCAATGCTCCCATACCATGTTTTTTGCCCATGATATAATATTAAACGAGCTTCACCGGCTAACAAATGTCAATCCATGAAAAATTTTTAAACTACAAAATTTGTTGTGTTGTATTGCTCTTTGGAAACTAAAATTGACATTGTATCTTCTTTAAAGGTAATGTTGTCATAAAACAAAAATTTAGAGAACTTAAGGACACAGCTCGAATCTTTCTATCGCTCTCCAGCACCTGGTGCATTGAAGTATAATAGTTGCTTCTGAAATTTGATAAAACTATCCAAAACGAGACTATAAATTATCAGACTGAAGCTGACCAAGCCAATAATTAATTAGTCTTATAAACTTCATTTAAGATGATCTTGATAGAACAGAAAACGAAAGGTCATTCTAAGTTCTTGGCCGATGATGCTAAAATTTTTGTCGTCAAGTACTGAGCGTCACAAAACCAGCACAAACAGTTGTTCTTGTCGATGATGATCTGAGTCTCTGGCGGTCATGAAGAGAACTGATAGGTAAAGAATAAATAAACATGTGTTGAATAGCAAAAAAAATCGATGCTAGAATTTCTGTCGCCAAGTGCTTCATGGTTGAACTGCACTAAAGTCTGCTCTGGAAACATGATGCAGGTTTCTTTAAAATTCTGGATACAACAATTTTTGACTGAAAATTGTTGTAAATATTTTTTAAGTCATACCCCTGGTAGAAAATGAGGAAGATGGTTTTTGTTCACAGGATCAATTATATTAATCTTCAGTTTGTCCCCATGAGTTGATTGACAGAACATTGCCAGGTGAATGTTGTGTTTTCAACTGAAATGGTTAAATATATTCTCTTCTTTAGCTGCGTTGAAATATACTTTCTTAGCCGATAAAAATTCATGTTGGAGTGTCTTCATGAATTCATATCTTCAATGATATAGTGTATAACGAAATGAAGAAAACAATTTCTGAAATGAGCTAACACTTTATATTATTCTTGGATTGGCACGGTTCCATTTCTCATAATGAACTTCATCACGCAGAAAAGATGAAATGAAAAAGTGAAATGATGAAAAGTAATACGAAGGTTGACTTGTTAGTTTTTACCGTGGCTAGTTTTGTATCCAAATGCTGAATATAATGTTAACAATGACAAAGTTTGTAGTAGTAAATAAACTGAATAAATCCAAAAAATCTCAACTCTGGAATCAGAATATAATCTTTGTCAAAATAAAACCATTCGACGACCCGACGCGCTCGAGACAATGAAATAATAAACAATACAACGAGCTGAAGCGGCTCACAGCTTATAAGCTAGTATACGTCGATGCATGCTACATTCGCCTCACACAACGCTTGTACACAATCGCCTCATGTAGTCGACTCATTAGTTTCTCACCAATTCAGGTTTGTGTCCAGATAGCTTTTATTTAGGAGTCCATGCCCTGATCCAGACTAGACCAGTCAAACATAAAAGCTTTCACGCAGTCGACAGGATTTGAACCTGTGCGGGCAGAGCCCAATAGATTTCTAGTCTATCGCCTTAACCACTCGGCCACGACTGCTGATATAATTTGTGAAATATACACGATAAAATGGAATGCACCTTAACATCTGTTAATCTAGTTGAAAAATTATTTGTGATTAACGGAGAAAAAATTCCGGTAATTAAATTCTTGGTTATTCAAAAAGCATTGAAAAATCAGTTAAATTCGATTTTTTATTGGAATTATAGAATATAAATTGTCAAAGTATTATGACAAAATTGATCTTAAGATAGACTTGTAAAAAAAAATTTAATATGCCTCGGGTCGGGTCAACGCTTCTGGCTGCTTAGGTCCTGAAAATTTTGTGCAAGGATAACCCTGATCATGGATTCCTAAATAAAAGCTATCTGGACACAAATCTGCCACGGCGTTATCTACCACATGGGGCGATCGTATCGCGTTACGATTGGCTGTTTGAGAGAGCTACATGTTATAAAAACTTTGACAACTTTTATTATTTTACACTTGAACAACTGAAACATAAATAAAACATTTATTATTTGACAATTAACACTCAAATAGTCTATTTTAAAACACAAAATAATCTAAGCTAAAATGTTGTCAAGTGCAATTTATTAGTGTATCTATTTTTCTTCTTTAGCTCTATTATTCTTGTTTGCTTCTCTTGTTATTTCCTCCACTTATATTTTGATTAAAATGTGGAAAGGCTTGCAAACGATGTGACTTTGTTTGTAAATCAATGCTCCCATACCATGTTTTTTGCCCATGATATAATATTAAACGAGCTTCACCGGCTAACAAATGTCAATCCATGAAAAATTTTTAAACTACAAAATTTGTTGTGTTGTATTGCTCTTTGGAAACTAAAATTGACATTGTATCTTCTTTAAAGGTAATGTTGTCATAAAACAAAAATTTAGAGAACTTAAGGACACAGCTCGAATCTTTCTATCGCTCTCCAGCACCTGGTGCATTGAAGTATAATAGTTGCTTCTGAAATTTGATAAAACTATCCAAAACGAGACTATAAATTATCAGACTGAAGCTGACCAAGCCAATAATTAATTAGTCTTATAAACTTCATTTAAGATGATCTTGATAGAACAGAAAACGAAAGGTCATTCTAAGTTCTTGGCCGATGATGCTAAAATTTTTGTCGTCAAGTACTGAGCGTCACAAAACCAGCACAAACAGTTGTTCTTGTCGATGATGATCTGAGTCTCTGGCGGTCATGAAGAGAACTGATAGGTAAAGAATAAATAAACATGTGTTGAATAGCAAAAAAAATCGATGCTAGAATTTCTGTCGCCAAGTGCTTCATGGTTGAACTGCACTAAAGTCTGCTCTGGAAACATGATGCAGGTTTCTTTAAAATTCTGGATACAACAATTTTTGACTGAAAATTGTTGTAAATATTTTTTAAGTCATACCCCTGGTAGAAAATGAGGAAGATGGTTTTTGTTCACAGGATCAATTATATTAATCTTCAGTTTGTCCCCATGAGTTGATTGACAGAACATTGCCAGGTGAATGTTGTGTTTTCAACTGAAATGGTTAAATATATTCTCTTCTTTAGCTGCGTTGAAATATACTTTCTTAGCCGATAAAAATTCATGTTGGAGTGTCTTCATGAATTCATATCTTCAATGATATAGTGTATAACGAAATGAAGAAAACAATTTCTGAAATGAGCTAACACTCTATATTATTCTTGGATTGGCACGGTTCCATTTCTCATAATGAACTTCATCACGCAGAAAAGAGTGAAATGATGAAAAGTAATACGAAGGTTGACTTGTTAGTTTTTACCGTGGCTAGTTTTGTATCCAAATGCTGAATATAATGTTAACAATGACAAAGTTTGTAGTAGTAAATAAACTGAATAAATCCAAAAAATCTCAACTCTGGAATCAGAATATAATCTTTGTCAAAATAAAACCATTCGACGACCCGACGCGCTCGAGACAATGAAATAATAAACAATACAACGAGCTGAAGCGGCTCACAGCTTATAAGCTAGTATACGTCGATGCATGCTACATTCGCCTCACACAACGCTTGTACACAATCGCCTCATGTAGTCGACTCATTAGTTTCTCACCAATTCAGGTTTGTGTCCAGATAGCTTTTATTTAGGAGTCCATGCCCTGATCCAGACTAGACCAGTCAAACATAAAAGCTTTCACGCAGTCGACAGGATTTGAACCTGTGCGGGCAGAGCCCAATAGATTTCTAGTCTATCGCCTTAACCACTCGGCCACGACTGCTGATATAATTTGTGAAATATACACGATAAAATGGAATGCACCTTAACATCTGTTAATCTAGTTGAAAAATTATTTGTGATTAACGGAGAAAAAATTCCGGTAATTAAATTCTTGGTTATTCAAAAAGCATTGAAAAATCAGTTAAATTCGATTTTTTATTGGAATTATAGAATATAAATTGTCAAAGTATTATGATAGGTTTTTACAAATTGATCTTAGGATAGACTTGTAAAAAAATTGTTAATATGCCTTTCCCTTATTGTGAGCAGTATTTTATCTTATGTTAGTTTGGAGATGTAAAACTGTTCAGGATTATGAATCAACCAGAGCAAAGCTGGAGAAACAGAAGAAATAAGTATTAAATTGTTTAACAAATGAAAATACTAACAGCGTAGTCCTCGTTAGTATAGTGGTAAGTATCCCCGCCTGTCACGCGGGAGACCGGGGTTCAATTCCCCGACGGGGAGACTGTTTTGAAGCGACAAGTTGGAACTTTATAAAAGTTTTTTCGTGATCAGAAGGAAACCTGAGCGAGAAAGACAAACATTAGAAAAACCTCGGGCAACGCCGGGCACCCTCGCTAGTATAAATATATATATACATAAGGTTAGATAACATCAGAGCTGAAAAAGCTCCCACTAAAACAGTTCAATTTTAGATTATAAAAGTAAAGATAAAAAAATAAATTTTAAAAAAAGCTTTTAATTGCCTCTTTATCTGAGTCAACGAACTAAAATTTTCGAATCTAAAACAACCGTTACGCTCAATCTTGTACATTGTTTAATCTATATATATATAAAAGAACACTGACTGACTGACTGACTGACTGACTGACTGACTGATGACTGACTGATAATCAACGCCGAGCTCAAACGCCTCATCCTAGGAACGTGAAATTTGGAACTTATATTACTTTTATAGCGTAAACATCCGCTAAGAAAGGATTTTTGAAAATTTTGCTCCTGAGGGGAAAAAACTGGAAAACAAACTTTCTTCTAAAACAATGTATATCTCGAAAACCAAAAATAGGGAGATTTTGAAATTTGGTATATGGATTCTTTTTGAAAAATAAAAAGATACGTGTTTCACCATTTTTTGAAAATTCGGTTTTCCGGACCTCAATTGTGGGTTGGAAAATTGGGTTATTTGGTAATGTAACTCCTACTCGAAAACTGTAGGTGCTGCAGGAGTAAAAATTAGTATTTGGTTTAATACTACAGAAATAATTATATACGTGTTTTACTATTTTTTGAAAATTTGGTTTCCAGGATTTCAAATATGAGGTGGAAAATAGGGTTACTTGGTTTTTAAAGTAACTGCTACTCAAAAACTGTAAATGCTGAAAAAGTGAAATTAGTATTTAATTTCTACTCTACAAATAATGATATACGTGTTTCACCGTTTTTCGAAAATTTGGTTTCCAGGACCTCAAATGTGAAGTGGAAAAAGGGTTATTTGATTTTAAAATAACTGCTTCTCGAAAAACTGTAAGTGTTACAGATGTGAAAATTAGTATTTTAAGGTTTTGTGCCGGTTAAAAGTCGATGAGTTCAGTTTATCACCGGACGGACGGGCGAAGCCGTTATTTTAGGGTCTTCATACGGCCCTGCCCAAACCTTAAATCAAGGTGGGACGGGCCGAAATTTTTAACCAAGTATATAGACATTTTAGTGATTTTAAGGTGTTCAGATGGACCGGGCTAAACATGAAGTCAAGGTGGACGGGCCGAAGTTTTTCATCAAGTTTATAGAACTTCTAGGCCTGTAAAAACGGGCCGGGCCCATATTAGACGGCCCGTGTCGGGCCAGGAATTTCGGTTTTTGAAACGGGCTGGGCCAAGTTGTCGACGGGCCGAGATCTAAAAATTGATCCGTGCAGTACTCTACTATGTTCAAATTCTACGGTTCAAATTTCATGCGAGCAAAGCCGCTACCGGCACTGCTAGTTCCTTCATATAAAATAAAAATTCATAAATTTAACTCGATGTATGGATTAGTTGTTAATAATAGGGTGAGGGTTAGATAACAAGTTGTTACGGACAACTTTGATTAATTTTAATTGATTTAAAACCTAATTCATGTCGAAAACATTCAATGTATGTATTGTCATCCAGAATAAAGCTTTCCTGAAAGTTTTAGAGCTCTAGGTTGTCGAAAAGTGAGTGAATATTTGTTTCTAAGATTTGATCACCACAGATCAACAAACAAACAGAGAGACGAGTGAAGTTAAATAAAAGCATTTAAAAACAAGTGAAGCAAAAACAAATTTTTTTAAAAACACTTTTATATTTTTACTAGACAATAAATAGTTCAACGAAAACATCAAAAATAATTATTGAATTAAATTTTGTCCAATCGATCCGAAAATTTGATTGAATGCATTGTTAATCAGTTCGGAGGTATATTTTAATTTTGAAGTCTCTAGCTCATCGGGAAGTTAGTTTAAAATCGATTGCAAAATTTGACGACAGAGAGATAGACAGATTGATGGACAGGTAGACAGATAGACAGATGGACAGATGGACAGATGGACAGATGGACAGGTAGACAGGTAGACAGATAGACAGATAGACAGATAGACAGATAGACAGATAGACAGATAGACAGATAGACAGATAGACAGATAGACAGATTCGAACCTGTACGGGCAGAGCCCAATAGATTTCAAGTCTATCTCCTTAACCACTCGGCCACGACTGCCATGAAATGTTCGAACAATTAAATCAATTGTTTCAAAAATAATAAATTGGTGGTATTATTGCTGATTCAGGATTTTAATTACTCATTTATTTGGAATTTATTTATGTAAAAATGTATATAATTGTATTAAATTTGTTTTTGTTGTAAATTAAAGATAATTATTATTTATAATTATAATTTTTTTCCAAAATTTTGCAAGCTTTAATAAAATGTATTGTCATAAAAAAACATTTAAAATTTCAGCTCGATTGGGTAACGAGAAGTTAATCAATTTTTACATTCAAGGTTTGCAAATATTAAAGTAAGCAAGTCCGGCGGTGAATTGATATAAAGTATTTCAAAAAATCAAATACACTTAAATATATGTTTGCATATAGAAATTTAAAAAAAATTGTTATTTAAACAATTTTTTGTAATAAATGAAAAACGGACAAATTCAGAAATATAAGGGATTTGTGAGAAAACTTGGTTTTGACAGCTTACTTATGCATTATTTTGACTTTTTCACATTACTTTATCTTATATACCAATATTGTCTAAATTCACTTTTAGTTGTTTCTGTAAAAATCTAAAACAAATACTAAACTCAAAGAATCAATATTTTAAAAAAATATTTTTCTTTGTGTACTTTTGTGCACTGATCCAACTTATTCAAAATGCAATTTGGCCTGGCGACAAACTGGGTTGCGACTACTTTGGGGTCCATTAGTTAAACGTCAAATATTTAGCCGTCAATTATTTGGCCAGCGACTAGTTGGCCGGCGACTAGTTTGCCGGCGACTAGTTGGACGGCGACTAGTTAAACGGCGACTAGTTGGGCGGTGACTAGTTGGCCTGTACCCAGTTTTTCAATTGTCAGAGTGTTCGAAAAAAACTAGTGGTTAAGGCCAGATTGGGTATAATCAAGCATATAGTGCTATAGCATATGGAGCATGCCGCTCATTTGAGCATGGACGCAAGAGGTCATAGCATGTAAACAATAGGCGCTCAAATGTTTATTCAAATGGAAGTTATTTAATCTGAATTTAAGTTGATTGAATGCATTTCTGTGTATGAATGTATTAGATAATTAACTATAAATAATAAATTCATCATTTTATTTAATACACAAATAAGGAGACATGAACATATTTAGAAATTTTATTTATTAAACTCCACATTTAAAATTATTGAATTTAATATAGTTTATTTCCCATTATCAGAATTTAATTTTGCAGTTTTTCTCGATGATGGGTTTTTTTCATAACCAGTTCTTTTTGTGAGATTTTTTCTGATGTTATCGTTCATTTCGTTAATTAGGTTTTTAACCATCACGTTGAACATTCTTCCAGTAATTATTGACAAATGTTTCCTGAATGAATGGCCATCTTCACAAACTTTCTTCAAAATGTTATGGCTGTTTTGAGTATTTTCCATGACTTGAAGAAAGGCATGGAAAAACACTTGCTGTTGCTGGGTCATGTAGAGAAAACACTTTTTTGCATCTTCATTTTGCATGATTTCGTGGTAGAAAGTCCAAGCATACAAGCATGACATGTAAAGAATGTCACTGGCAGTACATAAGCCTCCCCTGTTGATCTGGTCAAGAAATCTTGATTTTGCTAAAGTTTCTTCTTCTGTAAATCCAGAAAAGTCTTCAATTGGTATTGTCAGTGTGTCATCACTTGCTTTGAAAAAAGCTTGGCATGCAGAACAACTTTCTTTTCTTGTCAAAGACCTTGCAAGATAGCCGGCAACATAAAATATTATGCAAACGTCCATCTCTTCTTGATATCCAAGGCACAGTTCATCCACGCACAAACTAGTCATGAGCTTTCCGACATTCAAATCAACTTCCAGTCTCTCTTCTGCTTCTGCTGTAGAAAAAACACTGTAGACATCGTCCATGGAAAAGTTCAAAAATTTAAGAGATTGAAGTCTAATTGTTTTTTCAGCTTGAAGGACTTGTCTTACAGATATAAAAAAAAAACCATGCAGATGTCTGTACCAACTACATTTTTCTTCAATAGGATCTGATTGAAACGGGCCAGTCAGGACATAATCCAATTTTTTTTAGCAAGCATAAATCGAGCAAAACCGACCAATGCTCTACAGGTCTGCCGGTTTGCTAAAAAAGTTTCTTTTGTCAATCCGCTGTACCTGGTTGCCATCTGTTCCCACTCCATCAGCCAATCAGCATAGTCAAGAACAAATTTAAGTTTTTCATCATGAGTACCTTGGAGCATATTGTCAACATTTAGTTTTCTGCTGATGTCGTCCAATGAAAATACGTAGTCTGAATTCAAAATATTTTCTGGTTGTTCTTCTAACGCTCTCAACATTTTTTCTCTTCTAGATTCTGAGGTTGCAGAATCTGATCTTGGAGATGTTGTTTCTAATGAGAGGTAAGATGGACAGTTTGGAAATGTTGATGGAACAGCATTTGACTTCAGACACTTTCTTTTAAGTGTCCCAGTTCTTTTTGCTCGTGATAAATTAGTGCCCAGTCTCTCTGAAACAGAATCTTGCTCTGTAAAATGCAGAGAGCACAAATAAGCTTCTGTCTGATTATAATTAGTTTCGGGTCGAGGAACAGCCCTAATCCACTTATTCCAAAGTTTTTCATCAGTTGGAAATTTATGAATTGAAAATTCCACAGATTTTAAATCATCAACATAACCATAACCAGATCGGCAGCCTGGAGCCGCACACCGTTTCGGCATTGAACTTGTTGATATCTGAAATATATTAGAAACAAATTAAACTGCTTTAAAAAGACAAATCCTTTATTATCATTATGCATGAATATAAACCAAATTTAATAATTAATATTGAGGAATACTCTAAATTAGTAAATGTTCACATCGCTCGATTTGCAACGATTACATTTTACAACGATACGATCCACGATGCACGTTGCTTGATTCCCGAACAAAAAACCTTTTAATTCGATTAATTAATGAGAAAAAATTATATCAAAGCATGAATTTATTTGGAACTAAACTGTTTAACTTTAATTTAATGTACAAGAAATGAGTATTAAATTGTTTTAAAAAATGAAGAAACTAACAACGTATTCCTCGTTAGTATAGTGGTAAGTATCCCCGCCTGTCACGCGGGAGACCGGGCTTCAATTCCCCGACGGGGAGACTATTTTGAAGCCACAGGTTTAAACTAAAATCACAAATATTTAATGGAACCTTATGAAACTTTTTTTCGTGATCAGTGACACTGCTAGATAGATCTGCTTTCCCGCTAAAAGAATTGAAACCAAAATTAGATATATATAAAGTTCACATATTAAAAATTAATTAAAGAAGCATATTGATAAAGACGACAAAAACCTTTATTGTTATAGCAACTATAAAAATCTTTTGTTTACTATTCACTGTATTATTTTTAGAATACAATGTCACTCTGAAATTTTATAACTGTTTCAAAAGCATGTTTTAATTTGTTAAATTAACTTTTACTTGTTTAGTATGTGAACATTATTGTTTTTTACAATTCAGATATCGCAGATCCTAAGTTTATCAATTTAGACATTACAATTGAAAAAATATATGCGATAGACTTTATATTAATATATATACATCAGAACTGAAAAAAGCTCCCACTAAAACAGTTCGATTTCAGATTTAAAAAAACTGACAAAACCAAGATAAAACGCAGTCGACAGGGTTCGAACCTGTGCGGGCAGAGCCCAATAGATTTCAAGTCTATCGCCTTAACCACTCGGCCACGACTGCCATTGAATAAATTGTTTCATAAATAATAAATTGGTGGTATTATTGCTGATTCAGGATTTTAATTACTCATTCATTATGAATAGTTCTAGACCATAACAATTTCTAGCAGTATTATTATAAATTTATTATAAAATAAAAAAAAACTAGGATGAAAAGCACGGTTGAAATATTTGCAAATATAATGTAAATCACCAACATACATAAATGTCAATGTCTATATTTTAAAAGTTGTGGATCGGGCTTCTTTTTTTCAAATTTCTGGGTTTCAGTTTTTCAAAAGTTTGGGTTCACGTTTTTAAAATCCTGGGTTCGGGTATAAACAAGTGAAGCAAAAACAAAGTTTTTTAAAAACACACTTTTATATTTTTTTTACTACATAAACAACAAACATATTAGCATAGATAATAAATAGTTTGACGAAAATATCACAAATAATTATTTAATTAAATTTTGTCCAATCTATTCGAAAATTTGTTAGAATTCATTATTAATTAGTTCGGAGGTATGTTTAAATTTTGAAGTCTCTAGCTCATCGGGAAGTTTGTTTAAAATAGATTGCAAAATTTGACGACAGATAGATAGACAGACAGAGAAGTCAAGTTAAGTAAAAGTGTGTAAAAAACCCGGGTAGTATACCGAACTTCGGGTTCAAGTCGGGTATCAGTGATATTTAAAATGTTTGTCATGATCTTAGGTTATGGAGCCATCATTTTAGACGTAAACTGAAAAGTTGTTTATTAATATTTGAAGACATGAATGAGTGCGCTATGGATTACTGCGATGCTAATACAATGACGTGTACCAACTTACCTGGGTCTTATACGTGCAGCTGTCGAGATGGATTTGTCAGGAGAGTAAATGCTACTGCTAGTTCCAAATGTGAAGGTATTAAAAAAAAACAATTTAAGGACATTTCACTTGTATATTATAACATAACAGTTGCTAATCACGATTTTGCGTAAAAATATTTTTTCTTAATATTTATATTAACAGCCATATTATGAATTAATAGTTTAGCTATTGAACTGGCGTGAGTTCATACGTTTTTTAAATCTCTTATATTAACTTTACAGCTGGTCTTGCTTGATAACTTAAATGTTTACAAATTTAAAAGTAGAAATTAACAAACTTGCCGTCATCCAATCAAGCTGAAACTTTGATCATTAAAACAATGCATTCTATTAATTTTTGAAAATTAAGAAAAATAAAATTTTACATTTTGATTTGAAAATTAATTGTCTATTGTCCAGAAAAACAGCAAATCAAATATAATTATATACATATTTATATTTAAATTTATATATTTA
Source organism: Erpobdella octoculata (assembly GCA_963978895.1). Taxonomy (NCBI): domain Eukaryota; kingdom Metazoa; phylum Annelida; class Clitellata; order Hirudinida; family Erpobdellidae; genus Erpobdella; species Erpobdella octoculata. The sequence goes on from OZ022247.1 coordinate 9,065,655, forward strand.
AAAAAATGTTGTTTTAAAAGACAAATTTACATTAAATACTTACTTTACATTAAATTTACCAAATACTACAATATTGTAAAAAACACGGAATATCTGAAACAATTCCAAATGCTGACACTGTGTGACTGTGTTGCGCTCAAATTGATTTAAAATTGTCCGTCGCTAATTCGCTAATATGGTAGGGGAGAGACAATCTGCTTTGATAGTTTCAGAAATTGCCAAGTTAAAATATGAGAAAAACAATGGAAGTAGCTTATATCTAACAAATATTTTCTGTTGTATCACGTTTACTTAACTTGACTTCTCTCTGTCTGTTTTTCTGTCTGTCTATCTGTCTATCTGTCTGTCGTCAAATTTTGCAATCGATTTTAAACTAACTTTCCGATGAGCTAGAGATTTAAAAATTTAAATATACCTCCGAACTGATTAACAAAGCATTCTATCAAATTTTCGGATCGATTGGACAAAATTTAATCAAATAATTATTTGTGATATTTTCGTCGAACTATTTATTGTCTCTGCTAATATGCTCGTTGTTTATGCAACAGAATGTGGCCTACACAATCGATTATATAAAAGTGTGTTTTTTTTTTAATTTTGTTTTTGCTTCACTTGTTTAGTTAAGTTTTGGTAAATCTTGATCCGGCCCTGCACAGATACAAGTCTGTCAGTATTTTAACCAGCTATTTCTTATTAAACATGGATTCTTATCGTGGATTTTTTGAAGTAATAGTTATTTCATAAGAATCCATGCATTAGATAAGCAATTTAATTCACCTCACTTTTGCGAGCCAAATCCCAGGTCTGGACCAGTAAAGTGTGAGTTTGAAAATCCGATCAAATGTAACCGATTCTGCGACAGAAAATACCCTTGTATTTCCTGTCACTCAATCATTTTTATCTTAAAACACCTAGCTTTGAAGATATTCTTTAAAAAATAATTGTTTTATATTTCCGGGCTAATCGGAGTTTTCTTTATTTATTTCATAATAACACAAGATCTCGACGAGTGCAGTCTTGGCTTTTGTGACTCGAGGACAAGCGAATGTGAGAACACCTATGGTTCTTTCAAATGTCTGTGCAGAGAAGGTTTCATTCAAATGCCGGATGAGCACCGCAAATGCTTTACGAAGTCAACGATCTACGACATCATAGGTATACATTGGAAGTGTTTTATTGAAAACTCAAGTAGGGTCAGGTTTGTGTTAAAACTGTTCACTAGCATTAGCAGTAAGTGGGAGCAATAGTAGTAGTAGCAGTAAGAATAGAAGTATTGTATTAGAATGCATTCAGATAATTTTGAATGCAATTAAAATTGTTATAATTCTTTTTGAATGCAATTAAAATTGTTATAATTCTTTTTGAATGCAATTAAAATTGTTATAATTCTTTTTGAATGCAATTGAAATTGTTATAATTCTTTTTGAATGCAATTAAAATTGTTATAATTCTTTTTGAATGCAATTGAAATTGTTATTATTCTTTTTGAATCCAATTAAAACTTTAGTTTTCGTTTTTTAATGCAATTAAGATTGTTATTTTATTTTTTTAGATTCTTGGATTTCAGATAGAAATATATCGATCGTGGAAGATTTCAAAATTTTCGGCAAAGTTGTCTTTAAAAACGTTTTTTTCATTCTCAACATTGGCTTTCTTCTCATATTTTTTTGGTTTGATTTTTCTATTCTATTCTAAAAAATTGTGAATAATCCAAATAAAAACAAATTTTTACTTATTTAATTGAAATTTTTCAAAGCTACAATCCTGAAAACACACACACACACACACACACACACACACACACACACACACACACACACACACACACACACACACACACACACACACACACACACACACACACACACACACACACACACACACACACACACACACACACACACACACACACACACACACACACACACACACACACACACACACACACACACACACACACACACACACACACACACACACACACACACACACACACACACACACACACACACACACACACACACACACACACACACACACACACACACACACACACACACACACACACACACACACACACACACACACACACACACACACACACACACACACACACACACACACACACACACACACACACACACACACACACACACACACACACACACACACACACACACACACACACACACACACACATATATATATATTTTTTCAATATCAAGATTAAAATTATATATATATATATATATATATATATATATATATATATATATATATATATATATATATATATATATATATATATATATATATATATATATATATATATATATATATATATATATATATATATATATATATATATATATATATATATAATTTTAATCTTGATATTGAAAAAAAAATTTCAAATAAGGTTATCACAAATTAGAATTATTGTTTTATAATATAACAAGTAAATTAAAAACGAATTTTTAAAACCCAATGCTTTTATATATAATTAAAACACAAATTTTGCAATCAATTTTTTCTTATATTACTCTTTTATTTTATATTAAAGTCGAAATATCTTAATTATATCGAAATATCGAAATTAGTTAAAATTAACTAAATTAATTGACTTATTGTAAAACTAATAATTGAATATTGCATTGTCTTCTATTTTGAGCATGTATGCAAAATTTGAAAAAATCTATCATCAGGAAGTGATTAAAAAACTGATTGCAAGATTTGAAACAGACAGAGAAACAAACAGACAGACAGAGAAACAGAGACGACGAGTTAATAAAAGCATTGGTAAAAAACTAGTTCGATGAATAATATAATCTTATTGATATTTAACATTTGTTTTCAAGCTCTGGATTTGTGATATTCAACAAAATTGAAGAAAAACGCCGTAAAAAGGAGGCAAGATGTTTTTTCTTTAACAATTAATGATTTAGAATTTATAAAGACTTAATTAAGTTTTTAGTTTTAGTTTTTAAACCCTTATTTTAACTCATTTTTTTATATAACCATCTTAAAAAATGTATCGTGTAATTATACATTAATATAATAATTAAACTTGAACAATAAATTGATTTTCTTTTTGAAAATAAAAACTGCTAATTCATTTCAGATTCGCAAAAGAAAATATGCAAGGAGAAACGAAGATTCCGATGAATTGGAAGACCTCCTCGAATAACTTCTAAAACTTTTAATTTCAACAAATTTTAACTATTTTCAATTTGACCAATGTTCTTATATTAATCTAACAGTCGAATGTTTATTAGAAAAAATTAATATTTATTACATGCAAACATTTATTTAAAATCAGAAAACCCTTTGTTGCAAAATTAAATTTTTTAAATTTAACTTTGACCAAGACTCTTGTCTTAATAAAGCGTGTTGCTAAATGGTAGTTGTAATGTAGTAAATGGTAGTTGTAATGTAGTAAATGGTTGTTGTAATGTAGGAAATGGTAGTTGTAATGTATTAAATGGTAGTTGTAATGTAGTAAATGGTAGTTGTAATGTAGTAATTGGTAGTTGCAATGTAGTATGAGCAAAAGATGAGATTTAAATCAGAACAGTAAACAATTAGCAATAGGTATCTGTTATGTGATATTTTATTCAGTTTTAAACATAATATGTTTTTACATCAAAAAATAGCAGAACCAAAAAACAGGTTTCTTGCAAATCTCTTATATTTTAGATTAGTTTCTTAGAACATAAATGAAAAAAGTAAATAAAAAAATAAAAGTAAATTTTTGAAAGAAATTATTCAAATTGTTATGAAAAGCAAGTTTATATTCCAGTTTTCAGTTTGATAGTAAGTTTGTTAATTTTTACTTCTAAGTCTACACAAAAGCTATTAAGCCTATACGCATGCTAGCAAAACCGGCAGTGAAGTTAATATAAGAGACTTATATAAATGATAAATATTTAACAAAATAAAATTATTTATTTTATATAATAAAAACAATTTTAAATAAATGATAAATATTTGGCAAAAATAAAATTATTTATTTTATATAATAAAAATGATTTTTTAAAACCATTATTTATATCAAATTAAACTGGAAACCATGCACACAATCTGTTACGTTTTAGACTGTTTTTTGTTTACTTAGCAATTATATTTTCTCAAATTTTATATTGAAAGCAAGTTGAAGTTTGTATCGTATCACATCAATTAAAAATTGATTTATTATAACAAAGATGACAGTTTAAATAGAAATATTCATTAGTGATCATTTCATTTACTTGGTTATAGAATGCTTCACGTTCAATTCAAGAATTTGAAGATAGATATTATGAAACAAAAATTTTAATATCTAAATTATATTTTTAATATAATTTGTAATTTAATTCTGATTATCAAAAAATGCAGAAACACTTATATAAGCAATTTAAAAATTATAATTATTTTAGTGATTTTTTTAAAATAAAAGACTACATTAAATGGCACTTAATGCAAGCACTGATTATTAAAACAAGCTGCAATTTTAAAAATCAGAAAAAATAGTTGAAGCATATGTGTAATCAATTATTAAAGTTTATTAATAATATTGCCATTATAAACGGCAAAATACATTATTTTGTAAAAAAAAATTGTTGGTTCACTGTCTGATTAAACAAAAATAAGTTTTTAAACTACTTGAAATAAGTCAAGTTTCGTTTATATTTTTTTAAATGTAAAGTTGGGACAATTTCGGTACAAAAATTAATCTGACAAAATTCTCTATAGTTTTGGCGCATTGTCTCTTGGGTAATCTTAATGATAACTAACCCTGCAACAATCATAGTCCTTGTCATCTGACAATTCATCCTTGCGTCAACTGGCCTTAGATTCAGATAGCTTACCTCATTCTCATTTTACTTCCTAAATTGACTTTTAGCTAAATAGCTAAGAAAAAAATAACTTCTAAATTTTGTTTTGTTAGTTTTTGTGCCCGAAAATAAAAATATACTGAATTTTATTACTCCAGCATGTGAAAAAGCTAAAAATTAAAATATAATTAAAAATTCAACTATTTTTTTGAATTTATAAATCTTAGATGTTCTGAAACTAAAACTTTATCAAATTTAATTTAGTTTGTTGCTGCATGTTTGCCTCAATTTAATTTTTGTGACATTAAACAAATAACAAAACACCATATTTAAACAAAACCTGTTTTAGATAGGATCATATGTACTACTAAAAACACACCAATCAACTTTTTTTCTGAATTATATTAGTTTATGGAATTTATATCAAAACAACATAATTAGCATCTTTATGTATACTTTAGCTATGAGTAAAAAATAATAATTAACAAATAAGTTTTTGTTTGATCAAACCGTATTATATGTAACACAAATGGTCGCAAAGCTAACTGTCTATAGGCCTAACCGTGGCTGAGGCCAATAGTCGTAAGAGCCAACTGTCGTAATGCCGATTGTCGCATCATGCAAATGGATGCATAAGTGTCAACGACTATTAAGCCTGAAATAAAATTCCATCTTTCTTACGCTCAATTTTTATAGTACAAACAAAATTAATTTTATATAAATTATTCTATCAATCAATTTGACAATTGTTGAATAGTTTGGTGAAATTTCAGTTTTTGCTCTATTTTTTATTTCAGATTTAACCGATTCTGCATCGCTTTTCGGAAAAAGTATTTTTAGATAAACCTTACAATTTGTTCATCAGTTAATTGTAAATTTTATAAATTATGTTAATTTGTAGTAAAAGCATTAGGACTTGGAGATAAGAAAACTTTGATAATTATTGCAGTGTCTTGTGGCGGTACATTTCTCATTGTGTAAGCTAACTCGTATTTTATTACCAATATTCAAGTTTAATTTTATTGAATTAACAAGTAAACAGTAAACAGTAAACAATTTCAATTTTATTTGATCAATTTTGTTATATCAATTGGATCAATTTTTTTATATTTTTTTATTTGACAGTGTTTAATTTTTTGCCAATCATTTTTGATGACGATAAGTCTATAAAATTGAAAACTTTGATCACAATTTATGTTTGTTTAATAATAATTGGAAAAAAATACTTTTTAAATTTCAAAATTTTTTAAAATTTTATTAAATTCTTAAATTTTTTATTTCTTCAAATTTTTAAATTTTAAGTAAATTGTCATTGCATTAATGTATAAGTTAAACTTTTTTAACTAAAAATGTTAATAATTTAAGTTCAATATTTTTTAATAGACTAATAAGTGTGTTTATTATCAGAATACTACAACTATTAATACGAGGCTATTATCAAAAAAAGCGTCTTTGTTATTTTGCTTGAGTCATTAACAATTTTTCGGTAAAACTTAAAAAAATGAAGAGGTCAAAACTTAACGCAATAAAAAAGAACTAAGTTTTTGGAGAACATATTTATAACAGGAGGGGGAAACGATAATGATTGAAATTAATAGAAACTGAAATAGCATCTGGTTTCTTTCAAAAGTCGAACCGATTTGTAGATCGCGGAGAGGCGGAGATAATGGAAAACTTTATGGCTGATGCTACCTTTGATTAAATAATAATTAAACCACATTAGTCATTCTTCAGTTTTAAGGTCCAATGTATGAAGAAAATAAGGTTGACGATGACGATTGTGTTAGAGAGGAAAATCTAAAAATCACTTTGTACTAAAATGAATATAAATGAAATTAAAGGTTTCATTTATAATTAAAAATAACTGCGTAGGCCGCACCCCCTTTAGTAATTAGTTCATAGTGGTAGAAGTTTTAATTAGGAATGCACCGGATTTGGGTTTTTCAAATCGGTTTTTCAAATCCGGCCGGGGCCTTTTGGGTTTTTCAAATCGGTTTTTCAAATCCGGCCGGGGCCTGTGTTGGCCGGATTTAAAATTCAAAACAATTTCAGCCGGGGCTGGAATTTAGTTACTATTTTACATACACTAAAAAACTTTTACTTTTACGGTTCAACCGCATGTTGAGCATCACAAAATAACAACAAGCAAATAGTTCAATAATTCAAATATACAAAATTTTTAAATATAATTTTTTTGCAAAATTTACTAAAAAATAAGCTGTGTGGTATGCTATATACGTTCTAATTACAATTATATATAAGCCCACATCATCCCGTGTATTTAACGCCAAATTCTTGTGCATAGCCTATAAATAAAAACATCATAACATCATTAAGATATGCTCAGAGCTAATAAACATGAAATTCACTCGTGTATTCTCTGTGCACGCACGCTGCTTGACCATGCGAAAGTACCCAGTCAATAATTTATCTATAATACTTGTTAAGGCATAAAGAAAGGTGCATAACAATGAAAGGGAATGAAACGCCGGGAATTGTAATGTCGCTCACTAGAACGAGTTTATTGTTCTATTGTATTATAATGTTGACAAGTTAAACGCTTGATTGTCCTATTATTGCATTTAGGCTTTTGAGTTTTCTTCTTTTTATCTCGCTTACATGTGGTTCGAAAGTCGACGTCCGCTTTCTTTTTAACTGACCCGTGCACGGAACTAAGGGAACGTTGACAGGTTTGTTTTTTGTCCTGTTTTCGTGAGCGGCGTAGGCAGCTTTGGTTATTACTAGTCTTCCATCGTTGTCCTGCATTACGCCGGGAATTGTAATGTCGCTCACTAGAACGAGTTCGGTCGCGGGAATGCCAATGCATTTCTTGATCATGGGTTGACCTGGCGACTTCTGAGGCTTAACTGACCTAGGACAGTTTTGAACGTGATGACCAGGGAGTTGACAAATGTTGCAGACGTATTCTTTGCGTAAAATCTTTTTTTGGATTTTGACGAGTCTTTTGTAGTCGACTGGAGAAAAGTACTCGTCTAAGTCGTCCATCAATGTCTGTAGCCTGGCCTCGTCGCTAAGACATACTGCTGCGGCTGACTTTTTAGCGACATTACTGCTAGTATTCGTGGAAACGGAGTTACATTTGTTATTTCGCTTGAGCTGATCTACCATTTTTCTGAACACGACGACGGTAGCACCGGCCAACAGTATGTCCCCGTCGCAATATTCCGCTTTACTGTGTGGATCGCGCACGCCTATTTCGAGGTGAGACTCGAAGCCTTTCATAGTGGCATATTTCTTTTTCAGATCAATAACAAATATGTAAGATTCTCTGAAACTAATATCAACAGTTTCGTGCGAAATATCTCGCTTGCATATGACGATGGAAGGCATATTTCGCTAGTTGATTTAATTGAAGAGTAAGACCTTTCTGGACGAGAGCTCGAAGGATATGAACTGAAAATGTCGACATTCGGCTTTTTATAGGCTTCGCCGGTCTTGTGACATTGCTATTGGTTCTGGACTGTCCAATCAGCATTCGTCATGCGGCCAATGAGTCGTTTCAAACGATATTGCGCTTTATTGTTCTATCTATATATATAAAAATGAATGTTTGTATATATGTATATATGTACATATGTTAATGGCGTTTATGCATTGCTACACCATTCATCCGATCGTAATGAAATTTTCACACAATCTTGAGAGTCAAGGGGAATCAAATATAGAGAAATTTTTTTTAAATCCGTCACAAAATGAGCGGAGCGGAGTGGGTGAGCGAGCGGGAACTATATATATATGTATGTGCGTATGTATGTGTGTATGTATGTATGTGTATGTGCATGTATGTGTGTCTGTGTCTGTGTTTATGTATGTACTAGCGGAGAATCCCGGCGTTGCCCGGGTTTTTTAGAGGTTTTTCTAATGTTTGTCTCTTTCTCTCCCGTTTCCTTTCCCACCTGCTTTCCCACTCCTGTTCGCTTTCCCGTTTTCGGTCGTTTTCCCGCTGCCGGTCGCATTCCCGCTCCCGCTCGCTGTCCGTTCCGTGTCGCATTCCCGCTCCCACTCGCTGTCCGTTCCGGGTCGCTTTCCCGTTTCTATAATAGACAAACTAACCCACAAACATTCATATATATATATAGTCTTAGCAAATCTATTTTACGTTTTATAGGCTAACAGAAGTTATGAAAGAATGGAAAAGAGAAAATGAGCGTGAACGGGGCCGGGAACGGGAGAGCAAACGTGACCGGGAATGGGAGAGCAAGCATGACCGGGAACGGGAGAGCAAGCGTGAGCGGGAACGGGAAAGCGACCGGGAACGGGAAAGCGACCGGGAACGCGGAAAGCGACCGGGAACACGGAAAGCGACTGGAATCGGGAGAGCAAGTTTGGAAGGAAACGCGAGCAAGAGAGAAAATCGATAACAAAACTTCTGAGCGGGAAAGCGACAGGGAGCTGGAAAACGACCGAGAGCGGAAAAGCGACCGGGAACGCGACAAAAACGGGAAATGGAGAAGGAAACGGAAGCGAGAGGGACAAACATTAGAAAAACCTCTAAAAAAACCCCGGGCAACGCCGGGTAACCCCGCTAGTTGTATTATAATGTTGACAAGTTAAACGCTTGATTGTGTTTTCTTCTTTTTATCTCGCTTACATGTGGTTCGAAAGTCGACGTCCGCTTTCTTTTTAACTGACCCGTGCACGGAACTAAGGGAACAATGACAGGCTTGTTTTTTGTCCTGTTTTCGTGAGCGGCGTAGGCAGCTTTGGTTATTACTAGTCTTCCATCGTTGTCCTGCATTACGCCGGGAATTGTAATGTCGCTCACTAGAACGAGTTCGGTCGCGGGTATGCCAATGCATTTCTTGATCATGGGTTGACCTGGCGACTTCTGAGGCTTAACTGACCTAGGACAGTTTTGAACGTGATGACCAGGGAGTTGACAAATGTTGCAGACGTATTCTTTGCGTAAAATCTCTTTTTGGATTTTGACGAGTCTTTTGTAGTCGACTGGAGAAAAGTACTCGTCTAAGTCGTCCATCAATGTCTGTAGCCTGGCCTCGTCGCTAAGACATACTGCTGCGGCTGACTTTTTAGCGACATTACTGCTAGTATGCGTGGAAACGGAGTTACATTTGTTATTTCGCTTGAGCTGATCTACCATTTTTCTGAACACGACGACGGTAGCACCGGCCAACAGTATGTCCCCGTCGCAATATTCCGCTTTACTGTGTGGATCGCGCACGCCTATTTCGAGGTGAGACTCGAAGCCTTTCATAGTGGCATATTTCTTTTTCAGATCAATAACAAATATGTAAGATTCTCTGAAACTAATATCAACAGTTTCGTGCGAAATATCTCGCTTGCATATGACGATGGAAGGCATATTTCGCTAGTTGATTTAATTGAAGAGTAAGACCTTTCTGGACGAGAGCTCGAAGGATATGAACTGAAAATGTCGACTTTCGGCTTTTTATAGGCTTCGCCGGTTTTGTGACATTGCTATTGGTTCTGGACTGTCCAATGAGTCGTTTCAAACGATGTTGCGCTTTATTATTCTATTGTATTATAATGTTGACAAGTTAAACGCTTGATTGTCCTATTGCATTTAGGCTTAAGAGTTTTCTTCTTTTTATCTCGCTTACATGTGGTTCGAAAGTCGACGTCCGTTTTCTTTTTAACTGACCCGTGCACGGAACTAAGGGAACGTTGACAGGCTTGTTTTTTGTCCTGTTTTCGTGAGCGGCGTAGGCAGCTTTGGTTATTACTAGTCTTCCATCGTTGTCCTGCATTACGCCGGGAATTGTAATGTCGCTCACTAGAACGAGTTCGGTCGCGGGAATGCCAATGCATTTCTTGATCATGGGTTGACCTGGCGACTTCTGAGGCTTAACTGACCTAGGACAGTTTTGAACGTGATGACCAGGGAGTTGACAAATGTTGCAGACGTATTCTTTGCGTAAAATCTCTTTTTGGATTTTGACGAGTCTTTTGTAGTCGACTGGAGAAAAGTACTCGTCTAAGTCGTCCATCAATGTCTGTAGCCTGGCCTCGTCGCTAAGACATACTGCTGCGGCTGACTTTTTAGCGACATTACTGCTAGTATGCGTGGAAACGGAGTTACATTTGTTATTTCGCTTGAGCTGATCTACCATTTTTCTGAACACGACGACGGTAGCACCGGCCAACAGTATGTCCCCGTCGCAATATTCCGCTTTACTGTGTGGATCGTCGAGGTGAGACTCGAAGCCTTTCATAGTGGCATATTTCTTTTTCAGATCAATAACAAATATGTAAAATTCTCTGAAACTAATATCAACAGTTTCGTGCGAAATATCTCGCTTGCATATGACGATGGAAGGCATATTTCGCTAGTTGATTTAATTGAAGAGTAAGACCTTTCTGGACGAGAGCTCGAAGGATATGAACTGAAAATGTCGACTTTCGGCTTTTTATAGGCTTCGCCGGTTTTGTGACATTGCTATTGGTTCTGGACTGTCCAATGAGTCGTTTCAAACGATGTTGCGCTTTATTATTCTATTGTATTATAATGTTGACAAGTTAAACGCTTGATTGTCCTATTGCATTTAGGCTTTAGAGTTTTCTTCTTTTTATCTCGCTTACATGTGGTTCGAAAGTCGACGTCCGCTTTCTTTTTAACTGACCCGTGCACGGAACTAAGGGAACGTTGACAGGCTTGTTTTTTGTCCTGTTTTCGTGAGCGGCGTAGGCAGCTTTGGTTATTACTAGTCTTCCATCGTTGTCCTGCATTACGCCGGGAATTGTAATGTCGCTCACTAGAACGAGTTCGGTCGCGGGAATGCCAATGCATTTCTTGATCATGGGTTGACCTGGCGACTTCTGAGGCTTAACTGACCTAGGACAGTTTTGAACGTGATGACCAGGAAGTTGACAAATGTTGCAGACGTATTCTTTGCGTAAAATCTCTTTTTGGATTTTGACGAGTCTTTTGTAGTCGACTGGAGAAAAGTACTCGTCTAAGTCGTCCATCAATGTCTGTAGCCTGGCCTCGTCGCTAAGACATACTGCTGCGGCTGACTTTTTAGCGACATTACTGCTAGTATGCGTGGAAACGGAGTTACATTTGTTATTTCGCTTGAGCTGATCTACCATTTTTCTGAACACGACGACGGTAGCACCGGCCAACAGTATGTCCCGTCGCAATATTCCGCTTTACTGTGTGGATCGCGCACGCCTATTTCGAGGTGAGACTCGAAGCCTTTCATAGTGGCATATTTCTTTTTCAGATCAATAACAAATATGTAAAATTCTCTGAAACTAATATCAACAGTTTCGTGCGAAATATCTCGCTTGCATATGACGATGGAAGGCATATTTCGCTAGTTGATTTAATTGAAGAGTAAGACCTTTCTGGACGAGAGCTCGAAGGATATGAACTGAAAATGTCGACTTTCGGCTTTTTATAGGCTTCGCCGGTTTTGTGACATTGCTATTGGTTCTGGACTGTCCAATGAGTCGTTTCAAACGATGTTGCGCTTTATTATTCTATTGTATTATAATGTTGACAAGTTAAACGCTTGATTGTCCCATTGCATTTAGGCTTTAGAGTTTTCTTCTTTTTATCTCGCTTACATGTGGTTCGAAAGTCGACGTCCGCTTTCTTTTTTACTGACCCGTGCACGGAACTAAGGGAACGTTGACAGGCTTGTTTTTTGTCCTGTTTTCGTGAGCGGCGTAGGCAGCTTTGGTTATTACTAGTCTTCCATCGTTGTCCTGCATTACGCCGGGAATTGTAATGTCGCTCACTAGAACGAGTTCGGTCGCGGGAATGCCAATGCATTTCTTGATCATGGGTTGACCTGGCGACTTCTGAGGCTTAACTGACCTAGGACAGTTTTGAACGTGATGACCAGGGAGTTGACAAATGTTGCAGACGTATTCTTTGCGTAAAATCTCTTTTTGGATTTTGACGAGTCTTTTGTAGTCGACTGGAGAAAAGTACTCGTCTAAGTCGTCCATCAATGTCTGTAGCCTGGCCTCGTCGCTAAGACATACTGCTGCGGCTGACTTTTTAGCGACATTACTGCTAGTATGCGTGGAAACGGAGTTACATTTGTTATTTCGCTTGAGCTGATCTACCATTTTTCTGAACACGACGACGGTAGCACCGGCCAAACGTATGTCCCCGTCGCAATATTCCGCTTCACTGTGTGGATCGCGCAAGCTATTTCGAGGTGAGACTCGAAGCTTTTCATAGTGGCATATTTCTTTTTCAGATCAATAACAAATATGTAAGATTCTCTGAAACTAATATCAACAGTTTCGTGCGAAATATCTCGCTTGCATATGACGATGGAAGGCATATTTCGCTAGTTGATTTAATTGAAGAGTAAGACCTTTCTGGACGAGAGCTCGAAGGATATGAACTGAAAATGTCGACTTTCGGCTTTTTATAGGCTTCGCCGGTCTTGTGACATTGCTATTGGTTCTGGACTGTCCAATCAGCATTCGTCATGCGGTCAATGAGTCGTTTCAAAGGATGTTGCGCTTTATTGTTCTATCTATATATATAAAAATGAATGTTTGTATGTATGTATATATGTATATATGTTAATGGCGTTTATGCATTGCTACACCATTCATCCGATCGTAATGAAATTTTCACACAATCTTGAGAGTCAAGGGGAATCAAATATAGAGAAAAATTTTTTGAAATCCGTCACAAAATGAGCGGAGCGGAGTTGGTGAGCGAGCGGGAACTATATATAAATGTATGTGCGTATGTATGTGTGTATGTATGTATGTGTATGTGTATGTATGTGTGTCTGTGTCTGTGTTTATGTATGTACTAGCGGAGAATTCCGGCGTTGCCCGGGTTTTTTAGAGGTTTTTCTAATGTTTGTCTCTTTCTCTCCCGTTTCCTTTCCCACCTGCTTTCCCACTCCTGTTCGCTTTCCCGTTTTCGGTCGTTTTCCCGCTGCCGGTCGTATTCCCGCTCCCGCTCGCTGTCCGTTCCGGGTCGCTTTCCCGTTTCTATAATAGACAAACTAACCCACAAACATTCATATATATATATATAGTCTTAGCAAATCTATTTTACGTTTTATAGGCTAACAGAAGTTATGAAAGAATGGAAAAGAGAAAATGAGCGTGAACGGGGACGGGAACGGGAGAGCAACCGTGACCAGGAATGGGAGAGCAAGCATGACCGGGAACGGGAGAGCAAGCGTGAGCGGGAACGGGAAAGCGACCGGGAACGGGAAAGAGACCGGGAACGGGAAAGCGACCGGGAACGGGAAAACGACCGGGAACGGGAAAGCGACCGGGAACGGGAAAGCGACCGGGAACGGGAAAGCGACCGGGAACGGGAAAGCGACCGGGAACGCGGAAAGCGACCGGGAACGCGGAAAGCGACTGGAATCAGGAGAGCAAGCTTGTAAGGAAACGCGAGCAAGAGAGAAAATCGATAACAAAACTTCTGAGCGGGAAAGCGACCGGGAGCTGGAAAACGACCGAGAGCGGAAAAGCGACCGGGAACGCGACGAAAACGGGAAAGTGGAGAAGGAAACGGGAGCGAGAGGGACAAACATTTGAAAAACCTCTAAAAACCCCGGGCAACGCCGGGTAACCCCGCTAGTTGTATTATAATGTTGACAAGTTAAACGCTTGATTGTCCTATTGCATTTAGGATTTAGAGTTTTCTTCTTTTTATCTCGCTTACATGTGGTTCGAAAGTCGACGTCCGCTTTCTTTTTAACTGACCCGTGCACGGAACTAAGGGAACGTTGACAGGCTTGTTTTTTGTCCTGTTTTCGTGAGCGGCGTAGGCAGCTTTGGTTATTACTAGTCTTCCATCGTTGTCCTGCATTACGCCGGGAATTGTAATGTCGCTCACTAGAACGAGTTCGGTCGCGGGAATGCCAATGCATTTCTTGATCATGGGTTGACCTGGCGACTTCTGAGGCTTAACTGACCTAGGACAGTTTTGAACGTGATGACCAGGGAGTTGACAAATGTTGCAGACGTATTCTTTGCGTAAAATCTCTTTTTGGATTTTGACGAGTCTTTTGTAGTCGACTGGAGAAAAGTACTCGTCTAAGTCGTCCATCAATGTCTGTAGCCTGGCCTCGTCGCTAAGACATACTGCTGCGGCTGACTTTTTAGCGACATTACTGCTAGTATGCGTGGAAACGGAGTAACATTTGTTATTTCGCTTGAGCTGATCTACCATTTTTCTGAACACGACGACGGTATCACCGGCCAACAGTATGTCCCCGTCGCAATATTCCGCTTTACTGTTTGGATCGCGCACGCCTATTTCGAGGTGAGACTCGAAGCCTTTCATAGTGGCATATTTCTTTTTTAGGTCAATAACAAATATGTAAGATTCTCTGAAACTAATATCAACAGTTTCGTGCGAAATATCTCGCTTGCATATGATGATGGAAGGCATATTTCGCTAGTTGATTTAATTGAAGAGTAAGACCTTTCTGGACGAGAGCTCGAAGGATATGAACTGAAAATTTCGACCTTCGGCTTTTTATAGGTTTCGCCGGTCTTGTGACATTGCTATTGGTTCTGGACTGTCCAATCAGCATTCATCATGCGGCCAATGAGTCGTTTCAAACGATGTTGCGCTTTATTGTTCTACTAGCTGGTTACCCGGCGTTGCCCGGGGATTTTAAAGGTTTTTTATTGTTTTTCTCTCTGGCTCCCGTATCCTTAACCGCTTGCTTTCCCGTTCCAGGTCGCATTTCTGCTCACGGTCGCTTTTCCGGCCCGGTCTCTTTTACTTTTCCCGATCTCGGTTGCTTTTACGCTTTACCGCCACAGCTTGCTCTTCTTTTCGCTCTTCCGTTCCTCCATTAAATTTTAGAGCCTTCCCAATGTGGCTTAGATGGGCTGTAGCGGAATGCTGTGCACAGTCATCAAAATTGATCTGTTCTCTCGTTAACACTTTGTTGTTTGGTTTGCTCGTTTAGTTACGTCTGAGCGTCCTCAATTTTAATTAGTGTTCTTTAATGTATTGGTTCCACTCTGCAAGTGTGATCTTCTGCTTATTACGATTGACTAAAGCTGAAAAAAAATTTATTAGTTAACGCTGCAATAATGTTAAAATCCGCTCATATATCTCAACAAATTATAAATACTTGTTAGATTATAATTGCATACAATAGATTTATCACACACTGTTCAACAGCTGCTTTTCGAAAAATCGCTAGTCTTAGTTTTTGAGTTGTTTATAGTTTTTAAGTGTCATGTCTACAGAAAGCATATAACGCTACATGTGGCATGTTAATAAATGTTGGCCCGTGGCTTAGAAAAATGTGATATAAAACACAGATTGAAATAAAACATGAAGTAATAATAATATTAAAAACCTTCAAAGCATTAACTTAATGAATTTTCCGAGAGTTTTCTGAGATCATCAATTTGGAACAATCGAAGAGTACCACTTTTATTTAGCAAATGATGCAATTATAAATTGAATGAAACAGCAGCAGATTGATAGGCTGGCTTGAGAACTTTGTTCATGATTTTGTTGAAACACTAAAATACTGCACTTGCTTTCATTTCTTTCAAATTTCATGCACCTCGTATATCAGTGAAACTTTTACAATAAATTGGTGTTGCATGTAAGATTTTCTTCAAATGTAATTTTCTAATTTCCTCTGAAAAGTAAAAAATAAAAGAAGACCGTTAAATTAATTCATAATCTTATAGTCATAACTACTCGTCAATAATAAATTAATACCAAATCGGCTAATGCCATCACATAAAAAAACACTTACCTGCCCAAAAAAATTTCTCATTTACTGATTTTGTTAAGTCTGGAACTCTTTTTGTGAAGCACAAAATATCTCTAAAATTTAGAGTCTAAATTTCTAAATAGAAGAAATTCCACCTGCAATTTATTGATTAGTCCTGAAAACCAAAGTTATCTGGATTTAAAAGATATACTCACTCACAATAATATATACACAACAACAATAATTAGAAAATTAAATAATATAAGAATAGTAGCCTAAGTTTTTAAATTACTTTGATTTCGAGAAACCGAGACGATAAACATCGAATGTAAACAAAACAAAGCTCTGATACAATAGCGAAAATATTAAAAAAAAATAATTTTCAAAAACATTCAAAAACATTTGAACGATATACAGTAATTAAAAAAATTAAAGAAAATAATAGTACTTTAGTACTTTTGATATTAGTAAAATAATACTCACTTTTGATTTTGAGAAATCGCGACAACCAACAACGGCGGAACGGAAAGCGACGGAAACCCTCAGCTTGTTAAGCCGCGATATAATTGCATAGACGAAAATATTTCTAAAAATTAGTTTTCTAAAAACATTCAAAACAATTTTTTTAAATAAAAGAGATATTTGTTAGGTGGTAAATGTTTATTATGTAAAATTTCGTGCAAATCCCTTCATTGGTTTTGGCGTTATTAATGAACAGACGTTGCCTTTTATATATATATAGATTGTATTATAATGTTGACAAGTTAAACGCTTGATTGTCCTATTGCATTTAAGCTTTAGAGTTTTCTTTTTTTTATCTCGCTTACATGTGGTTCGAAAGTCGACGTCCGCTTTCTTTTTAACTGACCCGTGCACGGAACTAAGGGAACGTTGACAGGCTTGTTTTTTGTCCTGTTTTCGTGAGCGGCGTAGGCAGCTTTGGTTATTACTAGTCTTCCATCGTTGTCCTGCATTACGCCGGGAATTGTAATGTCGCTCACTAGAACGAGTTCGGTCGCGGGAATGCCAATGCATTTCTTGATCATGGGTTGACCTGGCGACTTCTGAGGCTTAACTGACCTAGGACAGTTTTGAACGTGATGACCAGGGAGTTGACAAATGTTGCAGACGTATTCTTTGCGTGAAATCTCTTTTTGGATTTTGACGAGTCTTTTGTAGTCGACTGGAGAAAAGTACTCGTCTAAGTCGTCCATCAATGTCTGTAGCCTGGCCTCGTCGCTAAGACATACTGCTGCGGCTGACTTTTTAGCGACATTACTGCTAGTATGCGTGGAAACGGAGTAACATTTGTTATTTCGCTTGAGCTGATCTACCATTTTTCTGAACACGACGACGGTAGCATCGGCCAACAGTATGTCCCCGTCGCAATATTCCGCTTTACTGTGTGGATCGCGCACGCCTAATTTGAGGAGAGACTCAAAGCCTTTCATAGTGGCATATTTCTTTTTCAGATCAATAACAAATATGTACGATTCTCTGAAACTAATATCAACAGTTTCGTGCGAAATATCTCGCTTGCATATGACGATGGAAGGCATATTTCGCTAGTTGATTTAATTGAAGAGTAAAACATTTCTGGACGAGAGCTCGAAGGATATGAACTGAAAATGTAGACTTTCGGCTTTTTATAGGCTTCGCCGGTCTTGTGACATTGCTATTGGTTCTGGACTGTCCAATAAGCATTCGTCATGCGGCCAATGAGTCGTTTCAAACGATGTTGCGCTTTATTGTTCTATTGTATTATAATGTTGACAATTTAAACGCTTGATTGTCCTATTGCATTTAGGCTTTAGAGTTTTCTTCTTTTTATCTCGCTTACATGTGGTTCGAAAGTCGACGTCCGCTTTCTTTTTAACTGACCCGTGCACGGAACTAAGGGAACGTTGACAGGCTTGTTTTTTGTCCTGTTTTCGTAAGCGGCGTAGGCAGCTTTGGTTATTACTAGTCTTCCATCGTTGTCCTGCATTACGCCGGGAATTGTAATGTCGCTCACTAGAACGAGTTCGGTCGCGGGAATGCCAATGCATTTCTTGATCATGGGTTGACCTGGCGACTTCTGAGGCTTAACTGACCTAGGACAGTTTTGAACGTGATGACCAGGGAGTTGACAAATGTTGCAGACGTATTCTTTGCGTAAAATCTCTTTTTGGATTTTGACGATTCTTTTGTAGTCGACTGGAGAAAAGTACTCGTCTAAGTCGTCCATCATTGTCTGTAGCCTGGATTCGTCGCTAAGACATACTGCTGCGGCTGATTTTTTAGCGACATTACTGCTAGTATGCGTGGAAACGGAGTTACATTTGTTATTTCGCTTGAGCTGATCTACCATTTTTCTGAACACGACGACGGTAGCACCGGCCAACAGTATGTCCCCGTCGCAATATTCCGCTTTACTGTGTGGATCGCGCACGCCTATTTCGAGGTGAGACTCGAAGCCTTTCATAGTGGCATATTTCTTTTTCAGATCAATAACAAATATGTAAGATTCTCTGAAACTAATATCAACAGTTTCGTGCGAAATATCTCGCTTGCATATGACGATGGAAGGCATATTTCGCTAGTTGATTTATTTGAAGAGTAAGACCTTTCTGGACGAGAGCTCGAAGGATATGAACTGAAAATGTCGACTTTCGGCTTTTTATAGGCTTCGCCGGTCTTGTGACATTGCTATTGGTTCTGGACTGTCCAATCAGCATTCGTCATGCGGCCAATGAGTCGTTTCAAACGATGTTGCGCTTTATTGTTCTATTGTATTATAATGTTGACAAATTAAACGCTTGATTGTCCTATTGCATTTATGCCTTAGAGTTTTCTTCTTTTTATCTCGCTTACATGTGGTTCGAAAGTCGACGTCCGCTTTCTTTTTAACTGACCCGTGCACGGAACTAAGGGAACATTGCTTGGTTTATTGTTCACTTTTGGGTTTTAATTTGTGTATTTCAACGGTTTTCTAAAAATTTCGGAGAGATATTTCAAATGCCGGGCGGCAGAACGAGACTTGAAGAAAAGAAGGTAGCGAGCGATATTATGGTTCTGGGACTTCACCTTTGCGAATGTTGCCATAGGAATAATGAAGAAAGGTTGAAAAAATTGGTTGAGTTGGATAAAGAACACGGACAGTCTCAAGAGATCAAAGAAATGATGAAGGAGATGAGGGAGTTTGTTGAACAAGAAATTCGAGGTGTAAAAATGTCGGTGGAGGAGATTAATGGTCGTCAGGCGGGGTATGGTCGTGGTGATAACATGATGGAGGTGCAGCTAGAGCAGATTCAAGAGTTGAAGGATCAAATTGTGAAATATAATAAACAATCCAATGACAAACTCGAGGAAACCAGTAGAACAAATAAAACATTCTCAGAAATAGTTAAAGAGAGTTTAAAAGAAGTGACAACAGATGTTAAAAATATTCAAAGAGCAGTGGAAGTAACAGGAATTAAAATTAATACAGTAGAAGATAGGCAACAGAGGAAAAACAACATTGTATCTTATAGAATACCTGAAAATGAGCAGAACTCCAAAAGTCAAGATAAAGAAGATGTTATACAAATATTGGAAAGTATTACAGGTTTGGAATTAGAAAAAGAAATTTTAGAAATTTACAGAATAGGAAAAAGAAGTGAATTGCAAACACCAAGACCAGTTATGATAAAGTTTCAAAGTACTTCAGTTAAAAATCTGACAATGGAAAATGCACCAAAATTGAAGAAAGCAGAAGAAACAAGAAACATCATATTAAGCAATGACCTGTCAAAAGAGGATAGACTGGAATGTAAAAGGTTGCTTGAGGAAAAGAAGAGGCTGATTGGAGAAAAAGATGATATCACCAAATGGATGTTTAGAATAAAAGGCAAGGCAGGGGCATTCTATGCTGTTGCCTTCAAAAAGCAAAATTTATAGGAAAAAACTGTTTAAGCTCAGAAGATATGAGATGTTTAAATAACCAAACAAAAAAATATGGTAGAAATAAAAAAGCAACAATGAGGGGCAGCAGTTGGTGAGTAGTGGAGGTTTTCAGATGGATATGATGGTGCAGAGTGACATGGGAGTGAACAAACTGGCTGTAGGATATAGTGCTGAAGAACTAGAAAATTTAAAATCAGATGTGAATATGACTTCAAGAAATGATATCAGTTTGAAAGAAATTGACAAAGTGATAGAGGGTGAATAATTGAAACAAACTAATCTTAATCCTGATAATAACCATAATGATAACTCAGTTCCATTAAAACCCACTAATGAAAGTATTAAAAACACAGACTTATTAATCTAAGAGAACGCCACTCTAGAACAGTCACAAAGAAAGCTAACTTCGGTCTCCTTAACATCAGATCAGCCAACAATAAGACTGATGATATTCATAATATTTTCCATGAACATAAAATTAACATTTTGCTTCTCACTGAGACATGGCATGATGAAGACTCAATCTGTTTCAAGAAATTTCTCAAGCTTGGTTTTTCTGTTGTGGACAAACCCAGACCAAGAGTGAAACATGATTCCCTACGCTGTAACCATGGAGGAGTTGCTATTTTGGGAGCTCCTGGTTTCCGGTTGAAACAGTTTCACCCAGCTGTTACGCCGACAACATATGAATGTGCTGCTGGTAGGGTAACAGCTGGCTCCTACAGTTGTTTGATTGTTGTAATTTACAGAACAGGAATAATCAATAAACAATTTTTTAGTGAATTTTCTGATTTACTTGACACTGTTTCAGCCCTGAATGATGATGTTGTTGTGTCTGGTGATTTTAACATAAGATTGGAACGAAGTGAAGATAATAATGCTATAACTTTTAACACTATTCTTGCTGATCATGGATTCATTCAACATGTTAAACAACCAACTCATGTGCAGGGTGGCACTCTCGATGCTGTAGCCATTCGATCTGATTCTCTAGCTCAAAGTATTGAAGTAATTGACACTGGCTTTTCTGATCACTTTCTCATCCGATGGAGCTCACTAATAACTCGCCCTCCTCCTACTTATAAGAACTCTATGCGTCGAGACTGGAAAAAATTTATATTCGATGATTTTTTAACTCAGCTTCAGGCTTCTTCTCTCACCCAAGAAATTACATGCAGTCTGGATGATGCAGTTGATACATATAACAAGGAACTACTAACCATGCTTGATTTTCAAATACCCCTAAAAATGTCCAGGTATCGTCAACGACCTTCTGACCCATGGTTTGACTATGACTGTCATAATTGCAAAAAACTAACACGTCGACTTGAGCGACTAGCAATCAAAACAAATTCACCAAATGATCTCTTAGAATGGAAAAATCAACTTAGAAAATACAGGAAACTACTTCGTAGTAAACGTGAGTCCTTCTGGACTAAAAAAATTGAAGATGAATGTCAATCAACTCGAAATCTATGGACTTCCTTAAACACAATAACAGCTAGAGGTCAAATACCCATCAGAACAACCTTAACAGCTAATTCATTTCTCAAGTTCTTTGAAAGTAAAACTGAGAATGTACGTGCTTCAACTGCATCTTGTCTTGCTCCACCTCTTGTGGACTGGGCCATCAACTCTTCTCTTAACATTTTTGCGCCAACAAATGTGGATGAAGTGACCAAACTTATAAATAGTCTTCCAAACAAACAATGTTTACTAGATCCGATACCAACTTGGCTACTAAAAAAATCAGCTTGTTTACTGGCACCTTTTTTAACCAGCTTGTTTAACAAATCCTTCATTGAAGGATACCTATCAAAATATTTCAAATCATCCTACATCACTCCAGTACTAAAAAAACCCAATCTTGACTGTTATGACGCTAGCTCTTATCGACCAATCTCCAATCTGTCTGTCATTTCAAAGTTGTAAGAACGGCTTGTTTTTTCGAGGATAACCAGCTACCTGGATAGTAATAACCTTTCTCCACCTCATCAGTCGGCTTATCGGCAATATCATTCAACAGAGACCGCAGTTCTTAAGGTTTTTTCTGATGCTCTGGTGGCTGCTGACAGCGGGAAAATAACATTGCTAGTTCTCTTAGATCTCTCAGCTGCATTCGATACGGTTGATCACTCTATTCTGCTCCAACGGCTAAACTCACACTTTGGTTTCTGCGGATCTGCACTAGAGTGGGCTGACTCATATCTTAATGAACGTAAATGTCAGGTTAGGGTTGGAGAGGACATTTCTGGTACTTTGCTACTTAACTGTGGAGTGCCTCAGGGTTCAGTTCTTGGACCAACTCTCTTTACAATGTATATAGCTCACCTAGAAAAAATTATCTCCAATCATGGACTTTGTGCGCACTTTTATGCTGATGACACACAGATCTATGGTCATTGTGATCCTGTTAAGGCAATTGAACTCTCGTCAGTAGTTTCTACATGCATTGATGATGTGAGCCTATGGATGTCTTCCAGTCGCCTTCAGCTGAATTCAAGCAAGTCTGAAGTAATTTGGCTGTCAACCAGTCGGATGAAACGTAAGTTCCAAGCAGCACCGCTGAGAATGGGTAAAGATTGGATCTCTCCATCTGTTTCAGTTCGCAATTTGGGTGCTTTCTTTGATTCAGACATGCGTATGAACACTCACGTTAGTCGCATCACCCAAAGCTGCTTTTCAACCTTACGTCAAATCAAAACTGTTGCTTCATCTCTACCCCCCCTGGCGCTTAACTTGCTCATTACTTCATTGGTGTTTTCAAAACTAGACTATTGTAATTCCACACTAGTTGGACTCCCGAAGATCTTGACTCATCGCCTTCAATCAGTGGTGAATGCGGCAGCAAGGCTTTTGACCGGTCGAAGACGCTGCGATCACATCACTCCAGTACTTCAAGAACTACATTGGTTGAACGTCAGGTGTAGAATTATCTTCAAAGTAGCTCAACTAGTCTTTAAATGTCTCAACGGTTTGGCTCCTTCATACTTAATGGAAGTAATTTTGCCCATTAGTAATATTCAATCAAGGGGGAATCTCAGATCTGCATCTTCAGCTCTTTTCTTCGTTCCCTCTACTCGTCTAAAAAGTGCTGGTGATAGAAGTTTTCCTGCTGCAGCAGCAAAAATTTGGAATAGTCTTCCCTTGGAGATAAGAGCAGCACCTGATTTTGTAATGTTTAAAAAAGAATTGAAACAATACCTTATGAAAATTTAACTTTTTGTTCTATTCATTTTTGTATGTGGCCTTGAATTCGTTTGATTTACGCCACTTCAAATTTGTCAAATAAAAAAAAAAAAAAAAAAAAAAAAACATTGACAGGCTTGTTTTTTGTCCTGTTTTCGTGAGCGGCGTAGGCAGCTTTGGTTATTACTAGTTTTCCATCGTTGTCCTGCATTACGCCGGGAATTGTAATGTCGCTCACTAGAACGAGTTCGGTCGCGGGAATGTCAATGCATTTCTTGATCATGGGTTGACCTGGCGACTTCTGAGGCTTAACTGACCTAGGACAGTTTTGAACGTGATGACCAGGGAGTTGACAAATGTTGCAGACGTATTCTTTGCGTAAAATCTCTTTTTTGGATTTTGACGAGTCTTTTGTAGTCTACTGGAGAAAAGTACTCGTCTAAGTCGTCCATCAATGTCTGTAGCCTGGCCTCGTCGCTAAGACATACTGCTACGGCTGACTTTTTAGCGAAATTACTGCTAGTAGGAGTGGAAACGGAGTTACATTTGTTATTTCGCTTGAGCTGATCTACCATTTTTCTGAACACGACGACGGTAGCACCGGCCAACAGTATGTCCCCGTCGCAATATTCCGCTTTACTGTGTGGATCGCGCACGCCTATTTCGAGGTGAGACTCGAAGCCTTTCATAGTGGCATATTTCTTTTTCAGATCAATAAAAAATATTTAAGATTCTCTGAAACTAATATCAACAGTTTCGTGCGAAATATCTCGCTTGCATATGACGATGGAAGGCATATTTCGCTAGTTGATTTAATTGAAGAGTAAGACCCTTCTGGACGAGAGTTCGAAGGATATGAACTGAAAATGTCGACTTTCGGCTGTTTATAGGTTTTGCCGGTCTTGTGACATTGCTATTGGGTCTGGACTGTCCAATCAGCATTCGTCATGCGGACAATGAGTCGTTTCAAACAATGTTGCGCTTTATTGTTCTATTGTATTATATTGTTGACAAGTTAAACGCTTGATTGTCCTGTTGCATTTAGGCTTTAGGAAAACTCTAAAGCCTAAATGCAATAGGACAATCAAGTTTTCTTCTTTTTATCTCGCTTACATGTGGTTCGAAAGTCGACGTCCGCTTTCTTTTTAACTGACCCGTGCACGGAACTAAGGGAACGTTGACAGGCTTGTTTTTTGTCCTGTTTTCGTGAGCGGCGTAGGCAACTTTGGTTATTACTAGTCTTCCATCGTTGTCCTACATTACGCCGGGAATTGTAATGTCGCTCACTAGAACGAGTTCGGTCGCGGGAATGCCAATGCATTTCTTGATCATGGGTTGACCTGGCGACTTCTGAGGCTTAACTGACCTAGGACAGTTTTGAACGTGATGACCAGGGAGTTGACAAATGTTGCAGACGTATTCTTTGCGTAAAATCTCTTTTTGGATTTTGACGAGTCTTTTGTAGTCGACTGGAGAAAAGTACTCGTCTAAGTCGTCCATCAATGTCTGTAGCCTGGCCTCGTCGCTAAGACATACTGCTGCGGCTGACTTTTTAGCGACATTACTGCTAGTATGCGTGGAAACGGAGTTACATTTGTTATTTCGCTTGAGCTGATCTACCATTTTTCTGAACACGACGACGGTAGCACCGGCCAACAGTATGTCCCCGTCGCAATATTCCGCTTTACTGTGTGGATCGCGCACGCCTATTTCGAGGTGAGACTCGAAGCCTTTCATAGTGGCATATTTCTTTTTCAGATCAATAACAAATATGTAAGATTCTCTGAAACTAATATCAACAGTTTCGTGCGAAATATCTCGCTTGCATATGACGATGGAAGGCATATTTTGCTAGTTGATTTAATTGAAGAGTAAGACTTTTCTGGACGAGAGCTCGAAGGATATGAACTGAAAATGTCGACTTTCGGCTTTTTATAGGCTTCGCCGGTCTTGTGACATTGCTATTGGTTCTGGACTGTCCAATCAGCATTTGTCATGCGGCCAATGAGTCGTTTCAAACGATGTTGCGCTTTATTGTTCTACTAGCAGTGCCCGTAGCGGCTTCGCTCGCATGAAATTAGAGAGATTGAATCGTGCATCCATAGTAGAGATCTTTTTTTTAACTATTTGCTTTACTAAAGTTTTGATGTAGTAGCCTATATGCGCCCGCAACGTTTTTTGTTGTCTATGTATATAAAAGGCAACGTCTGTATTTTAATAACGCCAAAACCAATAAAGGGATTTGCACGAAATTTTACATAATAAACATTTGCCACCTAAATAATGTCTTTTTTATTTAAAAAAATTGTTTTGAATGTTTTTAGAAAATTAATTTTTAGAAATATTTTCCTCTATGCAATTATATCGCGGCTTAACAAGCTGAGGGTTTCCGTCGGCTTCCGTTCCACTGTTGTTGGTTGTTGCGATTTATCAAAATCAAAAGTGAGTATTATTTTACTTATATCAAAAGTACTAAAGTACTATTATTTTCTTTAATTTTTTTAATTACTGTATATCGTTCAAATGTTTTTGAATGTTTTAGAAAATTATTTTTTTTTAATATTTTCGCTATTGTTTACATTCGCTGTTTATCGTCTCGGTTTCTCGAAATCAAAGTAATTTAAAAACTTAGGCTACTATTCTTATATTATTTAATTTTCTAATTATTATTGTTGTGTATATATTATTGTGAGTGAGTATATCTTTTAAATCCAGATAACTTTTGTTTTCAAGACTAATCAATAAATTGCAGGTGGAATTTCTTCTATTTAGAAATTTAGACTCTAAATTTTAAAGATATTTTGTGCTTCACAAAAAGAGTTCCAGACTTAACAAAATCAGTAAATGAGAAATTTTTTTGGGCAGGTAAGTGTTTTTTTATGTGATGGCATTAGCCGATTTGGTATTAATTTATTATTGACGAGTAGTTATGACTATAAGATTATGAATTAATTTATCGGTCTTATTTTATTTTTTACTTTTCAGAGGAAATTAGAAAATTACATTTTGAAGAAAATCTTACATGCAACATCAATTTATTGTAAAAGTTTCACTGATATATGAGGTGCATGAAATTTGAAAGAAATGAAAGCAAGTGCAGTATTTTTGTGTTTCAACAAAATCATGAACAAAGTTCTCAAGCCAGCCTATCAATCTGCTGCTGTTTCGTTCAATTTATAATTGCATCATTTGCTAAATAAAAGTGGTACTCTTCGATTTTTCCAAATTGATGATCTCAGAAAACTCTCGGAAAATTCATTAAGTTAATGCTTTGAAGGTTTTTAATATTATTATTACTTCATGTTTTATTTCAATCTGTGTTTTATATCACGTTTTTCAAAGCCACGGGCCAACATTTATTAACATGCCACATGTAGCGTTATATGCTTTCTGTAGACATGACACTTAAAAACTATGAACAACTCAAAAACTAAGACTAGCGATTTTTCGAAAAGCAGCTGTTGAACAGTGTGTGATAAATCTATTGTAAGCAATTATAATCTTACAAGTATTTAAAATAAATATAATTTGTTGAGATATATGAGCGGATTTTAACATTATTGCAGCGTTAACTAATAAATTTTTTTTCAGCTTTAGTCAAACGTAATAAGCAGAAGATCACACTTGCAGAGTAGAACCAATACATTAAAGAACACTAATTAAAATTGAGGAAGTTCAGACGTAACTAAACGAGCAAATTAAACAACAAAGTGTTAACGAGAGAACAGATCAATTTTGATGACTGCACAGCATTCCGCTACAGCCCATCTAAGCCACATTGGGAAGGCTCTAAAATTTAATGGAGGAACGGAAGAGCGAAAAGAAGAGCAAGCTGTGGCGGTAAAGCGTAAAAGCAACCGGGATCGGGAAAAGTAAAAGAGACCGGGCCGGAAAAGCGACCGTGAGCAGAAATGCGACCTGGAACGGGAAAGCAAGCGGTTAAGGAAACGGGAGCCAGAGAGAAAAACGATAAAAAACCTTTAAAATCCCCGGGCGACGCCGGGTAACCAGCTAGTATATAATAATAATAATAATACGAAATTTATCAAGCGCCAAAGCACGCGACTGAGGCGCCTTCGGATAACCTAAAAATTGCATCGTTCAAAAGCCAATTTAAAATAAAAAGTTTTAAGTTTAGTTCTAAAGGCAGCGACGGATCTACAGTTTCGAATTTTGGCTCGCACCAATATTGTTGTTCGCTTTTGTCCGTGCGAGTTCAGAAGCTGTGGATGTGTACTATTTTTAGCAAATAGATTAATTGGCAACAAATGATCCTTCAAATGTTTTTTTTTTAAACTTTCTATTACCTTGTAACAAATACATGGAAAGAAAACGACAATGTTTTTTTCATCAAGCCTGAGACTTTTCATGAAAAACCCAAGAACACGCTTTGCTTCCAGTCGAAAAATAGTAATTCTATACTCAACTAGCGGGGGTGCCCGAGGTTTTTCTAAAGTTTGTCTCTCTCTCGCTCAGGTTTCCTTCCCCACTTGCTTTCCCGTTCCGGTCGCTTTCTCCTTTCGGCCGCTTTCCCGTTCCCGGTCGCTTTTGCGCTCCCGTTTGCCCTCCCGTTCCAGGTCGCTTTTCCGTTTCCAGTCGCTTTCCCGTTCCCGGACGCTTTTCCCGTTCACGCTCACGCTTGCTCTCCTGTTCCCGTTCACGCTTGCTTTCCCGTTCCCGCTTACGCTTGCTCTCCCGTTCCCGCCCACACTTGTTCTCCTGTTCCCGTTCCCGCTCACGTTTGCTCTCCTGCTCCCGTTCTCGCTCATTTTTTTCCATTTTTTTCTAACTTCTTTTAATCCTTCAAAACGTAAAAAAGATTTGCTAAAACTTGCTTGAAGCCTTCAAACGTTGTTACGTAAACTAAATATGAATTCTATTACGCAATTACCACAACTATTAAAATAAATAACCAAGAATCAGTAATTAACGTATTCGGTTAAATTCCAGTTGTAAATATGTATTTATATAAAATTAAAATTAGTAAAAAAAATTCTAAATTTTCTATTAACATTTAATTCATATAAGAAAAAAAAACTCGTCTACCAACAACCGAAACTATTCGGCTTAATAAATAACCAAGATTCAGTAAATAACGTATTCGGTTAAATTTTAATTGTAATTATTATTTATATATATAAAAATGAATGTTTGTATGTATGTATGTATGTATGTATGTAAGTATGTATTTTATGCATTGCTACACCATTCATCCGATCGTAATGAAATTTTCACACAACCTTGAGAGTCAAGGGGAATCAAATATAGAGAAAAAAATTTGAAATCCGTCACAAAATGAGCGGAGCGGAGCGGGTTAGTGAGCGGAAACTATATACATATATATACACATACATATACATACATAAATGAGCGAAAACGGGAACGGGAAGCCAACTGAAAGCAAAGGATAGAGCGGGAAAGGGAAAGCGACCGAGAACGGGAAAGCAACCGGGAGCGGGAAAGCGATCGGGAGCTGGAAAACGACCGAGAACGGGAAAGCAACCTGGAGCGGAAAAGCGACCGGGAACGCGACGGGAACGGGAAAGCGGAGAAGGAAACGGGAGCGAGAAAGACAAACATTAGAAAAACTTCTAAAAACCCCGGGCAACGCCGCGTGCCCCCGCTAGTTAATAAATAAAATAACAAAAAAAATCTATATTTTTGTTAACATTTATTTATTTAATAAGTCCGCGGTCAGCATTTTACCCACCCCTACGCGTTTCAATACTATGTAACAGATTACGCATTGTATATTCTTTGAAATAAGGCGATCCAGGCCAAATTTTTCAAAACCCTTTCTTAGTGAGCACCTAAAACTCAAGAGAAAGATATGTTCCAAATTTCATTACAATCCGTTCAGTGGTTTTTGCGATTTCGTGATGAGTCAGTCAGTGGTATTTGAGTTATATATATATATACTAGCAGTGCCCGTAGCGGCTTCGCTCGCATGAAATTAGAAAGTTTGAACCGTGCATCCATAGTAGAGATCATTTTTTTAGGTCTCGGCTCGGCCCGTCGACAAATTAGCCCAGCCCGTTTTAAAAACCCAAACTCCTGGCCCGGCACAGCCCGTCTGAATTAGGCCCGGCCCATTTTTACAGGCCTAGAAGTTCTATATACTTGATGAAAAACTTCGGCCCGTCCCACCTTGACCTCAGGTTTGGCCCGGCCAAACTGAAGACCCTAAAATCACTAAAATATCTATATACTTAGTGAAAAGCCTCGGCCCGTCCCACTTTGATTTAAGGTTTGGCCTGGCCCGTGTGAAGACTCTAAAATAACGGCTTGGCCCGGCCGATGATAAACTGGACTTAGCTACTTTTAACCGGCACAAAACTTCAAAATACTAATTTTTACATTTGTAGCACTTACAGTTTGTGAGTAGCAGTTATTTTGAAATCAAATAACCCTTATTTCCACCTCACATTTGAGGTCCTGGAAACCAAATTTTCAAAAAATGCTAAAACACGTATTTCATTATTTTTGGAGTAGAAACTAAATACTAATTTTTACTTCTGTAGCATTAACAGTTTTTGAGTAGCAGCTACTTTAAAAACCAAATAACCCAAAAAATGATGAAACACGTATATCTTTTTTTTTTGAGTAGATACTAAGTATGAATTTTTAAATCTGTGGCAATTACAGTTGTTGAGTAGCAGTTACTTTAAAAACCAAATAACCCTATTTTCCACCCCACATTTGAAGTCCAGGAAACCAAATTTTCAATAAATTGTGAAACCCGTATATCATTATTTTTAGAGTAGAAACTAAATACTAATTTTACTTTTGTAACATTAACAGTTTTTGAGTAGAAGCTACTTTAAAAACCAAATAACCCAATTTTTCAACCCACATTTGAGGTCCGGGAAACCAAATTTGTAAAAAATGGTGAAGCACGTATATCTTTATTTTTAGAAAAGAAACTAAATAATAATTTTTACATCTGTGGTATTTACTGTTTTTGAGTAGCAGTTACTATAAAAGACAATTAGCCCTATTTTCCACCCCACATTTGAAGTCCTGGAAACCAAATTTTCAAAAAATGCTTAAACACGTATTTCATTATTTTTGGAGTAGAAACTAAATACTAATTTTTACTCCTGTAGCATTCACAGTTTTTGAGTAGCAGCTACTTTAAAAACCAAATAACCCAATTTTCCAACCCACATTTGAGGTCCGGGAAACCAAATTTTCAAAAAATGGTGAAACACGTATCTTTTTATTTTTCAAAAAGAATCTATATACCAAATTTCAAAATCTCCTCATTTTTGGTTTTCGAGATATGGATTGTTTAAGAAAAAAGTTTGTTTTCCAGTTTTTTCCCCTCAGGAGCAAAATTTTCAAAAATCCTTTCTTAGCGGATGTTTACGCTAGTTCCAAAGTTCACGTTCCTAGGATGAGGCGTTTGAGCTCGGCGTTGATTATCAGTCAGTCATCTGTCAGTCAGTCAGTCAGTCAGTCAGTCAGTCAGTCAGTCAGGACATGTTCTTTTATATATATAGATATATATATAGATTACCAATTCCTAATTTTTGATAGCTAAAGTAAATAACCATATTAAATTCACTAAGCGAATTGGGATGCAGTCAGGACTGCAACTTAACTTTTGTACATATAGTCGGAGCTTAGAAAAGCGCTTAAAAACTCGATGCTCCTAATTAAATAAAATCAATATTTTAAACTAAATGTTTAATTACAAAAGTTATTCATAATATTAAAAAAGCAAAAATCACACTAGGATTTGAGAGTTCACGTGATAATTCAACTGCGATAGTCTTGTGTTCAATAAATAAATAAACTTAAACATTCGACATTTTTTGTAGAATTACTGTTAGCCAATAGTGGGAGGACTGTCAACGTAACCACTCTCACTTAAGAAGACTTTAACTCTGTTTTCTCTGAAGTCCACTGGAATGGGATATCCATGTGGGATGACCATCACCTGCAGAAGAAAGAATTATTTAAAACTAAAATAAGTTTTTTTTATATAAATTGCAAAAGCTTCATTTTGTAATAAGTATTATGTATTATATAAAAATTTATGTCCTTATTGAGATGCACTTCAAACAAATTTAAATTTATAATAATAATTAAATGAAATATCATAATCAACATAAATAATTTCCGTTGTATGCATGTATATATGTAATGATAATGAATCCGAGTTTTATTAAAGTTGCGTATATTCTTCAAAAGAACTTCAAGACCACTGTAAACGTTAGGGAAAAGATTTAGTGAACAGAAATGTCTTTTAGTGCTGTGTGGAAACTGGCTGAACTGGATGTAGAGATGATATGTATGTGTTTATGTATGTATGTATGTATGTATGTATGTATGTATGTATGTATGTATGTATGTATGTATGTATGTATGTATGTATGTATGTATGTATGTATGTATGTATGTATGTATGTATGTATGTATGTATGTATGTATGTATGTATGTATGTATGTATGTATGTATGTATGTATGTATGTATGTATGTATGTATGTATGTATGTATGTATGTATGTATGTATGTATGTATGTATGTATGTATGTATGTATGTATGTATGTATGTATGTATGTATTATTATTATTAAATGTAAATTTGTAATGCGCTTTTTTAAAAAGTCACAAAAGCGCGTCGCGTCAAATCATAAATTTAGGAATAAAGTTCGATCTTGAGCAACTTCCTGAAACCGCCGAAGTTTTTCATCAAGTATATAGAACTTCTAGGCCTGTAAAAACGGGCCGGGCCCATATTGGACGGGCCGTGCCGGGCCAGGATATTCGGTTTTTGAAACGAGCTGGGCCAAGTTGTCGACGGGCCGAGCCGAGACCTAAAAAATTGATCCGTGCAGTACTCTATGTATGCACGGTTCAAATTCTCTAATTTCATGCGAGCGAAGCCGCTACGGGCACTGCTAGTTACAAATAAAAGCAATGTGTTAAAACATAAATATTATTGCAGACGTGAACGAATGTGAATTTGACAATACGACATGCGACAAAACTGTAACAGATTGTATGAATTTATATGGCTCTTACGAATGCCAATGTAAACCTGGTTTTGAAGGAAACCAGTGCAAGCGTAAGATTTTATAGAAACCGGATTTTTTCTCGTATTAATTTTTTTTTATATTATTATGCTTCATTTGCGGTTGACGATTTATCCATAGAAATGCATATTTCTCTGTGGCTCATTTGGGGACGATTTATTTAGAGGATTGGTTATTCAGTAGCCGTTTCATGTTAAACGATTTATATCCAGAATTTATTTCAAATGATTCATATCCAGAATTTATTTCAAAAATAGTTCACACTTAAGACTGTTCATCTCTGGACGATTTATATCAGACGATTCATTTAGATGGATTCATCCAGAAGACGTTCCATCTCCATCCACGGTGGCTCGTCCAGATTTCTAAATATTTTTGTAAAAAAAAAATTGCTTTGCCTTTAGTCCCTTGTCCCCTCCGTGAAATTGTGAACTTTATGCCTATGATTGCCTGCGAAAAATTCTTACATAAAATTGTTCGAGAAAGATCTCACTTTGATAACCTTGTCATGACATTGCCTGCCGGTAACTAATAAAATTTTAGCATTGAAGGTGCTTGAAACACACCTCAGAAGCAGATGTAAAAACCAACTACTCAGTGGACTACTGCCGACATAAAATTGTACAAATTTAGACATAAATGAAATTATTGATGACATTGGTCATTCGATAGCAAGACCGTTTTTTCCTTACAAACTTCAATTGCATTGATTTTTTTGTTAATTTTGGTTAGAATAAATAAATTTATCCAAGTAGTATAAGTTTAAGTCAATATGCTTACATTTTTCTATTGCTTTTATATTGAACATATAAGCTATATAACTAGTTGGTAAATTTCGCACCTGGGTAAATGGATGAAACGTTCTCAGGGTGAATTGTCTGCTAAATAAACAATATGAATAGACCAAAATGAATTGTGAAGAGGTGAACATGTGAGCAGTTCTAAAAATGATCAATTTGTTGTTTTATTGTTTGTTTGTTCATATTACAAACCTTATTTCACATTACCATCAGACGAAGCAAAATGTATGTCTTCTCCGTGTCTCGCAGAAAATTCTATCTGCGTTGACGTTATAGGCTCTTATATCTGTCAATGTGTTGAAGGCTTCTATGAATTGAAAAATAACTCATGTGCAGGTTTTTTTTACTTTAATTGTGATTTAGTAATGGTCTGACCAAGAGCGTCATTTCAGCAATTCCTTGGAGGGGGGGGTAAACTTTTTCTGAGAATTTATTCTGCACAAATTTTCTAATAAATCTATCTTTTTGTCTCTAAAAAATAGTTGATGACCGGTGGCTAGTCGGAGGTACATTTTTAATTTTTTCTTAAACTCTATACACTTTTGACTCCAAAAATAACTGATGACCGGGGGGGGAGGGGAGTAGCTGGAGAGGTACTTTTTCTAAAAAATTTCAAAAACTTATATCAATTTTTTTCAAAAATCTTTGGGAGAGCAACCACTCCCCCTCCCCTTCCAAATGACGCTCCTGAGTCTGGTTATGATGACGATGCTATGATGTGGTGATATCGCAATATGCATACATGATTGCGAGCAAGGTTTTTTCCAGACGTCTGAGAAAGGTGTTTATCCCCCATATGTTTAAATCTCCCCCCCCCCCCAATTTATAAGTTTTTCCAAAACCAATTTTGAGGAAAAAAAGTTTTATTTTAATATTTTAGAAAAGACCCACGATTATTTTCCTTGATCATTAGTTATTTTGGGAATGAAATGTGTATAAGATTTTGGAAAAACTTTGGAATGTGTGGGTTTTTGAAACATTTTGTTTCTCCAACTTTTTTCTATAAAATGACGCTCTTGCCCCCTCTCCTTAATTTCAAATCCCCCTCTTGATTTTTTTAGAGGGAAAAGTGTATAAGATTTTAGAAAATTTTAGAATGGGTGGTTTTTTAAACATTCCTCCCCCAACTTTTTGATGAAATGACGCTCCTGACCCTATCACCTAATTTTCAAATCTCCCCCTCAAGTCAAGAAATCTGAATAAAACACTTATAGTGAGTATAATTATAGTTGAATTATAAAAGGTCAATAACTTGGCAACCGTGTTGGTCTTTATTTTTTTATTATTTTTTATTTTAAACTGTTGTTTAGTTTTTCTGTGTGATACATCGTCAATATTATGGTGTCATAAAATGGCCCGCCAAACAAACTCCAGTCGCTCTATCTTTTCTATCCGGCTCCCAAAGCTTTCCTGAGTTCGTAAAATTGATACCACAAAATGCAATCAATTTAGTGGCATTACCTAGCTTCATAACAGTACCAGAATGAATTAGAAATATATAAGTGCTAAAACAAACATAAATGACAGTTTTTCCACAGTTACAAATAAACTAGTGAACCGTAAATAACTTAGATTTTTTAAATCCTTTATAATTTTTTCTTTTTAATTTTTTTGAGCATGAGTATCTCAAAATTAATTTTTGGTCATAAATAATTGTTAAAACCATTTTTTTAACTTTTTCATAGCAAACTTCAATTAAGCTTTCAATAACTCAAAATAATAAAACATTTTATCTTACTTATATATTTCTAATCCGACCTGTTAGAGTAAAGACAGAGGTATAAGTAGGTGCATTAGTTAAGACATGGAACTATATATATATATATATATATATATATATATATATATATATATATATATATATATATATATATATATATATATATATATATATATATATATATATATATATATATATATATATATATATATATATATATATATATATATATATATATATATATATACTGGAACGTAAGCTGAAAATGCGCCCATGCAATATTGCACGTGCGCTGCAGCGATGTGGCCTGTACTGTAACAACAATTAATAACACAAAATCTGTTATCAAATTCCATGGTTGAGAAGACATTGCTTTTGAACTGAAATTCACACGGCTGCGCGAGGATCTGCTCATTCACGTGCATCTGAAATCTGAATGTTCCTAGAGTAAGAGTCGATAACTTTTACACTCCACCACCACACTCCTGTAATTAAAAAATGTACACTAACTTCATAAACAGGTTATTAAAAACATTTGTAGATATAAACGAATGTGAACAGATAGAATGCCATAATGGGAAGTGTCAGAACTTGATTGGCTCATACATCTGTCTCTGCTATCATGGCTACCACTTGGGCAAAACATCGACCGCTTGTGAAGGTTTTTGAATTTTCAAATCATTTAAGCATTAGAACTTGCTAATTTAAAAGCATTCTCATCAACTTAAAAACAATTAAATGCATGTATGTATGCGTGTATGTATGCGTGTATGCAGTGGATGGAGATGGAACGTCTTCTGGATGAATCCCTCTGAATGAACGGTCTGATATAAATCGTCCAGAGATGAACAGTACTGTAGATGAACTTTTTTTAAAATCAGTTTTGGATATGAATCATTTGAAATAAATTCTGGATATGAATTATTTGAAATAAATTATGGTATGAATCATTTTAAATAAATTCTGGATATGAATCGTTTGACATGAAATATCTGCTGAATAACCAATCCTCTAAATAAATTGTACACAAATGCATTTCTACGGATAAATCGTCCACCGAAAAATATTTAATTTGAGAAAAAATTCGGGTTCTATAAAATCTTACGCTTGCACTGGTTTCCTTCAAACCCAAGTTTACATTGGCATTCGTAAGAGCCATATAAATTCATACAATCTGTTACAGTTTTGTCGCACGTCATATTGTCAAACTCACATTCGTTCACGTCTGCAATAATATGTTTTTAACACAATACTTTTATTTGTACTAATTGAAAAATGTCTTTATTAAAATTATTAAAAGTAAAACTCTTATTTTTTTAAAAAAAAAGGAAATTGAAAAAACTGAAAACAGAAAAATTCCATTAATTGCCTTTTTAAGAGTTGTAAAAACTTTTTCACGAGTATGCATCGCGGAGTAGGCCATCTAGTCACTAGCCCAAAAATTTTCTGTGTACTTCTGTGCGCGGATCCAACTTATTCGAGCATGCAAGTCGGCCTGGCGACAAACTGGAAAGCAACTACTCAAATATTCAGCTGGCGATTACTTGGCAAGCGACTAGTTGGCCGGCGACTAGTTGGCCAAGCGACTTGTTGGCCAAGCGACTAGTTGGGCGGCAACTAGTTGGCCTGTACCCATTTTTTCAATTGTCAGAGGTGTTTGAAAAATATGGTTAAGGCTGGATCGGGTCTAATCAGGTTGGAGAGGGTTGGGTGAGGACAATGTAAGTTGTGTCGGGTCACAAATTTAAAAACGGTAACAAGTCGGATCGGGTCAACTTTTTTGGCGACTTAGGTCCTGAAAATTTATTCCATGGACATCCATGATCTAGACTAGACCAGTCAAACCTAAAAGTGTTACGCAGTCGACAGGATTTGAACCTGTGCGGGCAGAGCCCAATAGATTTCTAGTCTATCGCCTTAACCGCTCGGCCACGACTGCTGTTATAAAAGGTAATCTAGACACGATAAAATGAAATGCACCTTAACATCTGTTAATCCAGTAAAGAGGTCTCTAAACCACGGCCCGCGAGGTCCTCTCATCGGCCCCTGGAAACCTTTTATATTTAAAAAAATATAATTTTTCTAAAATTTTATTTTTCTTGGACTGGAATAACTTCAGTTGTTTGATTGTTGATGAAGAAAAGAACATGAATGGCATAAGGAAAACCTTGGTTGGACAGGTGAAGCAGATTTGTAGGTAATGAGACACACATTTCACAAGCAATGTTTCTGCACTGTATTATTCACCAGCAAGCTTTGTGTGCTAAATGTGTGGACATTAGTAGTGTACTGAATCCTGTGGTAAAGATGGTGTATTTAATAAGGTCACATGTGCTCAACCATAAACATTTTGAAAAATGCAGACAGAATCGCAAGATTCACCTGGAGTAAGATGGCTAAGATGTGAGAAAGTTCTGAGTTGAGTATTTCAATTAAAAAAGATATATATGATTTTTTAGATAGTAAAGGAAAGTCACAGCCATTACTGTCTGATGTATATTAAATATAATACTAAATAATATTAAAATTATAAATATAATAATATTAAATATATAATTAAAAACAGCATCTATGTTTTGATTCTTTCTTATCTGGACCTCTAATGTGTAGCCGGCCTTTCAATCTACGGTTGACAGTTAATGCGGCCCTCCGGCAGATAAGTTTGGACACTCCTGATCTAGTTGGAATCCTATCAAAAGAGCAAAAACATAAAGGCAAAAACAAAAGAGCGAAACAAAAACGGGCGAATACTAAAATGAGCGCACGATATTTAGGGCAAAAATGAAAAGGGCAAAACTAAAAAGAACGCACAATAAAAAAGGCGAAAGTCGAAAAAGCGAAAACGAAGTTTTAAAATGTATAATTTTACACCTCCCCCCCACTAGCACACAAACCATCTTTCTTTTTTCTGCTATCTCTTTTGTTCTCTGTCTCTCTCTCTCTCTCTCTCTCTCTCTCTCTCTCTCTCTCTCTCTCTCTCTCTCTCTCTCTCTCTCTCTCTCTCTCTCTCTCTCTCTCTCTCTCTCTTTCTCTCTCTCTCTCTCTCTCTCTCTCGCAGAGCCCAATAGATTTCTAGTCTATCGCCTTAACCACTCGGCCACGACTGCTGACATAAATTATGAAATATACACGATAAAATGAAATGCATTGAAAAATCAGTTAAATTCGATTTTTTATTGGAATTATAGAATATAAATTGTCAAAGTATTATGACAAAATTGATCTTAAGATAGACTTGTAAAAAAAAATTTAATATGCCTCGGGTCGGGTCAACGCTTCTGGCTGCTTAGGTCCTGAAAATTTTGTGCAAGGATAACCCTGATCATGGATTCCTAAATAAAAGCTATCTGGACACAAATCTGCCACGGCGTTATTTACCACATGGGGCGATCGTATCGCGTTACGATTGGCTGTTTGAGAGAGCTACATGTTATAAAAACTTTGACAACTTTTATTATTTTACACTTGAACAACTGAAACATAAATAAAACATTTATTATTTGACAATTAACACTCAAATAGTCTATTTTAAAACACAAAATAATCTAAGCTAAAATGTTGTCAAGTGCAATTTATTAGTGTATCTATTTTTCTTCTTTAGCTCTATTATTCTTGTTTGCTTCTCTTGTTATTTCCTCCACTTATATTTTGATTAAAATGTGGAAAGGCTTGCAAACGATGTGACTTTGTTTGTAAATCAATGCTCCCATACCATGTTTTTTGCCCATGATATAATATTAAACGAGCTTCACCGGCTAACAAACGTCAATCCATGAAAAATTTTTAAACTACAAAATTTGTTGTGTTGTATTGCTCTTTGGAAACTAAAATTGACATTGGATCTTCTTTAAAGGTAATGTTGTCATAAAACAAAAATTTAGAGAACTTAAGGACACAGCTCGAATCTTTCTATCGCTCTCCAGCACCTGGTGCATTGAAGTATAATAGTTGCTTCTGAAATTTGATAAAACTATCCAAAACGAGACTATAAATTATCAGACTGAAGCTGACCAAGCCAATAATTAATTAGTCTTATAAACTTCATTTAAGATGATCTTGATAGAACAGAAAACGAAAGGTCATTCTAAGTTCTTGGCCGATGATGCTAAAATTTCTGTCGTCAAGTGCTGAGCGTTACAAAACCATCACAAACAGTTGTTGTCGATGATGATCTGAGTCTCTGGCAGTCATGAAGAAAACTGATAGGTAACTGATAAAAAAACATGTGTGTCGAATAGCTAGAAAAATCGAGTCTGAACTTTTTTTGCATCTTGCTTTACAATATTTGGCCCGATGATCTCGATGGAACAGAAAACAAACTGT
This sequence comes from Erpobdella octoculata, assembly GCA_963978895.1. Taxonomy (NCBI): domain Eukaryota; kingdom Metazoa; phylum Annelida; class Clitellata; order Hirudinida; family Erpobdellidae; genus Erpobdella; species Erpobdella octoculata. The sequence continues at coordinate 9,105,158 of OZ022247.1, forward strand.
CATTCTAAGCTCTGGGCCAGATGATGCTAAAATTTTTGTCGTCAAGTACTGAGCGTCACAAAACCAGCACAAACAGTTGTTCTTGTCGATGATGATCTGAGTCTCTGGCGGTCATGACGAGAACTGATAGGTAAAGAGTAAAGAATAAATAAACATGTGTTGAATAGCAAAAAAAATCGATGCTAGAATTTCTGTTGCCAAGTGCTTCATGGTTAAACTGCACTAAAGTCTGCTCTGGAAACATGATGCAGGTTTCTTTAAAATTCTGGATACAACAATTTTTGACTGAAAATTGTTGTAAATATTTTTTAAGTCATACTCCTGGTAGAAAATGAGGAAGATGGTTTTTGTTCACAGGATCAATTATATTAATCTTCAGTTTGTCCCCATGAGTTGATTGACAGAACATTGCCAGGTGAATGTTGTGTTTTCAACTGAAATGGTTAAATATATTCTCTTCTTTAGCTGCGTTGAAATATACTTTCTTAGCCGATAAAAATTCATGTTGGAGTGTCTTCATGAATTCATATCTTCAATGATATAGTGTATAACGAAATGAAGAAAACAATTTCTGAAATGAGCTAACACTCTATATTATTCTTGGATTGGCACGGTTCCATTTCTCATAATGAACTTCATCACGCAGAAAAGAGTGAAATGATGAAAAGTAATACGAAGGTTGACTTGTTAGTTTTTACCGTTTTGTATCCAAATGCTGAATATAATGTTAACAATGACAAAGTTTGTAGTAGTAAATAAACTGAATAAATCCAAAAAATCTCAACTCTGGAATCAGAATATAATCTTTGTCAAAATAAAACCATTCGACGACCCGACGCGCTCGAGACAATGAAATAATAAACAATACAACGAGCTGAAGCGGCTCACAGCTTATAAGCTAGTATACGTCGATGCATGCTACATTCGCCTCACACAACGCTTGTACACAATCGCCTCATGTAGTCGACTCATTAGTTTCTCACCAATTCAGGTTTGTGTCCAGATAGCTTTTATTTAGGAGTCCATGCCCTGATCCAGACTAGACCAGTCAAACATAAAAGCTTTCACGCAGTCGACAGGATTTGAACCTGTGCGGGCAGAGCCCAATAGATTTCTAGTCTATCGCCTTAACCACTCGGCCACGACTGCTGATATAATTTGTGAAATATACACGATAAAATGGAATGCACCTTAACATCTGTTAATCTAGTTGAAAAATTATTTGTGATTAACGGAGAAAAAATTCCGGTAATTAAATTCTTGGTTATTCAAAAAGCATTGAAAAATCAGTTAAATTCGATTTTTTATTGGAATTATAGAATACTAGCTGGGTTACCCGGCGTTGCCCGGGGATTTTAAAGGCTTTTTATCGTTTTCTCTCTGGCTCCCGTTTCCTTAACCGCTTGCTTTCCCGTTCCATGTCGCTTTCTCACTCCTGGTCGCATTTCTGCTCACGGTCGCTCTCCCTTCCCCGGTCTCTTTTACTTTTCCCGATCCCGGTTGCTTTTACGCTTTACCGCTCCAGCTTGCTCTTCTTTTCGCTCTTCTGTTCCTCCATTAAATTTTAGAGCCTTCCCAATGTGGCTTAGATGGGCTGTAGCGGAATGCTGTGCACAGTCATCAAAATTGATCTGTTCTCTCGTTAACACTTTGTTGTTTGGTTTGCTCGTTTAGTTACGTCTGAACTTCTTCAATTTTAATTAGTGTTCTTTAATGTATTGGTTCGACTCTGCAAGTGTGATCTTCTGCAAAGGCTTATTATGATTAACTGAAGCTGAAAAAAAAAAGAATTTATTAGTTAACGGCTGCAATAATGTTAAAATCCGCTCATATATCTCAACAGGTTATATTTATTTTAAATACTTGTAAGATTATAAATGCTTTCAATAGATTTATCACACACTGTTCAACAGCTGCTTTTCGTAAAATCGCTAGTCTTAGTTTTTGAGTTGTTCTTAGTTTTTAAGTGTCATGTCTACAGAAAGCATATAACGCTACATGTGGCATGTTAATAAATGTTGACCCGTGGCTTTGAAAAATGTGATATAAAACACAGATTGAAATAAAACATGAAGTAATAATAATATTAAAAACCTTCAAAGCATTAACTTAATGAATTTTCCGAGAGTTTTCTGAGATCATCAATTTGGAACAATCGAAGAGTACCACTTTTATTTAGCAAATGATGCAATTATAAATTGAACAAAACAGCAGCAGATTGATAGGCTGGCTTGAGAACTTTGTTCATGATTTTGTTGAAACACAAAAATACTGCACTTGCTTTCATTTCTTTCAAATTTCATGCACCTCATATATCAGTGAAACTTTTACAATATGGTCTCCATACATTTACATAGGGACGATTTTTCACTTGCGTTTGGAGCCATGTAGATTAATATTTTCGACCGCATTGGGGTTCTAGCTTAATGCATTAGAAAGACAAATATATTAGCCAAACATAGAAACAAATTTTTGGAAAATAGTCTAACAAATAAAAAAGTTATGAAGCAAAATATAGATCAGGGTATGAAAAATCGTCTCCATACATTTACATAGGGACGGCGACGGTTTTTCGCCTATAACTTTTTTATTTTTTGCAATATTAAATTTATTTTTACACCATTATATTTCCTTTTTAAATACCTTTCCAACGATCTATAGCACAACCCCAATGCACGAACTTTTTTTTCCACTATGGTTCGGGGATCCAGCTGCGCAGCCAACTTCTCCCTCGTGGAGGTTCGGAAGAGAATGAGCCTCAATGAGCTCTATGAAATCAAAACAAAGGTATCCGGCGGCACCATAGATATCTATGGGCGGCACTAAACAACACACATATTTATTTAATTTAATATTTATATTTAAAACCTTTAAAACTCAAGAAAAAAAAAATATTTTGTATAATTTAACTATAAATTAATTTTATTTTATTTTGTAGAAAAAAAATTTACTCCAACTTACTACCGTTGACCAAAACGTTTTTTGTCCATAAAACATCAACGGAGCAACCAATTTATTTAAAATTTTACAGGAACCACCGCTTGAATAAGATACATAAGTGTGCCAAATTTCAATTAAATCTGTTTGGCCGTTTACATTTTATGTCCGAACAAACAAACAAACATTTCATTTTTATATATAAGATAGAATTGTTAAAATGAAAAATATAAATCATGAACTCAGTCAATAGGAAAAAGATATATATATATATATATATATATACATATATATACATATATATATATACATATATATATATATATATATATATACATAACTTACTACCGCTGACCAAAACGTTTTTTGTCCATAAAACATCAACGGAGAAACCAATTTATTTAAAATTTTACAGGAACCACCGCTTAAATAAGATACATAAGTGTGCCAAATTTCAATTAAATCTGTTCGGCCGTTTACATTTGATGTCCGAACAAACAAACAAACATTTCATTTTTATATATAAGATAAATTGTCAAAGTATTATGATAGGTTTTTACAAATTGATCTTAGGATAGACTTGTAAAAAAATTGTTAATATGCCTTTCCCTTATTGTGAGCAGTATTTTATCTTATGTTAGTTTGGAGATGTAAAACTGTTCAGGATTATGAATCAACCAGAGCAAAGCTGGAGAAACAGAAGAAATAAGTATTAAATTGTTTAACAAATGAAAAAACTAACAGCGTAGTCCTCGTTAGTATAGTGGTAAGTATCCCCGCCTGTCACGCGGGAGACCGGGGTTCAATTCCCCGACGGGGAGACTGTTTTGAAGCGACAAGTTGGAACTTTATAAAAGTTTTTTCGTGATCAGAGAACGGGAAAGCGACCGGGAAAGTAAACGGGGAAGGAAACCTGAGCGAGAAAGACAAACATTAGAAAAACCTCTAAAAACCTCGGGCAACGCCGGGCACCCTCGCTAGTATAAATATATATATACATAAGGTTAGATAACATCAGAGCTGAAAAAGCTCCCACTAAAACAGTTCAATTTTAGATTATAAAAGTAAAGATAAAAAAATAAATTAAAAAAAAAGCTTTTAATTGCCTCTTTATCTGAGTCAACGAACTAAAATTTTCGAATCTAAAACAACCGTTACGCTCAATCTTGTACATTGTTTAATCTATATATATAAAAGAACATGTCCTGACTGACTGACTGACTGACTGACTGATAATCAACGCCGAGCTCAAACGCCTCATCCTAGGGTACGTGAAATTTGGAACTTATATTACTTTTACTGCGTAAGCCTCCGCTAAGAAAGGATTTTTAAAAATTTTGCTCCTGAGGGGAAGAAACTGAAAAACAAACTTTTTTCTAAAACAATGTATATCTCGAAAACCAAAAATAGGGAGATTTTGAAATTTGGTATATGGATTCTTCTTGAAAAATAAAAAGATACGTGTTTCACCATTTTTTGAAAATTCGGTTTTCCGGACCTCAATTGTGGGTTGGAAAATTGGGTTATTTGGTAATGTAACTCCTACTCAAAAACTGTAGGTGCTGCAGGAGTAAAAATTAGTATTTGGTTTAATACTCCAGAAATAATTATATACGTGTTTTACTATTTTTTGAAAATTTGGTTTCCAGGATTTCAAATATGGGTATGGGGTGGAAAATAGGGTTACTTGGTTTTTAAAGTAACTGCTACTCAAAAACTGTAAATGCTAAAAAAGTGAAATTAGTATTTAATTTCTACTCTACAAATAATGATATACGTGTTTCACCGTTTTTCGAAAATTTGGTTTCCAGGACCTCAAATGTGAAGTGGAAAAAGGGTTATTTGATTTTAAAATAACTGCTACTCAAAAAACTGTAAGTGTTACAGATGTGAAAATTAGTATTTTAAGGTTTTGTGCCGGTTAAAAGTCGATAAGTTCAGTTTATCACCGGACGGACGGGCGAAGCCGTTATTTTAGGGTCTTCATACGGCCCTGCCCAAACCTTAAATCAAGGTGGGACGGGCCGAAATTTTTAACCAAGTATATAGACATTTTAGTGATTTTAAGGTGTTCTGATGGACCGGGCTAAACATGAAGTCAAGGTGGACGGGCCGAAGTTTTTCATCAAGTTTATAGAACTTCTAGGTCTGTAAAAACGGGCCGGGCCCATATTAGACGGCCCGTGTCGGGCCAGGAATTTCGGTTTTTGAAATGGGCTGGGCCAAGTTGTCGACGGGCCGAGACCTAAAAATGGATCCGTGCAGTACTCTACTATGTTCAAATTCTACGGTTCAAATTTCATGCGAGCGAATCCGCTACCGGCACTGCTAGTTCCTTTACATAAAATAAAAATTCATAAATTTAACTCGATGTATGGATTAGTTGTTAATAATAGGGTGAGGGTTAGATAACAAGTTGTTACGGACAACTTTGATTAATTTTAATTGATTTAAAACCTAATTCATGTCGAAAACATTCAATGTATGTATTGTCATCCAGAATAAAGCTTTCCTGAAAGTTTTAGAGCTCTAGGTTGTCGAAAAGTGGGTGAATATTTGTTTCTAAGATTTGATCACCACAGATCAACAAACAAACAGAGAGACGAGTGAAGTTAAATAAAAGCATTTAATAACAAGTGAAGCAAAAACAAAATTTTTTTAAAACACTTTTATACTTTTACTAGACAATAAATAGTTCAACGAAAACATCAAAAATAATTATTTGATTAAATTTTGTCCAATCGATACGAAAATTTGATTGAATGCATTGTTAATCAGTTCGGAGGTATATTTTAATTTTGAAGTCTCTAGCTCATCGGGAAGTTAGTTTAAAATCGATTGCAAAATTTGACGACAGAGAGATAGACAGATTGATGGACAGGTAGACAGATAGACAGATAGACAAATAGACAAATAGACAGATAGACAGATAGACAGATAGACAGATAGACAGATAGACAGATAGACAGATAGACAGATAGACAGATAGACAGATAGACAGATAGACAGATAGACAGATAGACAGATAGACAGATAGACAGATAGACAGATAGACAGATAGACAGATAGACAGATAGACAGATAGACAGATAGACAGATAGACAGATAGACAGATAGACAGATAGACAGATAGACAGATAGACAGATAGACAGATAGACAGATAGACAGATAGACAGATAGACAGATAGACAGATAGACAGATAGACAGATAGACAGATAGACAGATAGACAGATAGACAGATAGACAGATAGACAGATAGACAGATAGACAGATAGACAGATAGACAGATAGACAGATAGACAGATAGACAGATAGACAGATAGACAGATAGACAGATAGACAGATAGACAGATAGACAGATAGACAGATAGACAGATAGACAGATAGACAGATAGACAGATAGACAGATAGACAGATAGACAGATAGACAGATAGACAGATAGACAGATAGACAGATAGACAGATAGACAGATAGACAGATAGACAGATAGACAGATAGACAGATAGACAGATAGACAGATAGACAGATAGACAGATAGACAGATAGACAGATAGACAGATAGACAGATAGACAGATAGACAGATAGACAGATAGACAGATAGACAGATAGACAGATAGACAGATAGACAGATAGACAGATAGACAGATAGACAGATAGACAGATAGACAGATAGACAGATAGACAGATAGACAGATAGACAGATAGACAGATAGACAGATAGACAGATAGACAGATAGACAGATAGACAGATAGACAGATAGACAGATAGACAGATAGACAGATAGACAGATAGACAGATAGACAGATAGACAGATAGACAGATAGACAGATAGACAGATAGACAGATAGACAGATAGACAGATAGACAGATAGACAGATAGACAGATAGACAGATAGACAGATAGACAGATAGACAGATAGACAGATAGACAGATAGACAGATAGACAGATAGACAGATAGACAGATAGACAGATAGACAGATAGACAGATAGACAGATAGACAGATAGACAGATAGACAGATAGACAGATAGACAGATAGACAGATAGACAGATAGACAGATAGACAGATAGACAGATAGACAGATAGACAGATAGACAGATAGACAGATAGACAGATAGACAGATAGACAGATAGACAGATAGACAGATAGACAGATAGACAGATAGACAGATAGACAGATAGACAGATAGACAGATAGACAGATAGACAGATAGACAGATAGACAGATAGACAGATAGACAGATAGACAGATAGACAGATAGACAGATAGACAGATAGACAGATAGACAGATAGACAGATAGACAGATAGACAGATAGACAGATAGACAGATAGACAGATAGACAGATAGACAGATAGACAGATAGACAGATAGACAGATAGACAGATAGACAGATAGACAGATAGACAGATAGACAGATAGACAGATAGACAGATAGACAGATAGACAGATAGACAGATAGACAGATAGACAGATAGACAGATAGACAGATAGACAGATAGACAGATAGACAGATAGACAGATAGACAGATAGACAGATAGACAGATAGACAGATAGACAGATAGACAGATAGACAGATAGACAGATAGACAGATAGACAGATAGACAGATAGACAGATAGACAGATAGACAGATAGACAGATAGACAGATAGACAGATAGACAGATAGACAGATAGACAGATAGACAGATAGACAGATAGACAGATAGACAGATAGACAGATAGACAGATAGACAGATAGACAGATAGACAGATAGACAGATAGACAGATAGACAGATAGACAGATAGACAGATAGACAGATAGACAGATAGACAGATAGACAGATAGACAGATAGACAGATAGACAGATAGACAGATAGACAGATAGACAGATAGACAGATAGACAGATAGACAGATAGACAGATAGACAGATAGACAGATAGACAGATAGACAGATAGACAGATAGACAGATAGACAGATAGACAGATAGACAGATAGACAGATAGACAGATAGACAGATAGACAGATAGACAGATAGACAGATAGACAGATAGACAGATAGACAGATAGACAGATAGACAGATAGACAGATAGACAGATAGACAGATAGACAGATAGACAGATAGACAGATAGACAGATAGACAGATAGACAGATAGACAGATAGACAGATAGACAGATAGACAGATAGACAGATAGACAGATAGACAGATAGACAGATAGACAGATAGACAGATAGACAGATAGACAGATAGACAGATAGACAGATAGACAGATAGACAGATAGACAGATAGACAGATAGACAGATAGACAGATAGACAGATAGACAGATAGACAGATAGACAGATAGACAGATAGACAGATAGACAGATAGACAGATAGACAGATAGACAGATAGACAGATAGACAGATAGACAGATAGACAGATAGACAGATAGACAGATAGACAGATAGACAGATAGACAGATAGACAGATAGACAGATAGACAGATAGACAGATAGACAGATAGACAGATAGACAGATAGACAGATAGACAGATAGACAGATAGACAGATAGACAGATAGACAGATAGACAGATAGACAGATAGACAGATAGACAGATAGACAGATAGACAGATAGACAGATAGACAGATAGACAGATAGACAGATAGACAGATAGACAGATAGACAGATAGACAGATAGACAGATAGACAGATAGACAGATAGACAGATAGACAGATAGACAGATAGACAGATAGACAGATAGACAGATAGACAGATAGACAGATAGACAGATAGACAGATAGACAGATAGACAGATAGACAGATAGACAGATAGACAGATAGACAGATAGACAGATAGACAGATAGACAGATAGACAGATAGACAGATAGACAGATAGACAGATAGACAGATAGACAGATAGACAGATAGACAGATAGACAGATAGACAGATAGACAGATAGACAGATAGACAGATAGACAGATAGACAGATAGACAGATAGACAGATAGACAGATAGACAGATAGACAGATAGACAGATAGACAGATAGACAGATAGACAGATAGACAGATAGACAGATAGACAGATAGACAGATAGACAGATAGACAGATAGACAGATAGACAGATAGACAGATAGACAGATAGACAGATAGACAGATAGACAGATAGACAGATAGACAGATAGACAGATAGACAGATAGACAGATAGACAGATAGACAGATAGACAGATAGACAGATAGACAGATAGACAGATAGACAGATAGACAGATAGACAGATAGACAGATAGACAGATAGACAGATAGACAGATAGACAGATAGACAGATAGACAGATAGACAGATAGACAGATAGACAGATAGACAGATAGACAGATAGACAGATAGACAGATAGACAGATAGACAGATAGACAGATAGACAGATAGACAGATAGACAGATAGACAGATAGACAGATAGACAGATAGACAGATAGACAGATAGACAGATAGACAGATAGACAGATAGACAGATAGACAGATAGACAGATAGACAGATAGACAGATAGACAGATAGACAGATAGACAGATAGACAGATAGACAGATAGACAGATAGACAGATAGACAGATAGACAGATAGACAGATAGACAGATAGACAGATAGACAGATAGACAGATAGACAGATAGACAGATAGACAGATAGACAGATAGACAGATAGACAGATAGACAGATAGACAGATAGACAGATAGACAGATAGACAGATAGACAGATAGACAGATAGACAGATAGACAGATAGACAGATAGACAGATAGACAGATAGACAGATAGACAGATAGACAGATAGACAGATAGACAGATAGACAGATAGACAGATAGACAGATAGACAGATAGACAGATAGACAGATAGACAGATAGACAGATAGACAGATAGACAGATAGACAGATAGACAGATAGACAGATAGACAGATAGACAGATAGACAGATAGACAGATAGACAGATAGACAGATAGACAGATAGACAGATAGACAGATAGACAGATAGACAGATAGACAGATAGACAGATAGACAGATAGACAGATAGACAGATAGACAGATAGACAGATAGACAGATAGACAGATAGACAGATAGACAGATAGACAGATAGACAGATAGACAGATAGACAGATAGACAGATAGACAGATAGACAGATAGACAGATAGACAGATAGACAGATAGACAGATAGACAGATAGACAGATAGACAGATAGACAGATAGACAGATAGACAGATAGACAGATAGACAGATAGACAGATAGACAGATAGACAGATAGACAGATAGACAGATAGACAGATAGACAGATAGACAGATAGACAGATAGACAGATAGACAGATAGACAGATAGACAGATAGACAGATAGACAGATAGACAGATAGACAGATAGACAGATAGACAGATAGACAGATAGACAGATAGACAGATAGACAGATAGACAGATAGACAGATAGACAGATAGACAGATAGACAGATAGACAGATAGACAGATAGACAGATAGACAGATAGACAGATAGACAGATAGACAGATAGACAGATAGACAGATAGACAGATAGACAGATAGACAGATAGACAGATAGACAGATAGACAGATAGACAGATAGACAGATAGACAGATAGACAGATAGACAGATAGACAGATAGACAGATAGACAGATAGACAGATAGACAGATAGACAGATAGACAGATAGACAGATAGACAGATAGACAGATAGACAGATAGACAGATAGACAGATAGACAGATAGACAGATAGACAGATAGACAGATAGACAGATAGACAGATAGACAGATAGACAGATAGACAGATAGACAGATAGACAGATAGACAGATAGACAGATAGACAGATAGACAGATAGACAGATAGACAGATAGACAGATAGACAGATAGACAGATAGACAGATAGACAGATAGACAGATAGACAGATAGACAGATAGACAGATAGACAGATAGACAGATAGACAGATAGACAGATAGACAGATAGACAGATAGACAGATAGACAGATAGACAGATAGACAGATAGACAGATAGACAGATAGACAGATAGACAGATAGACAGATAGACAGATAGACAGATAGACAGATAGACAGATAGACAGATAGACAGATAGACAGATAGACAGATAGACAGATAGACAGATAGACAGATAGACAGATAGACAGATAGACAGATAGACAGATAGACAGATAGACAGATAGACAGATAGACAGATAGACAGATAGACAGATAGACAGATAGACAGATAGACAGATAGACAGATAGACAGATAGACAGATAGACAGATAGACAGATAGACAGATAGACAGATAGACAGATAGACAGATAGACAGATAGACAGATAGACAGATAGACAGATAGACAGATAGACAGATAGACAGATAGACAGATAGACAGATAGACAGATAGACAGATAGACAGATAGACAGATAGACAGATAGACAGATAGACAGATAGACAGATAGACAGATAGACAGATAGACAGATAGACAGATAGACAGATAGACAGATAGACAGATAGACAGATAGACAGATAGACAGATAGACAGATAGACAGATAGACAGATAGACAGATAGACAGATAGACAGATAGACAGATAGACAGATAGACAGATAGACAGATAGACAGATAGACAGATAGACAGATAGACAGATAGACAGATAGACAGATAGACAGATAGACAGATAGACAGATAGACAGATAGACAGATAGACAGATAGACAGATAGACAGATAGACAGATAGACAGATAGACAGATAGACAGATAGACAGATAGACAGATAGACAGATAGACAGATAGACAGATAGACAGATAGACAGATAGACAGATAGACAGATAGACAGATAGACAGATAGACAGATAGACAGATAGACAGATAGACAGATAGACAGATAGACAGATAGACAGATAGACAGATAGACAGATAGACAGATAGACAGATAGACAGATAGACAGATAGACAGATAGACAGATAGACAGATAGACAGATAGACAGATAGACAGATAGACAGATAGACAGATAGACAGATAGACAGATAGACAGATAGACAGATAGACAGATAGACAGATAGACAGATAGACAGATAGACAGATAGACAGATAGACAGATAGACAGATAGACAGATAGACAGATAGACAGATAGACAGATAGACAGATAGACAGATAGACAGATAGACAGATAGACAGATAGACAGATAGACAGATAGACAGATAGACAGATAGACAGATAGACAGATAGACAGATAGACAGATAGACAGATAGACAGATAGACAGATAGACAGATAGACAGATAGACAGATAGACAGATAGACAGATAGACAGATAGACAGATAGACAGATAGACAGATAGACAGATAGACAGATAGACAGATAGACAGATAGACAGATAGACAGATAGACAGATAGACAGATAGACAGATAGACAGACAGAGAAGTCAAGTTAAGTAAAAGTGTGTAAAAAATGACAAAACCAAAATAAAACGCAGTCGACAGGGTTCGAACCTGTGCGGGCAGAGCCCAATAGATTTCAAGTCTATCGCCTTAACCACTCGGCCACGACTGCCATGAAATGTTCGAACAATTAAATCAATTATTTCAAAAATAATAAATTGGTGGTATTATTGCTGATTCAGGATTTTAATTACTCATTTATTTGGAATTTATTTATGTAAAAATGTATATAATTGTATTAAATTTGTTTTTGTTGTAAATTAAAGATAATTATTATTTATAATTATAATTTTTTTCCAAAATTTTGCAAGCTTTAATAAAATGTATTGTCATAAAAAAACATTTAAAATTTCAGCTTGATTGGGTAACGAGAAGTTAATTAATTTTTACATTCAAGGTTTGCAAATATTAAAGTAAGCAATTCCGGCGGTGAATTGATATAAAGTATTTCAAAAAATCAAATACACTTAAATAAATGTTTGCATATAGAAATTTTAAAAAATTGTTATTTAAACAATTTTTTTTGTAATAAATGAAAAACGGACAATTTCAGAAATATAAGGGATTTGTGAGAAAACTTGGTTTTGGCAGCTTACTTATGCATTATTTTGACTTTTTTACATTACTTTATCTTATATACCAATATTGTCTAAATTCACTTTTAGTTGTTTCTGTAAAAATCTAAAACAAATACTAAACTCAAAGAATCAATATTTTAAAAAAATATTTTTCTTTGTGTACTTTTGTGCACTGATCCAACTTATTCAAAATGCAATTTGGCCTGGCGACAAACTGGGTTGCGACTACTTTGGGGTCCATTAGTTAAACGTCAAATATTTAGCCGTCAATTATTTGGCCAGCGACTAGTTGGCCGGCGACTAGTTTGCCGGCGACTAGTTGGACAGCGACTAGTTAAACATCGACTAGTTGGGCGGTGACTAGTTGGCCTGTACCCAGTTTTTCAATTGTCAGAGTGTTCGAAAAAAACTAGTGGTTAAGGCCAGATTGGGTATAATCAAGCATATAGTGCTATAGCATATGGAGCATGCCGCTCATTTGAGCATTGACGCAAGAGGTCATAGCATGTAAACAATAGGCGCTCAAATGTTTATTCAAATGGAAGTTATTTAATCTGAATTTAAGTTGATTGAATGCATTTCTGTGTATGAATGTATTAGATAATTAACTATAAATAATAAATTCATCATTTTATTTAATACACAAACAAGGAGACATGAACATATTTAGAAATTTTATTTACTCAACTCCACATTTAAAATTATTGAATTTAATATAGTTTATTTCCCATTATCAGAATTTAATTTTGCAGTTTTTCTAGATGATGGGTTTTTTTCATAACCAGTTCTTTTTGTGACATTTTTTCTGATGTTATCGTTCATTTCGTTAATTAGGTTTTTAACCATCACGTTGAACATTCTTCCAGTAATTATTGACAAATGTTTCCTGAATGAATGGCCATCTTCACAAACTTTCTTCAAAATGTTATGGCTGTTTTGAGTATTTTCCATGACTTGAAGAAAGGCATGGAAAAACACTTGCTGTTGCTGGGTCATGTAGAGAAAACACTTTTTTGCATCTTCATTTTGCATGATTTCGTGGTAGAAAGTCCAAGCATACAAGCATGACATGTAAAGAATGTCACTGGCAGTACATAAGCCTCTCCTGTTGATCTGGTCAAGAAATCTTGATTTTGCTAAAGTTTCTTCTTCTGTAAATCCAGAAAAGTCTTCAATTGGTAATGTCAGTGTGTCATCACTTGCTTTGAAAAAAGCTTGACATGCAGAACAACTTTCTTTTCTTGTCAAAGACCTTGCAAGATAGCCGGCAACATAAAATATTATGCAAACGTCCATCTCTTCTTGATATCCAAGGCACAGTTCATCCAAGCACAAACTAGTCATGAGCTTTCCGACATTCAAATCAACTTCCAGTCTCTTTTCTGCTTCTGCGGTAGAAAAAACACTGTAGACATCGTCCATGGAAAAGTTCAAAAATTTAAGAGATTGAAGTCTAATTGTTTTTTCAGCTTGAAGGACTTGTCTTACAGATATAAAAAAAAGAACCATGCAGCTGTCTGTACCAACTACATTTTTCTTCAATAGGATCTGATTGAAACGGGCCAGTCAGGACATAATCCAATTTTTTTTTAGCAAGCATAAATCGAGCAAAACCGACCAATGCTCTACAGGTCTGCCGGTTTGCTAAAAAAAGTTTCTTTTGTCAATCCGCTGTACCTGGTTGCCATCTGTTCCCACTCCATCAGCCAATCAGCATAGTCAAGAAAAAATTTAAGTTTTTCATCATGAGTACCTTGGAGCATATTGTCAACATTTAGTTTCCTGCTGATGTCGTCCAATGAAAATACGTAGTCTGAATTCAAAATATTTTCTGGTTGTTCTTCTAACGCTCTCAACATTTTTTCTCTTCTAGATTCTGAGGTTGCAGAATCTGATCTTGGAGATGTTGTTTCCAATGAGAGGTAAGATGGACAGTTTGGAAATGTTGATGGAACAGCATTTGACTTCAGACACTTTCTTTTATGTGTCCCAGTTCTTTTTGCTTGTGATAAATTAGTGCCCAGTCTCTCTGAAACAGAATCTTGCTCTGTAAAATGCAGAGAGCACAAATAAGCTTCTGTCTGATTATAATTAGTTTCGGGTCGAGGAACAGCCCTAATCCACTTATTCCAAAGTTTTTCATCAGTTGGAAATTTATGAATTGAAAATTCCACAGATTTTAAATCATCAACATAACCATAACCAGATCGGCAGCCTGGAGCCGCACACCGTTTCGGCATTGAACTTGTTGATATCTGAAATATATTAGAAAAAAATTAAACTGCTTTAAAAAGACAAATCCTTTATTATCATTATGCATGAATATAAACCAAATTTAATAATTAATATTGAGGAATACTCTAAATTAGTAAATGTTCACATCGCTCGATTTGCAACGATTAAATTTTACAACGATACGATCCACGATACACGTTGCTTGATTCCCGAACAAAAAACCTTTTAATTCGATTAATTAATGAGAAAAAATTATATCAAAGCATGAATTTATTTGGAACTAAACTGTTTAACTTTAATTTAATGTACAAGTTCACTTACTTTATAATTAATCGAACGATCACTCATCAGAGAGACGAACTGAAGCTTACTAATAGCGAATCGGTTGTTTACGTTTGTGATGACCCCTCCAGTCGACGCGAACTCACAGCTGGGTTGAGCTGCACGCTCCATATAGTTTTTAGTACTTTATGAACCAGGCTAGAGTGGGTCGGGTCAGGACAATGTGAGTTGGGTCGGGTCACAAATTTAGGAACGGTAACAAGTCGGATCGGGTCAACGCTTCTGGCTGCTTAGGTCCTGAAAATTTTGTGCAAGGATAACCCTGATCCAGACTAGACCAGTCAAACATAAAAGCTTTCACGCAGTCGACAGGATTTGAACCTGTGCGGGCAGAGCCCAATAGATTTCTAGTCTATCGCCTTAACCACTCGGCCACGACTGCTGATATAATCTATGAAATATACACGATAAAATGGAATGCACCTTAACATCTGTTAATCTAGATGGATAATTATTTGTGATTAAAGGAGAAAAAATTCCGGTAATTAAATTCTTGGTTATTCAAAAAGCATTGAAAAATTAGTTAATTTCGATTTCTTATTGGAATTATAGAATATAAATTGTCAAAGTATTATGATAGGTTTTTACAAAATTGTTCTTAGGATAGACTTGTAGAAATTTTTTTAATATGCCTTTCCCCTATTGTTAGCAGTATTTTATCTTATGGTAGATTGCAGATGTAAAACTGCTCAGGATTATGAATCAGCCAGAGCAAGGCTGAAGAAATGAGTATTAAATTGTTTTAAAAAATGAAGAAACTAACAACGTATTCCTCGTTAGTATAGTGGTAAGTATCCCCGCCTGTCACGCGGGAGACCGGGGTTCAATTCCCCGACGGGGAGACTATTTTGAAACCACAGGTTTAAACTAAAATCAAAAATATTAAATGGAACCTTATGAAACTTTTTTTCGTGATCAGTGACACTGCTAGATAGATCTGCTTTCCCGCTAAAAGAATTGAAACCAAAATTAGATATATATAAAGTTCACATATTAAAAATTAATTAAAGAAGCATATTGATAAAGACGACAAAAACCTTCATTGTTATAGCAACTATAAAAATCTTTTGTTTACTATTCACTGTATTATTTTTAGAATACGATGTCACTCTGAAATTTTAAAACTGTTTCAAAAGCATGTTTTAATTTGTTAAATTAACTTTTACTTGTTTAGTATGTGAACATTATTGTTTTTTACAATTCAGATATCGCAGATCCTAAGTTTATCAATTTAGACATTACAATTGAAAAAATATATGCGATAGACTTTATATTAATATATATACATCAGAACTGAAAAAAGCTCCCACTAAAACAGTTCGATTTCAGATTTAAAAAAACTGACAAAACCAAGATAAAACGCAGTCGACAGGGTTCGAACCTGTGCGGGCAGAGCCCAATAGATTTCAAGTCTATCGCCTTAACCACTCGGCCACGACTGCCATTGAATAAATTGTTTCATAAATAATAAATTGGTGGTATTATTGCTGATTCAGGATTTTAATTACTCATTCATTATGAATAGTTCTAGACCATAACAATTTCTAGCAGTATTATTATAAATTTATTATAAAATAAAAAAAAACTAGAATGAAAAGCACGGTTGAAATATTTGCAAATATAATGTAAATCACCAACATACATAAATGTCAATGTCTATATTTCAAAAGTTGTGGATCGGGCTTCTTTTTTTCAAATTTCTGGGTTTCAGTTTTTCAAAAGTTTGGGTTCACGTTTTTAAAATCCTGGGTTCGGTATAAACAAGTGAAGCAAAAACAAAGTTTTTTAAAAACACACTTTTATATTTTTTTTACTACATAAACAACAAACATATTAGCATAGATAATAAATAGTTTGACGAAAATATCACAAATAATTATTTAATTAAATTTTGTCCAATCTATTCGAAAATTTGTTAGAATGCATTATTAATTAGTTCGGAGGTGTGTTTAAATTTTGAAGTCTCTAGCTCATCGGGAAGTTTGTTTAAAATAGATTGCAAAATTTGACGACAGACAGATAGACAGACAGAGAAGTCAAGTTAAGTAAAAGTGTGTAAAAAACCCGGGTAGTATACCGAACTTCGGGTTCAAGTCGGGTATCAGTGATATTTAAAATGTTTGTCATGATCTTAGGTTATGGAGCCATCATTTTAGACGTAAACTGAAAAGTTGTTTATTAATATTTGAAGACATGAATGAGTGCGCTATGGATTACTGCGATGCTAATACAATGACGTGTACCAACTTACCTGGGTCTTATACGTGCAGCTGTCGAGATGGATTTGTCAGGAGAGTAAATGCTACTGCTAGTTCCAAATGTGAAGGTATTAAAAAAAAACAATTTAAGGACATTTCACTTGTATATTATAACATAACAGTTGCTAATCACGATTTTGCGTAAAAATATTTTTTCTTAATATTTATATTAACAGCCATATTATGAATTAATAGTTTAGCTATTGAACTGGCGTGAGTTCATACGTTTTTTAAATCTCTTATATTAACTTTACAGCTGGTCTTGCTTGATAACTTAAATGTTTACAAATTTAAAAGTAGAAATGGTAGGGGAGAGACAATCTGCTTTGATAGTTTCAGAAATTGCCAAGTTAAAATATGAGAAAAACAATGGAAGTAGCTTATATCTAACAAATATTTTCTGTAGTATCACGTAAATTATTATCAATATATACAGACGATTACTTTTTGCACACTTTTACTTAACTTGACTTCTCTCTGTCTGTTTTTCTGTCTGTCTATCTGTCTGTCGTCAAATTTTGCAATCGATTTTAAACTAACTTTCCGATGAGCTAGAGATTTAAAAATTTAAATATACCTCCGAACTGATTAACAAAGCATTCTATCAAATTTTCGGATCGATTGGACAAAATTTAATCAAATAATTATTTGTGATATTTTCGTCGAACTATTTATTGTCTCTGCTAATATGCTCGTTGTTTATGCAACAGAATGTGGCCTACACAATCGATTATATTAAAGTGTGTTTTTTTTTAATTTTGTTTTTGCTTCACTTGTTTAGTTAAGTTTTAGTAAATCTTGATCCGGCCCTGCACAGATACAAGTCTGTCAGTATTTTAACCAGCTATTTCTTATTAAACATGGATTCTTATCGTGGATTTTTTGAAGTAATAGTTATTTCATAAGAATCCATGCATTAGATAAGCAATTTAATTCACCTCACTTTTGCGAGCCAAATCCCAGGTCTGGACCAGTAAAGTGTGAGTTTGAAAATCCGATCAAATGTAACCGATTCTGCGACAGAAAATACCCTTGTATTTCCTGTCACTCAATCATTTTTATCTTAAAACACCTAGCTTTGAAGATATTCTTTAAAAAATAATTGTTTTATATTTCCGGGCTAATCGGAGTTTTCTTTATTTATTTCATAATAACACAAGATCTCGACGAGTGCAGTCTTGGCTTTTGTGACTCGAGGACAAGCGAATGTGAGAACACCTATGGCTCTTTCAAATGTCTGTGCAGAGAAGGTTTCATTCAAATGCCGGATGAGAACCGCAAATGCTTTGCGAAGTCAACGATCTACGACATCATAGGTATACATTGGAAGTATTTTATTGATAACTCAAGTAGGGTCAGGTTTGTGTTAAAACTGTTCAATAGCATTAGCAGTAAGTGGGAGCAATAGAAGTAGTAGCAGTAAGAATAGAAGTATTGTATTAGAATGCATTCAGATAATTCTGAATGCAATTAAAATTGTTATAATTCTTTTTGAATGCAATTGAAATTGTTATAATTCTTTTTGAATGCAATTAAAATTGTTATAATTCTTTTTGAATGCAATTGAAATTGTTATTATTCTTTTTGAATCCAATTAAAACTTTAGTTTTCGTTTTTTAATGCAATTAAGATTGTTATTTTATTTTTTTAGATTCTTGGATTTCAGATAGAAATAGATCGATCGTGGAAGATTTCAAAATTTTCGGCAAAGTTGTCTTTAAAAACGTTTTTTTCATTCTCAACATTGGCTTTCTTCTCATATTTTTTTGGTTTGATTTTTCTATTCTATTCTAAAAAATTGTGAATAATCCAAATAAAAACAAATTTTACTTATTTAATTGAAATTTTTCAAAGCTACAATCCTGAAAACACACACACACACACACACACACACACACACACACACACACACACACACACACACACACACACACACACACACACACACACACACACACACACACACACACACACACACACACACACACACACACACACACACACACACACACACACACACACACACACACACACACACACACACACACACACACACACACACACACACACACACACACACACACACACACACACACACACACACACACACACACACACACACACACACACACACACACACACACACACACACACACACACACACACACACACACACACACACACACACACACACACACACACACACACACATACACACACACACATATATATATAAATATGTAAATTAAAAACGAATTTTTAAAACCCAATGCTTTTATATGTAATTGTAAACGTAGAGGAATATGCTTTCTAGCGATTCGTAACGTTAAAGTCGAAGTTATTTATAACACAATATTTCTCGAATTTATTTTAACTTTATTATTCTTCCTTGAATATAATCCTTTTCTTGACTCTAAACTGAATTATATCACTTTGCAGAAGTTAGCCCGGTTCTGACAAATCTTTTTATAATTCCAATTTTTTCTTCCAAGAAAATTTTTTTTTTTTTTTTTTTATAATAGTTTATAGTCCTTTACACCAAGTGTTTTAAGACTGAAATAGCTGTATGTAGGAAGCACCTAAATGCTTCCTGTCGTGGATCTAAGTTTGATCCTTTTAGCTGTCCCTCCTCCTTTATCCAGGCTTGGGACTGGCTCG
This sequence comes from Erpobdella octoculata, assembly GCA_963978895.1. Taxonomy (NCBI): domain Eukaryota; kingdom Metazoa; phylum Annelida; class Clitellata; order Hirudinida; family Erpobdellidae; genus Erpobdella; species Erpobdella octoculata. Next base: position 9,125,624 of record OZ022247.1, read on the forward strand.
CAATTAGCGAGGCGGAGTTCTTCCAAGAAAACTCATTTTGTCATTGAGGACCACAAAAAGGAAAAAGACCAATACCAATTATATATATATACACATATATATATACATATATATATATACATATATATATATACATATACATACATCCATCCATGTACATATACTCTCAAACACACATATATACACTAATGATACAAAAATTATACGCACACACAATGTCACAGGAGCACAAATATACACATATACATACATATACATATATATATACATATATATACACACATATACACACATATACACACAGATACATTCATACATAAATGACCATTGTTTCAACACAACCAAAATATGCACACATAACATAATAAAAATAAACAAATACTATGAAAATACGTAAGATGAATCATCTTCATCTTACAGTAATTAAAACACAAATTTTGCAATCAATTTTTTCTTATATTACTCTTTTATTTTATATTAAAGTCGAAATATTTTAATTATATCGAAATATCGAAATTAATTAAAATTAACTAAATTAATTGACTTATTGTAAAACTAATAATTGAATATTGCATTGTCTTCTATTTTGAGCATGTATGCAAAATTTGAAAAAAATCTATCATCAGGAAGTGACTCAAAAATTGATTGCAAGATTTGAAACAGACAGAGAAACAAACAGACAGACAGAGAAACAGAGACGACGAGTTAATAAAAGCATTGGTAAAAAACTAGTTCGATGAATAATATAATCTTATTGATATTTAACATTTGTTTTCAAGCTCTGGATTTGTGATATTCAACAAAATTGAAGAAAAACGCCGTAAAAAGGGGGCAAGATGTTTTTTCTTTAACAATTAATGATTTAGAATTTATAAAGACTTAATTAAGTTTTTAGTTTTAGTTTTTAAACCCTTATTTTAACTCATTTTTTTATATAACCATCTTAAAAAATGTAGCGTGTAATTATACATTAATATAATAATTAAACTTGAACAATAAATTGATTTTCTTTTTGAAAATAAAAACTGCTAATTCATTTCAGATTCGCAAAAGAAAATATGCAAGGAGAAACGAAGATTCCGATGAATTGGAAGACCTCCTCGAATAACTTCTAAAACTTTTAATTTCAACAAATTTTAACTATTTTCAATTTGACCAATGTTCTTATATTAATCTAACAGTCGAATGTTTATTAGAAAAAATTAATATTTATTACATGCAAATATTTATTTAAAATCAGAAAACCCTTTGTTGCAAAACTGTTGTTGACAAATTGCAAAATTAAATTTTTTAAATTTAACTTTGACCAAGACTCTTGTCTTAATAAAGCGTGTTGCTAAATGGTAGTTGTAATGTAGTAAATGGTAGTTGTAATGTAGTAAATGGTTGTTGTAATGTAGGAAATGGTAGTTGTAATGTAGTAAATGGTAGTTGTAATGTAGTAAATGGTAGTTGTAATGTAGTAATTGGTAGTTGCAATGTAGTATGAGCAAAAGATGAGATTTAAATCAGAACAGTAAACAATTAGCAATAGGTATCTGTTATGTGATATTTTATTCAGTTTTAAACATAATATGTTTTTTACATCAAAAAATAGCAGAACCAAAAAACAGGTTTCTTGCAAATCTCTTATATTTTAGATTAGTTTCTTAGAACATAAATGAAAAAAAGTAAATAAAAAAATAAAAGTAAATTTTTGAAAGAAATTATTCAAATTGTTATGAAAAGCAAGTTTATATTCCAGTTTTCAGTTTGATAGTAAGTTTGTTAATTTTTACTTCTAAGTCTACACAAAAGCTATTAAGCCTATACGCATGCTAGCAAAACCGGCAGTGAAGTTAATATAAGAGACTTATATAAATGATAAATATTTAACAAAATAAAATTATTTATTTTATATAATAAAAACAATTTTAAATAAATGATAAATATTTAGCAAAATAAAATTATTTATTTTATATAATAAAAATGATTTTTTAAAACCATTATTTATATCAAATTAAACTGGAAACCATGCACACAATCTGTTACGTTTTAGACTGTTTTTTGTTTACTTAGCAATTATATTTTCTCAAATTTTATATTGAAAGCAAGTTGAAGTTTGTATCGTATCACATCAATTAAAAATTGATTTATTATAACAAAGATGACAGTTAAAATAGAAATATTCATTAGTGATCATTTCATTTACTTGGTTATAGAATGCTTCACGTTCGCTTTTGCCGAAGAAAACAGTAGGTTTTGACATGAGATTTATTAAATCCTTATTATGTTTTATTATATTTTTATAGCATTCCATTTTTATATGTAAGGGATGTGGGTTTTATTTTAAAGCACCTAAAATACAGTTTTTTATATAAATCACACAATTCAGATTTCAACCACATTTTATTTGATTGTCATAAAAATGAGTAGGTATCTATATATTCCAAATTTTAAACTGTTGGATGATTAAAAGTGTTAAGTTTCTTTTCTAAGATATGTCCACAATAAAAAAACGGTGGTAAAATTAATATAAGGAAAATGTTTCAAAACGCTAAATTAAAGCAAACTGTATAAAAAATCAATAGTTGTACTTTTAACACGAATTAAAAATAGTGAATTTAGATCAGCAATTTCTCGTCCAATGAGTCTTGTTAAAAGTTTATCAAAAGTTACTGGATAAATATCCAAGTAACAGAATTTGTGGAACGTTTATAAATGCCGCCCACTGACCAAATTTCTTTCTAGATGTTTTGCGGTTTTTAGTAATGCTTTTTTAGCATTGAAAACCCGCGAAGATTATCATTTTAAACAGTTTGTAACCAGGGGCGTAATTTCTGCAAAACTATGGAAAAAACAAAATTTAAAAAAAACTCATTTATTCCAAACTTTTATCCTCATAATGCTAAACGTTCTTCCAAAAATAACTGATGACCGGGGGAGGGGGTAGATCAAAAACCGTATAATTTTTTTAAAATTAATTTATGGCTGGAAGAAAAAAAGTTGTAACTACTTTTTCAGTTTTTTCCCAGAAATTTCGTAACTGTTTTTGAACAATCTGTTTTTGGAAAATCCTTGCATTTTTATCCCCAAATGACGTTTCTGGCTATACCACCTGCAAAATGCAGTGGATCAATAATAAAAAAATAATTTCACTGTTCTGGATGCTTTTTGGGGGCTATTTCAGTGAATGTTGAAAAATCATCTGGGATATTTTGCCGCTTGAGATAATATCCAAAAAAAATTTCATCAATGCTTTTAGTCAATTCAAGAATTTGAAGATAGATATTATGAAACAAAAATTTGAATATCTAAATTATATTTTTAATATAATTTGTAATTTAATTCTGATTATCAAAAAATGCAGAAACACTTATATAAGCAATTTAAAAATTATAATTATTTTAGTGATTTTTTTAAAATAAACGACTACATTAAATGGCACTTAATGCAAGCACTGATTATAAAAACAAGCTGCAATTTTAAAAATCAGAAAAAATAGTTGAAGCATATGTGTAATCAATTATTAAAGTTTATTAATAATATTGCCATTATAAACGGCAAAATACATTATTTTGTAAAAAAAAAATTGTTGGTTCACTGTCTGATTAAACAAAAATAAGTTTTTAAACTACTTGAAATAAGTCAAGTTTCGTTTATATTTTTTAAAATGTAAAGTTGGGACAATTTCGGTACAAAAATTAATCTGACAAAATTCTCTATAGTTTTGGCGCATTGTCTCTTGGGTAATCTTAATGATAACTAACCCTGCAACAATCATAGTCCTCGTCAGCTAACAATTCATCCTTGCGTCAACTGGCCTTAGATTCAGATAGCTTACCTCATTCTCATTTTACTTCCTAAATTGACTTTTAGCTAAATAGCTAAGAAAAAAATAATTTCTAAATTTTGTTTTGTTAGTTTTTGTGCCCGAAAATAAAAATATACTGAATTTTATTACTCCAGCATGTGAAAAGCTAAAATTAAAATATAATTAAAAATTCAACTATTTTTTTGAATTTATAAATCTTAGATGTTCTGAAACTAAAACTTTATCAAATTTAATTTAGTTTGTTGCTGCATGTTTGCCTCAATTTAATTTTTGTGACATTAAAAAAATAACAAAACACCATATTTAAACAAAACCTGTTTTAGATAGGATCATATGTACTACTAAAAACACACCAATCAACTTTTTTCTGAATTATATTAGTTTATGGAATTTATATCAAAACAACATAATTAGCATCTTTATGTATACTTTAGCTATGAGTAAAAATAATAATTAACAAATAAGTTTTTGTTTGATCAAACCGTATTATATGTAACACAAATGGTCGCAAAGCTAACTGTCTATAGGCCTAACCGTGGCTGAGGCCAATAGTCGTAAGAGCCAACTGTCGTAAGGCCGATTGTCGCATCATGCAAATGGATGCATAAGTGTCAATGACTATTAAGCCTGAAATAAAATTCCATCTTTCTTACGCTCAATTTTTATAGTACAAACAAAATTAATTTTATATAAATTATTCTATCAATCAATTTGACAATTGTTGAATAGTTTGGTGAAATTTCAGTTATTTCTTTTTGCTCTATTTTTTATTTCAGATTTAACCGATTCTGCATCGCTTTTCGGAAAAAGTATTTTTAGATAAACCTTACAATTTGTTCATCAGTTAATTGTAAATTTTATAAATTATGATAATTTGTAGTAAAAGCATTAGGACTTGGAGATAAGAAAACTTTGATAATTATTGCAGTGTCTTGTGGCGGTACATTTCTCATTGTGTAAGCTAACTCGTATTTTATTACCAATGTTCAAGTTTAATTTTATTGAATTAACAAGTAAACAGTAAACAGTAAACAATTTCAATTTTATTTGATCAATTTTGTTATATTAATTATATCAATTTTGTTATATTTTGTTATTTGACAGTGTTTAATTTTTTGCCAATCATTTTTGATGACGATAAGTCTATAAAATTGAAAACTTTGATCACAATTTATGTTTGTTTAATAATAATTGGAAAAAAATACTTTTTAAATTTCAAAATTTTTTAAAATTTTATTAAATTCTTAAATTTTTTATTTCTTCAAATTTTTAAATTTTAAGTAAATTGTCATTGCATTAATGTATAAGTTAAACTTTTTTAACTAAAAATGTTAATAATTTAAGTTCAATATTTTTTAATAGACTAATAAGTGTGTTTATTATCAGAATACTACAACTATTAATACGAGGCTATTATCAAAAAAAGCGTCTTTGTTATTTTGCTTGAGTCATTAACAATTTTTCGGTAAAACTTAAAAAAATGAAGAGGTCAAAACTTAACGCAATAAAAAAGAACTAAGTTTTTGGAGAACATATTTATAACAGGAGGGGGAAACGATAATGATTGAAATTAATAGAAACTGAAATAGCATCTGGTTTCTTTCAAAAGTCGAACCGATTTGTAGATCGCGGAGAGGCGGAGATAATGGAAAACTTTATGGCTGATGCTACCTTTGATTAAATAATAATTAAACCACATTAGTCATTCTTCAGTTTTAAGGTCCAATGTATGAAGAAAATAAGGTTGACGATGACGATTGTGTTAGAGAGGAAAATCTAAAAATCACTTTGTACTAAAATGAATATAAATGAAATTAAAGGTTTCATTTATAATTAAAAATAACTGCGTGGGCCGCACCCCCTTTAGTAATTAGTTCATAGTGGTAGAAGTTTTAATTAGGAATGCACCGGATTTGGGTTTTTCAAATCGGTATCGGTTTTTCAAATCCGGCCGGGGCCTGTGTTGGCCGGATTTAAAATTCAAAACAATTTCAGCCGGGGCTGGAAATTAGTTACTATTTAACTATTTAACATACACTAAAAAACTCTCACTTTTACGGTTCAACGGCATGTTGAGCATCACAAAATAACAACAAGCAAATAGTTCAATAATTCAAATATAAAAATTTTTTAAACATAATTGTTTTGTAAATTTTACTAAAAATAAGCTGTGTGATATGCAATATATACGTTCTAATTACAATTATATATAAGCTCACATCATCCCGTGTATTTAAAGCCAAATTCGTGTGCATAGCCTATAAATAAAAACATCATAACATCATTAAGATATGCTCAGAGCTAATAAACATGAAATTCACACGTGTATTCTCTGTGCACGCACGCTGCTTGACCATGCGAAAGTACCCAGTCAATAATTTATGTATAATACTTGTTATGGCATAAAGAAAGGTGCATAACAATGAAAAGTAAGGGGTATTGTTCTTATGTGTCATGTATGCCTATCTATAATTTTGATTACTATATGACTATTGATGCGCGCGCATATTTACCTAAAAAAAAATTTTTTTCAATAAATGTTTTTTAATTCGTACAACATTTTTTAATGTGGAAAGACGTGTAAATTTGGCCCTAAAACCGGCCACCAAACCCGGGTGGAGCCGAATTTGAAAAAAGGCCGGATATCGGCTGGGGCCGAACTCCGGTGCATCCCTAGTTTTATTATAACTATAACGTAATTAGTCAACAGTTCTATATCAATTTAAACTTTTTGTATTTAGGTTGTGTATCCAGTTGTTGTATTAAGTTATCCATGTAAATAACCAAAGCAGTATAAAATTTTCAGGTTATTGGCAATGTTATGTTATTACTGCTGCTGTTCACCTGAACCAAAAGAAAATGTACAAGTGAAAATCGTCGAAAAAGAGTCTGAAACTGCCAAACTTCCCGATCCTGCTGCGGCCGTCAAAGAAGAAAAACAGAGACTCGAAGAGATGGAAAAATTCAGAAAAGAACAAGAAGAAAATTTAATGAAAGAAGCAATTAAAAAAGAAAATGAACTTCAACAGAAGATTCGAGAAGAAGAAGAAAAAGAAAGACATCTTGAAGAACTTGAGTCTCAACTCGTACAGCTGGTTGAGAAAAAGAAGAAAGAAAAAGACAGACAGAGAAAAGAAGCGAAAAGAAAAATAAAAGAGTTGGAAGAGGTGTTGAAAGATTTGATTGATGAAAGATCTTGGATGAACAGAAGAGAAAAAGCAAAAAAAAGAGAGAAAAAGCAAAAACAAAAAGTTGAATTGGACAAATATAAATAAGTAATAGATAATGTTTTTTAATAAGTATAAATAGATTTTAAAACAATTTTATATTTAAAGGTTTCCAATCACACATTTTTTATTTAAATTTGAAAGTTTTGTTTTATTTGATCATGGTGCAACAACTACTTCTCATGTTTCAAAATAATTGTTGCTTGTTCCTTTATGTCAATTTTTTATAAATTAATATTAAATAAAAAAATACATTTTTTTAAAAGCAACGTTTTTCTTGCGCCCTAAAAAATATAAAATAATATTCCTATAATTCATAAACAACGAAAAATATTGCAGGCGCATTATTTTTTAAAACTATTTGCTTTACTAAAGTTTTGATGTTGTAGCCTATATGCGCCCGCAACGTTTTTTGTTGTATATAATAATAATAATAATACGAAATTTATCAAGTGCCAAAGCACGCGACTGAGGCGCCTTCGGATAACCTAAAAATTGCATCGTTCAAAGGCCAATTTAAAATAAAAAGTTTTAAGTTTAGTTCTAAAGGCAGCGACGGATCTACAGTTTCGAATTTTAGCTCGCACCAATATTGTTGTTGGCTTTTGTCCGTGCGAGTTCAGAAGCTGTGGATGTGTACTATTTTTAGCAAATAGATTAATTGGCAACAAATGATCCTTCAAATGTTTTTTTTTTAAACTTTCTATTACCTTGTAACAAATACATGGAAAGAAAGCGGCAATGTTTTTTTCATCAAGCCTGAGACTTTTCATGAAAAACCCAAGAACACGCTTTGCTTCCAGTCGAAAAATAGTAATTCTATACTCAACTAGCGGGGGTGCCCGAGGTTTTTCTAAAGTTTGTCTCTCTCTCGCTCAGGTTTCCTTCCCCACTTGCTTTCCCGGTCGCTTTCCCGTTCCCGGTCGCTCTTTCGTTTCGGCCGCTTTCCCGTTCCCGGTCGCTTTTGCGCTCCCGTTTGCCCTCCCGTTCCAGGTCGCTTTTCCGTTCCCAGTCGCTTTCCCGTCCCCGGACGCTTTTCCCGTTCACGCTCACGCTTGCTCTCCCGTTTTCGCTCACGCTTGCTCTCCCGTTCCCGTTCACGCTTGCTTTCCCGTTCCCGCTTACGCTTGCTCTCCCGTTCCCGCCCACACTTGTTCTCCTGTTCCCGTTCCCGCTCACGTTTGCTCTCCTGCTCCCGTTCTCGCTCATATTTTTTCCATTTTTTCTAACTTATTTTCAAAACGTAAAAAAGATTTGCTAAAACTTGCTTGAAGCCTTCAAACATTGTTACGTAAACTAAATATGAATTCTATTACGCAATTACCGCAACTATTAAAATAAATAACCAAGATTCAGTAATTAACGTATTCGGTTAAATTCCAGTTGTAAATATGTATTTATATAAAATTAAAATTAATAAAAAAAATTCTAAGTTTTCTGTTAACATTCAATTAATATAAGAAAAAAAAACTCGTCTACCAACAACCGAAACTATTCGGCTTAATAAATAACCAAGATTCAGTAAATAACGTATTCGGTTAAATTGTAATTGTAATTATTATTTATATATATAAAAATGAATGTTTGTATGTATGTATGTATGTATGTATGTATGTATGTATGTATGTATGTATGTATGTATGTATGTATGTATGTATGTATGTAAGTATGTAAGTATGTATTTTATGCATTGCTACACCATTCATCCTCAAGAGAAAGATATGTTCCAAATTTCATTACAATCCGTTCAGTGGTTTTTGCGATTTCGTGATGAGTCAGTCAGTCAGTCAGTAAGTGGTATTTGAGTTATATATATATATATATATATATATATATATATATATATATATATATAGATTACCAATTCCTAATTTTTGATGGCTAAAGTAAATAACCATATTAAATTCACTAAGCGAATTGGGATGCAGTCAGGACTGCAACTTAACTTTTGTACATATAGTCGGAGCTTAGAAAAGCGCTTAAAAACTCGATGCTCCTAATTAAATAAAATCAATATTTTAAACTAAATGTTTAATTACAAAAGTTATTCATAATATTAAAAAAGCAAAAATCACACTAGGATTTGAGAGTTCACGTGATAATTCAACTGCGATAGTCTTGTGTTCAATAAATAAATAAACTTAAACATTCGACATTTTTTGTAGAATTACTGTTAGCCAATAGTGGGAGGACTGTCAACGTAACCACTCTCACTTAAGAAGACTTTAACTCTGTTTTCTCTGAAGTCCACTGGAATGGGATATCCATGTGGGATGACCATCACCTGCAGAAGAAAGAATTATTTAAAACTAAAATAAGTTTTTTTTTTATAAATTGCAAAAGCTTCATTTTGTAATAAGTATTATGTATTATATAAAAATTTATGTCCTTATTGAGATGCACTTCAAACAAATTTAAATTTATAATAATAATTAAATGAAATATCATAATCAACATAAATAATTTCCGTTGTATGCATGTATATATGTAATGATAATGAATCCGAGTTTTATTAAAGTTGCGTATATTCTTCAAAAGAACTTCAAGACCACTGTAAATGTTAGGGAAAAGATTTAGTGAACAGAAATGTCTTTTAGTGCTGTGTGGAAACTGGCTGAACTGGATGTAGAGATGTATGTATGTATTATTAAATGTTAATTTGTAGTGCGCTTTTTTAAAAAGTCACAAAAGCGCGTCGCGTCAAATCATAAATTTAGGAATGAAGTTCGGTCTTGAGCAACTTCCTGAAACCGCCGAGGTCCAAAGCTGGATTCCTCAGGTCAGCAGATAGGCTGTTCCAAACAACTGGACCAGCAGTGGAGAATCCGCGCCTGCCGAGAGTCGTTGTCTTTGACGATGGAACGAACAAGTCGCCAGACGCCGCCGATCGAAGGTAGGACCGACCAGCAAGCGTTGAGATCGGTACACACAGTTGCTGCAGGTAGACCGGAGCCGTGTGGTGGAGGCACTTGTATACCATCAGACCCAACTTGAACTGAATTCTCTGCGGGAAAGGAAGCCAGTCAAGTTGCGTCCGTATGAGATCAGATACGGGAGACCAGCCGGGCAGCTGAAGAACAAGACCAGCGGCCGCTCGGAGAATGGATTGGAGCCTGTTGATTTGAAACTGTCTAAGTCCGGCCATGACACCATTACAGTAATCAAGCCGGCTGTGCACGAGTGCTCTGATGAGTGAATGGGCGGAGTCCGTGGTGAGGCTACGGCGGACGACGCGCAGTTGACGGAGATGATAGAAGCATGAACGAGTAAGATGAAAGATGTGTGTTTCCATAGACAAGCTACTGTCGACCATCACGCCAAGATTACGAACATAAGTGGAGGGCCTGACTGAGACACCGGCGATAACCAGATCCCCCTTCGGACACAAGCTGAGTCGACCAAGCGAGCCCAACCAGATCACTTCGGTCTTAAAAGGATTGAGTGCCAATCTCGCTGATACATGCAGACATCCTAGGGACCATATCGGAACACGACGCTGGCGGGGAGTGATCGTAAATCTGCAGGTCGTCAGCATAAGAATGGACAGAAAACCGATGTTTCGTGGCAATATGTAGGACGTCAGCGGAATAGAGAAGAAACAACAACGGGCCCAGAACGGATCCCTGCGGGACGCCACATAGGACAGAGGTAGGCGTAGACAAAACACCTCCGGAGCGGATGCAGTGGGACCGATCGGTCAAATAGGAACGAAACCATTTGAGGACGACGTCTCCGAAACCATACGAGAAATGGAGCCTGTTGACCAAAATTTGATGGTCAACAGTGTCGAAAGCAGCGGAGAGGTCCAGAAGTCCCAGTAGCGTGATCCGACCCGAATCAGCTCCAGCGTAAATATCAGGCAGTAGTACCTTCAGGACAGCAGTTTCAGTGGAGTGCTGATTTCTGTACGCCGACTGAAACATCGGGAGAAGGTATTTTTCACCGAGGTAGATGTTTATATGGGCGGCTACGCATCGTTCCAGTAGTTTTGACAGATAGGACAGATTCGAGATTGGACGGTAGTTACCGGTGTTGAGCGGATCTAGATTTGGCTTCTTCAGGATCGGTGTGATGACAGCATTTTTCTGGGCAGGAGGAAACTGTCCCCGCTCTAGCGATGAATTTACCAGGAATGTCACAAACGGTGCCAGTTCACAAGAGTATTGCTTGATCATCCATGTCGGTATTGGGTCCAGGGAACAATTTTTGTTTGGTGAGGATTTGATGAGCCGGGTAATGTCGTCAACACTCACAGTTTTAAACCTCAGCAGGTCGCAGGAACAACAGCCGGGGTCGAATAGTGGACTGGAAGCATATGACGTATGTATGTATGTATGAATGTATTTATACACACATACATACATACACACACACACATATATCTATATATATAAAAATGAATGTTTGTATATATGTATATATGTATATATATATATATATGTCTTTTATGCATTGCTACACCATTCATCCGATCGTAATGAAATTTTCACACAACCTTGAGAGTCAAGGGGAATCAAATATAAAGAAAAACATTTTGAAATCCGTCACAAAATGAGCGGAGCGAAGCGGGTGAGCGAGCGGGAACTATATATATATGTATGTGCGTATGTATGTGTGTATGTATGTATGTATGTGTATGTGCATGTATGTGTGTCTGTGTTTATGTATGTATGTATGTATGTATGTATGTATGTATGTATGTATGTATGTATGTATGTATGTATGTATGTATGTATGTATGTATGTATGTATGTATGTATGTATGTATGTATGTATGTATGTAGAATCGGATCTAGGGAGGGGGGAACCTGAGAGCGAAAGAATGAGCGGGAAAGCGACAGGGGACGGATAACGACCGGGAGCGGGAGTGTGTATGTATCTATGTATGTTTGTATGTATGTATGTATGTATGTATGTATGTATGTATGTATGTATGTATGTATGTATGTATGTATGTATGTATGTATGTATGTGTGTATGTGTGTATGTATCTATGTATGTGTGTATGTATCTATGTATGTATGTATGTATGTATGTATGTATGTATGTATGTATGTATGTATGTATGTATGTATGTATGTATGTATGTATGTATGTATGTATGTATGTATGTATGTATGTATGTATGTATGTATGTATGTAGAATCGGATCTAGGGTGGGGAAACTGAGCGAAAAAATTAGCGGGAAAGCGACAGGGAACGGATAACGACCTGGAGCGGGAGCGCAAGCGGGAAGTAAACGGGAACGAAAAAGAAACGCATTAGGTAAACCTCTAAAAACCCCGGGCAATATGTATGTATGTATGTATGTCCTTTATGCATTGCTACACCATTCATCCGATCGTAATTAAATTTTCACACAACTTTGAGAGTCTAGGGGGAATCAAATATAGAAAAAAATTTGAAATCTGTCTCAAAATGAGCGGAGTGGAGCGGGTGTGCGAGCGGGGCTATATATATATATATACACATACATAAATGAGCGGAAACGGGAAGCCAACTGATAGCGAAAGATCGAGCGTGAAAGGGAACGCGACCGGGAACGCAACCGGGAGCGAAAAGCGACCGAGAGAGGAAAAGTGACCGGGAGCGGGAAAGCAACCCGGAACGGGAAATCGACCGGGAGCGGGAAAAAACCGGAAACGGGAAAGCGTCTGGGAGCGGAAAAACGGCCTGGAGCAAAAAACCAACCGAAACGGGAAAGCGACCGGGAGGAAAAACCGACCGAGAACGGGAGAGCAAGCAGGAACGGGAAAGCGACCGGGAGCGGGAAAACAAGCGGGGAAGGAAACGGGAGCGAGAGAGACAAGCATTAGAAAAACCTTTAAAAACCCCGGGTACCTCCGCTAGTATATATATATATATATATATATATATATATATATATATATATATATATATATATATATATATATATATATATATATATATATACATATATATATACATATATATACATACATACATACATACATATATATACATATATATACATACATACATAAGCATACATATGTGACATACATGCTATTGCTTACCTAAGTGTATACAAATATACAGGTTACATAAACGCTTACATAAATGATACGTGTTTAAGTAAATCTTGTTTATATAAATGAACAGGAACGATATACACATTTACTATAAAAAAAACTTACAAAAATGAATTATTGATTCCTTATTTTATGTAATTTAAAAAAAATTTATTGTAAACCAAACTTATTTATAACTAATAGGTTTGTAAATAGCTTAAATATATGAATATGATAGCGATGTTAGCGATATTTATCATTCGTCACACCTACCATTAAGGCGTCAAGGTCAAATCTTCCAAAATTTTCCACTCTATTATTTACGAGCAGTTACATGCGCAACACAGCTACTTATGTATGCATTTAAATACGTGCGTGAACGTGTGTTTAATGGGGTCAAAGGTTGATGATGAAAAGTAGAACTTTCGGTATTTTTGTGTTTCTGTTGTTGTTATTGTTTATTAGAAAAACAGCGACATCTTGCGAAATTGAGTCTGAGCATTTTAACGGCATCTACATACATAATTACCGATGAAGGTATGTATGTATGTATGTATGTAAGTATGTATGTATGTATGTATGTATGTATGTAAATGTAAATTTATAATGCGCTTTTTTTAAAAAGTCACAAAAGCGCGTCGCGTCAAATCATAAATTTAAGAATAAAGTTCTGTCTTAAGCAGCTTCCTGAAACCGCCGAGGTCCAAAGCTGGATTCCTCAGGTCAGCAGATTATGTATGTATGTATGTATGTATGTATGTATGTATGTATGTATGTATGTATGTATGTATGTATGTATGTTAGCAATTTCGCATAACGCGGCGGTCGCGGTGGTCAGCAGTCAGCAATTAATAAAATTGGTGCGTGCAGACACGTAATAAAAGTTATTACGCAATTGTACAGTTGTACATTCTCGGCCATATAAATTCAAAACGTTTTTATCTAAGCTTATTATGCAAGAGGTTAGCCGATTACATCAAGAATTATGCTGGATTTATTCTTTTAAAAAAACATCGCATATACGATATATACATCGCATATTATCGTATTGAAACTGTCTTACGAAGGCATGGCATAATATGGAGTGATTTTAATTTCCTTGAACCATGTTCAATCCAAAGCATTAAACAATTTTTTGATATTGTTAAGCAGGTAGCTCAACCACATTGTCTAATTACCAGATTTAATCATTTAGAGCGATTGAGATCCTAACTTAGTTGAACTTCCAATAATAATTGTGGAGAAAGAAAACGTTCTGTATTCTGACAGTAAAATAAAACAAAAAACAATTATTTTGACGGGGTATTTCTAGTTTTTAAAATAAAACATTGTGAGGACGATCGTATATTTCCGTGAGTTGTTGTAGTAGCAGACATGCACGCAGAACAATGCACAATTGTGGATTAAATTCTACAAAAACAAGCTAATTAACCGAGTTTTTGAACATTTTTATGATTGCTTTTGAAAACAAAACTGCACTTTCGGATTGGATTATTCAGATAATTGTTACATGAAACTTTATATTGAACCATAAATAATGTAAGCCAGTATATATCCAATTCAAACATAGATAATTATTATTTTTAATTAATTTTTTTTCGAAAACATTTCTAATTTTAATAAAATGCATTGTCATGAGGAACAAGTGTACATTTCAAATTTCAGCTCGATTGGATGACGGAAGTTAGTTAATTTTCACTTTCAAGGTTTGCAAACATTCTAGCAAGCAAGCAAGTAAGCAAGCAAAACCGACGGTCAAGTTAATATAAGGAATTTAAAAATAAAACATTGTATGGTGAGAAAAAATACAGAAGCAATAAATAGTAGAGACCCATTTTGGGTCGTTGACAGTTCACAAAACCTTTTGTTAGGCGCTCTATTTCTAAATTTTGCGTAGTTGATTGAATATTTGTTATAACAAATACTGATGATTTTGATACAACTTTATCTTGAAATACTAACCAAGTAGATGCGACCAAGCTGTACCACTGAAAGCAACCACGGTTTCCATTATTCCCTATTTTTACGCATATAACGCTTGGAGGATTGAAAAAAAGCGTGGCTTCTAAATAGACAAAACTAGATTAGATTAGTAAAATGTATGCAAAATATTATTGATCATACATTTTACGTATCTACATTTCCTGATTTATAGAGTCATGACCTTTTTACGACCTTTCCAGGCACGCCAATGTGCGAGTTATATACGTAAAAATACGGTAATAAGAAAAAGAAACCAAAGACTTGATATAGCAGATTTGAAATTGTTCGAAAAATGGCCGACGTGATGTTTATATAAATGAAAGACTGACTGCATATCATTAACACTTGAGAGCTGTAAACGCTAAGTTACTTTATTCATACGGATGATCTTTGGCCTAATTAAAGATCAACCGAATTAATGGAATCAGTGAAAGTGTAGACATTTTCTAGAAAAAGTTATTGGCGAAACGTTAGCATTTAAAACTGATTTTAAGTAATTAATTTAAAAACATTGATTTCGATATTCGAGATGAAAACAACTTAAAGTAATTTTTAGGGGTAACAAAATAGAATTCAAACAATTGATCAGGGACTGCAGAACAATACAAGTTGTAACGCTAAGTTTTAGTTCGCCCTTTAGCCAGCCAACTTTTCCTGGGGAGAGGGGGAGCCTCAGTACTTGCAAGATTGGGTAGGGGCTTACAAGTTGATAATATGTTCAAATCTACCTTATCCAGATATTCCGGATAGTTTGTATACAGATATTCTATTATATTCTATATTCTATTTTTATATTAATAAACGTGTCAATGCCTTAGCAAATTCACTAACTCAACAATGATATGAATACAATATTTATATACATCAACTGCAAAAACTAACATACACTATTTGACTTAAATTGGCATAGAACAATGAAATTCAAATCAGAAGGCTTTTCTGATTCTAACTATACATTTAACTTAACTGGGTGAAAACTGGCGTTGTCAACGCTTTTGTCCAGTTTCCCACTATTGACGTCTGTTGAACGTGAAAGGGGCCGGGAACGGAGAGCAAGCGAGAACGGAAAAACTACCTGGAGTGGAGAAGGAAACGGGAGCAAGAGAAAAACGATGAAAAAATTCCGGGCAACCTAGTACCCCCCTAGTTTCTTATATTAACTTCACCGCCAGTCTTGCCTTCTTGCTTGACTGTTTGCCAGCCTTGAAAGTAAAAATTAACTAACTTCCCGTCATCTAATAAAGTTGAAATTTGAAATATAGGCTCGCTCCTAATGAGAATGCATTCAAGTTTAACTTTTTTTTTGTAATTTTTGTTATTAAAAATAATATTATCTATGTTTTAAAACAGAACCAAATCAGATGCAATTAAACGAATGTTTGCATATATAAATTTAAAAAAATGTCGTTTTGAAAAAAAATGGATATAAATGAAAAGCTGGCGAATCTTCAAATAAAAGGTGTTTTTGAAAAAAAATTGTTTCTTACGGCTTTCTTGCTACAATACGACGCCGCTTTAAAATTTTATCAACCTTAAAAGCATGTTTTTAATTTTTAAATTAACTTTTACTTATTATTATTCTTTCCAACAAATTAGCTGTGAATAAATTAAAAAAATCACTTGCTGAAGGTGAAAAAATATCAGCCGTAATCTTTTACTTTAAATTTAAACATTTTATGGGCTTTGATTGGAATGATAAAAAATAAAACACTTTATAAGGAATTTAACGACGTTGTAATACTCTATCGATGGAAAATGATGTGGGGCTTCAAAATAACTAGTTTACAATTCTTTAATGAGCATACCGTTAGATTAGATACGAAATTGCCAGTTTTTTTAACTTTTTTGTTCAAAATTTAAAAAATGTAAACCATTATATTTCATTGTTAAATATCTTTCCAACGTACAGCATGATCCCAATACACAAATTTTAAGTATGGAAATAAGGTATCCAGCAGTACCAAACTGCTAACTTCGTACCCTTGTAATTGACGAGTGTCACGAAAAATAAAAGCGTGTAAAGCTTTCTTGTAAAACTCCTCAATGTATTTCTTATAACTCAATCTTGTGACTTAATTTTTGAAAGCTCTAGGTGTTAATGGTCAGAATGTAGGAACAATGAGTATTAGAATGTTTATACTAGTTTATAACGCCTATTGATCTTTTTGAATGACAAACGCACATCCTGCGAGACAATTCTGAACGAAGAAAGAGAGAAAATGTAAATAAGATACAATTATTATCTACGACAGGAACTAACTTATTTCCTATCTATTGTTATTTCAGTCTTTAAACGCTTATTTGTGTATACAGGACCGAAAACTATTTTAAAAAATGGACCAAAATAATTTCTTGTTCTAAGTGGTTTTTGTTTTTTATATAAGCGAGTTTTATTTTTTAACTTTTTATATTATCTGTTAAGAGCAACACATAAATTAGTATGAATCTCTAAGCTCTTTAGAACATATTTCGATTGAAAAACTTATTCATAACCTATTTAAACTTAGTATTTCTAGATAATTAAAATTTGTTAGCTCAGTCAAATTTATTATTATTTAAATAAAATAGTTATGGCTAATAATAGCAAATATCAATTTTAGAAGTAATTTTTTAATCTAAGAAAGTGGTTTAATAAAAATAATTATAATCCCACATATCGAAATAATTAACCCGTATTACGTCATCCTCTTGTTGAAGCACGTGTGAGTTGAATGTTTTGATAATATAATGTTTCAGTTCATTTAACTGATAAGATGACGAATTAGCTTAATTTAATTTAATTCATTTTAGTTAATTATTTAAATCTGTTAGATGATTTCGAAAAGATTTAAATATGTGAATTGTGAAAGAACAGTGTTTTTTTTAATTAATGCATAACTTTTTAATTCAACTTATTCAGCAATTTAAAATGTTTTAATTCATATTATAAAAGATTATTTACGAAGTGAAGCATGTTATTGAATCAAATGAGGGAAGACTCACATCGAGATCTGGATTTTCTGCTAGTAGAATTTCTTTTGCTTCATCGCCACTCTGAAAATAAAAAATCTGGAATTCTTAGAAAATAAAAAATCTGGAATTCTTAGAAAATAAAAAATCTGGAATTCTTAGAAAATAAAAAATCTGGAATTCTTAGAAAATAAAAAATCTGAAATTCTTAGAAAACGTTTCACAGAATCTTAAATTAAAGTTCATGAAAATAGAAATAATATAACCTTTCCTATCAGTTCTGGCCAGCTTTTAAAATGAGCATCTTCCCTTTAAAATAAATTTAATAATATTTTATATTTCGGTTTTCTTAAACACATCAGCAAAGGAAAGCGATTTTAAAAAATAACAAAATTAATCTATTATTAGTTTAATGTTAATTGGCTTTATTACAAAACAAATAACAAACGTTGTAGCCTCCAAAACGACTAGGAAAATTACGAAGAAAAATAAAGCCTTCGTCAGCATTTTGATGTATTAAACAATATTTTCATGGTCTGAAAGAAATTCTGTTTTATATATCGCTGCTCCGTCTTTCAAGTTGTGTGTGCGTGTACTAATTTATATGCACGTTTTGTAGGTGTATGCAAACTAAGTTGATGCAAGCGTGCATGTGAATGTGCCTCAAATATGTGCGAATGTCTGTGTGCTTGCTTGTGTGCCTGCTTGTGTGCCTGCTTGTGTGCCTGCTTGTGTGCCTGCTTGTGTGCCTGCTTGTGTGCCTGCTTGTGTGCCTGCTTGTGTGCCTGCTTGTGTGCCTGCTTGTGTGCCTGCTTGTGTGCCTGCTTGTGTGCCTGCTTGTGTGCCTGCTTGTGTGCCTGCTTGTGTGCCTGCTTGTGTGCCTGCTTGTGTGCCTGCTTGTGTGCCTGCTTGTGTGCCTGCTTGTGTGCCTGCTTGTGTGCCTGCTTGTGTGCCTGCTTGTGTGCCTGCTTGTGTGCCTGCTTGTGTGCCTGCTTGTGTGCCTGGAGGGCAAGAAAAGTAGCAATAAAATTCGTCGAAATACAATGTCGATTTTATTTATTACATTCGAAAGAAGACATTTTAGTGCTTCCAGCTAAAAGCTCGTTTCTTGA
Organism: Erpobdella octoculata; assembly: GCA_963978895.1. Classification (NCBI taxonomy): domain Eukaryota; kingdom Metazoa; phylum Annelida; class Clitellata; order Hirudinida; family Erpobdellidae; genus Erpobdella; species Erpobdella octoculata. The sequence goes on from OZ022247.1 coordinate 9,144,741, forward strand.
CGTAATCGTCTGAATCGTTTTTGAATTTAACAAGAATCTCTTACAGATTTTCTATGTAAAGAAACGCCTATAACTAGATAATTCAGTTATATAAAATTATATAAACTAGATTATTCAGTTATAAAAATTATATAAACTAGATAATTCAGTTATAAAAATTATATAAACTAGATTATTCAGTTATAAAAATTATATAAACTAGATAATTCAGTTATAAAAATTATATAAACTAGATAATTCAGTTATATGAAATTATATAACTAGATAATTTAGTTATATAAAATTAAATATCAGACGTCAAAAAAGTTAATGCGTGTTTTTGGGAAACTGTTAATTTTCGAATTGAACTGAACTGAACTGGGCGATACACGCCCGCTGACTGCAAAAGTCATCAAATCATTTACACCATAATTGTCCATGGGTCAAATTTTGAGGACCCGACCCGAACCGCCAGAAAAGTTGATCCGACTCATGACTGCTTTTAATTTCGTGGCCCGACTTCGTGACTTCGGGTTGACTCAAACCTACCCACTTTGGACTAACCCGACCCAGCCTTGCCCACACCTATTGAGTTGTTAATCAATTTTTTAAAATTCTTCAGTATTTTAAATAAAATCCAATTTTAAGCTAAAAGTTTTTTCACAAAAACATTCACAGTGCAAATTAGCAAAGTTTTAAAAAACAAGTTTTAAGTTTTGTCCTCCCTATCATGACATTATTTTTATACTTTTATCCCGCTAAAAATAATTATATCTGTTCTTTAGAAAGATGGCTGTAACATGGGTTGAAATAATTTAAACTTCGTAAACGTGAGTTAAGTAAAAAACATTTGACATAAGATATGAGAAAGTTCCCCATCTGTCAAAATATCCACGCGTTACCTTGATGTGTAAATAATAATTATTATTACTGTAATAATAAACAATAAATAAACCCACTTGATAAAATGCAAACATTATTTACAAACCCCTGACTAAACTAAACAAAATCAGTTCTAATAATGCCCTACTAAAAAACAGTAGGTTCAACTTTTCTGCTAACTACTTTTAGTTAACTTTTTATCATCGATGTTTTTTTCATTGTCACGGATTAAATTTTATTTATCTAATAGATTTGTCCATGTATCTCTTAATCATTCAAAATCTACTTTCTACTCCATCAACATCTACATATGGTGGTTCCGCAAGGCTCTATACTTGGTCCTTTGCTCTTTATTCTTTTTTTTATCATGTTTATTTCAAGACAAAAATTTAAGTAACTAACACACGTCAAACCATACAACAACCATAGTAAACATATAGGATATTTATGTGTCAGAGCTTTCAAAAATTATTTTTTCTCATAATCTTAACTCACTGTCAGGGGCAGATACAGGGGTCCCGGGGGTCCGAAACCCCCTTTCATCGTAAAAACTCAAATTATTTAGCACTTTACAGGCAGTTGCATGATCCAAAGCCTAGGCATAGCGATTTGCATAAGGTACAGAGTAACGGTTAATCAATCAATCAATCAATCAAAATAAATATATATTGCACTTTTTGTTAATTCAAAGACGTTTTTAAATAAATTAACTAAATAAAAAACGTTTTTAAAGCCTTACAAAAGTAAGCAGTGAATTAAATTTATAAACTAAAAGTGAGAATTCAATTATTCAGTTATGTATTTCTTAGATTAGATTTAAATGGTTACTGATGTAGGGTGTAGACAAGAGTTGTCACGGTGGCCTTTTTTCCGTGACAGCAGAGATCCTTTTCAACTATGCGCAGACTCAAATTTTATCTACCCACTACAATTGGCCAGACAAGTTGAGACAAGGCTGAAAGGGATTGCCCAGGCCCAGATGACCCAACGTCGGCTAAATTGTAATTTACTGTTTCAAATTAAATGTCTTATGGTTTGTTATTACTAATTATTGCTGAAACTGTCGTTAAACCTTGACTGTTGTGGGTCGTAAATTTCTCAGTAAAACTCCTTACTAATCTCTTTCTCCCTCCGGCCCCCCCCCCGAAAAATTTTTTGGCTGCGCCCCTGGTTTATACCCACATCAATTCTTTTCTGATATTACTCGATTGGCTTTCCATAAAATATTGAATAAATTCAAATTATCTGTAATGGTGTTTAAATTAACAAATAGTGTTTTTCCTCATTATTTTAAATCATTAATTGAACGGCCATGCAGAAGTCATTTAAGGGGCCGTCCATAAAGCACGTCACGCTGTTTTTTGACAATTCTGCCCCCTCCCCTTGTCACAATCTGTCAAATCTCGGACCCCTCAAAAGTAACTCACACCTACGCGCTACATATGTTCAAAAATAAAAACAACTATCGAATTAAAATTGAATCTAAAACACATTAATTAATATCAAGAGCGCCTTTTAATTTATGATAGGCTTTATATAAGTTCATTTTGATTGATTGATCCCTGCCAATGACAAATGCACTGGCATTATCTTTTCTGACTAATTAAAAAAAAATCTGATCCATATAGCCTATTGTCTTTTAATTTAAAACTCATGAAATAATCATATCGTCTTGGAGTCTTGGACCCACTTGGACCATTTCGAAGTCAATAGTGTCCGAGTAGAGTGCCCGTGCCTAATATTAATTATTAGAGTAATAATTGACAATAAATAAATTTGTTTTATAAAATACAAACATTATTTCCAAACAGATTAATATAACATAAATTGTTTGAAAATAAAATTGATTTTCATTTTTAACCTATCTAACTTTTTCACACACAGAAAAAGTTGCCATAGAAATGGAGAATCGAGCGAATGAGGAAAACAATGATGGCAATAAAAATGAAAATATAGAGGAAAAAATTAGCATCAAGGAAGATAAAACTAATGAAAATGATAATGAAAGTTACAACAAAATTGTTCTCCAGCCAGAGGCAACAATTTTTCATTACGAGCCGGATTGTGAATTGTCCAAACTCGTGATAAATTTTGTCGTGACAAAGTATAAAATATAGTTTAATATAGAATATAGAGCAGTATTGATTTTAAATGTTATTTATATTTTAAGTTATATCCTCAAGTTGGCTACAAATACTTTTATAGTTTTTTTATTATTAATTTATTTAATTATAATTTAACTAATTTTAGTTACTCTGGGGAGATGCTCAATGGACTTTTTCATGGATTTGGAAAAGCATCAATTGTTGGTGGACATGTTTATGATGTTAGTAGACAGAAATTCTTACCTATATGTTTTTACTAACATTTGTTCAATATTATATATATCAAATAATATATTTATTGCATGAGTAGGGAGAATTCAAAGAAGGTTTTATGCATGGCAAAGGGACTTACACATGGATCGATGGACTAAGTTATCAGGCTAGTATAGTTTTTGTTCATAAGCTCATGACAAAACTTATTTTAGCAGCAATAATCCTGAATGCCTGCCAGAAATGTACATAAAAATTTAATCCTTCAGGGTGATTTTGTTTGTAATACAATGACTGGCAAAGGCAAATTTGTGTGGTCAAATGGAAGGTAGTCTTAAATATGTTACTAATAAATTGCTCTAAACATTGAATTTTTGATATTTTTACTTAAAAATTTCAGTCTACAAGACAAACATGTTTTTGTTTTAGTTATTATGAAGGAGATGTTGTGAACAGTGTAAAACATGGATATGGAATATTCAGATCGTGCAGAGGTATTAAATATGAAGGAGAATGGTACAACGGGGAGCAACATGGAAAAGTTAGTAGAACTTATATTCAAAAATAAGACGTTTATTTGAATTGTTTTTATGCCATCAATATGGCAAAAAAGTTGCTTCTTAAGGTTAAACTATCTTATTATAATATTGTAATATAATTTCAACATTAATTAAATTGCAGTTTTTTCTATAATAGGGTTTGATGGAGTTTGATGAAAATGGATCATCATACTACAGAGGAAACTGGTGGAGGAATAAGAAATGTGGATGGGGTACGAGAAGGTACAAATCGGGTGATTTGTATGAAGGTGAATGGAAAGATAACCTCAGACACGGAAACGGAACTATGCACTGGATCGCTAAAGGACAAAAATACTCCGGACAATGGCAGAATGGACATCAAGTAATTCTTTATTCCTAAAATTTAATAATTTTTAAAATAATTGAGAGTCAACTAACTTTGTTTTACGTAATAAATTAAAAAATTTAGTTTATGTTATTATTATTAATTATTTATATTAATTGTTTCTATCTTAAATTTGTTTATTGGATGCATTAGAGCATAATTTGCAATGAACAGGATGGAGAAGGTGAACATGTGTGGTACATAAAAAGGTCATCAACATCTCAATATTTCTTGAGGAATACTTACAAGGGATGCATGAAAAGGGGAGTACGGCATGGCTGGGGAGTCTTCAGTTTTGCCAACGGGACTCGATACGAGGGAGAGTGGTGTGACAATTTAAAGACAGGAAAGGTTTTTGTTGTTTTTTTTGTGTTTATTATCTTATTAAAATTATTATTATTTGGTTTATAATTTAATATTTTAATTACATATATTTTATACATATTACATACATATAAGTATTGTGTACAAATTTAGAAGAAAATTTCTAATTTGTTTTCATTCTCAGACAAGCCATATTTTTGCTTAATATAAACAATTGGTTTTCAGGGAAAATTGGTTTTCAGGAGTGGTCGATTTTATGAAGGAACTTTTTTAAACGATCAGATTGTGGAATATCCAGATTTCAAAATAGAAAATTGTAGCAGTCCTGACTTAACAAACATCCGAACAAGAACTCCTCAACCATTTGGTGAATGGCTGAAACCTGATCTTCTTCTTATCAAATCAATAAGATTAATTATTTGATTTTAATTCATGCAGAAGCCACAGGATTTGACTCTGTGCTTGGTTTCAAGTTGAACCTCGATCATTTAATGGAGGACATTCTGGAAAAAGAGAATGAATATAAACAAGTAGAACAATTTTCAACTAATTTTTTTAATGTTTTGAACCGTTTATTTTGATTATTTTTAATTACTTAACATTCCAGGCAGTAAATGTGGTTTTAAAGTATTCAACATATCTTCGCAAGATTTACAAGGTGTACAGCCGTGCAGGAACAGAATTAGGAGAGAGTGTGGACAACGTATATGCTCTTTCTCAAATGCAGTTCTGGAGGCTCATGAAGGACTGCGAACTGCAAAACTATAAAAAATTTGAACTACCTGATTATGATGAGATAATTGGTGAATGTCCTTTTTTGCCGATTTTATTAGATTTTTTAAAGATATAAAATTATTTATTTTAGTTTTTATTATATTTATCAACTTTTAATTATTACTTGTTTTGGTTTTTACAATTAATTAAATGTATTAATTATATAATTTATTTATATTTTAAACAATGCAAGTGGAATATATATATATATATATATATATATATATATATATATATATATATATATATATATATATATATATATATATATATATATATATATATATATATATATTTTTAAGCCAAAACAGAAACAGAAAAACTGTGCGGATTTGATCCTTTAAGAGTGATTTTATATGAAGATTTTGTGAGTTATTTGATTGAAATATCTTACCATCTTTTCCATTCCGATATGAGGTGAATAATTTTAGTTTAATTTAAACTTTATAATTATATTTTATTCTTTTCTTTTTTATTTAATGAAAAAGTGGTTTAATATTTGAATAATAGCAAAAACAGTAAAATAAGTTCAAAAAGAAAGAGTCCATCAGGAAAGTTGTCCTACTCAAGGATGACCCTTAACTTTAATTTGATACTAACATAAAAGCAAACATAAATATATAATTTGAACATTTGAATATTTGAAGTAATTTCTACAGATGCTCTCCTGTTTTTGCCATGTGTTTCACCAAGTTACTGACTGAACATATTCTTAAACATGCATGTCATATAAAAGGTGGATATTATTATAGTTATTGAAATAATAAGAAATCACTTTGAAAATGAACATAACATTTTTTGTTTATAATATTTTCAAATCTTTTAATTGGTATTTACAAAAGGATGGTCACAGCTCCACAAAACTAGAGATTGTTTTTAATTTTTATGTTTTTAGTGTGATGTTGTTATTTATAAATGCTGCATTAATGTGTATTTTAGATTGTAAAAATGTTTGTTAGTTTTGTTTCCAACTTTTGTGGAAACTTTGAAAGTGATTTAAGAATTCAGCTGTGAGCAACTAATCTATTTTGTTGTAACTCACAAACTTTATACTGTTGTAACTCACAAAATTTATTTTTAATAAATCACACTACATTTTTTTATATTCATTCTTTTAATTTATTATAATTTATTTGTTGCGGTTCATTTTTTTCATCTTTCATAATTAATCCACTGAATTGTTTAGAATATTATTACTACTATATTTCCGACAATCCAACAAAATACTTTTTTTTAATTTTTAATTTTATTTCACATAGTTTACTCACTATAGTCGTGATAGTTCTCCAATTATATTTTCTATATTTTATCAATTATATGTTTTATATTTAATTCACTATTTTAGCTGTTTTTATTATTTCAATAAGTTTTGTCTAGCGTTTCTCATTTCATTTTGATAGACAGAGTCATTCATTTTAAAGTTTTTGCTAATAATTTTTAATAACCTTACTATGGAATTAAATAATTGATGTTGATATATTGTTCAAAATTCTGCAATCATTTTTTTTTCTTTATATGGTACAAATGTTTTCAACAGGATATTTTTTCCATTCTGCTGAAAAATCTCATGAAATTCTCAAACAAGTTCAGAATCTCTACGAGTCTTTTCAATCACTCTGCTACTTCATTAACAAAGTATGATTATAAAAATATAAAACAAATGTTTCATTTTAACCATATTTGTTTTAGTTAACCTCTTTTCAACCTAATTAAAAAATAAACTAATTTGCAGAAGGACCATACACCTGGTCAGAACACAATCTCCATGAGACAGTTTTTGCTTTTGCTGAATGTAATTCTTCAGTGCTTATTACTATTTTTTTAATACACTTTCTCTGATGAATAAATAAAGTAACTAGTCCAGTAACAAGATATATATATATATATATATATATATATATATATATATATATATATATATATATATATATATATATATATATATATATATATGTATGTATGTATGTATGTATGTATGTATGTATGTATGTATGTATGTATGTATGTATGTATGTATGTATGTATGTATGTATGTATGTATGTATGTATGTATGTATGTATGTATGTATGTATGTATTTAATAGTTACATACCAAATCATCTATTTTCAATCACAGGACCTGCATTTGATTAATGACACATTGACAGCTGCTGATGTTATAAGTGTTTTATCTTCTGATTGCAAAAGTGTTTCTTCTGATAGCCATATTTATCTTGATTATAAGGTGAGCTAAAAAGAAGCAGTCATGTTTGCTAATTGCTTTATTGAATTTATCAACAAATTGTAACTTTTTAGATTTTGGATGTAATTTTTATTAGTTTTCCATAGATGGGGTTTTATGATTTTGTGGAAGCTGTGGTTGGTTGCTCACTTGTGAAATCTTATCCTCTTTGCTTCTGCTGCCTTGATCCGTCATGCTTTGGAAACTGTTCAAACACAAATCCTGAAGAGAAAACTTCACTTGAAAAGATGGTTATCATTTTATATTTATTGTTTTAATTTTGGTTCGTGCATAGAATTGTGCTAGAATTTCAGTTTTTTCTTATGCAGGATATGGAAAGAACTTCAACCAGCAGAAAAACCAGTAATGTACATATCTTATTAATTCATTATTATTTTTTTTATTCTAATAAGTAATTTATCACCTGAATGTTTAATTTTAGGAAATAAAATCTGGTGATATATCTGGAATAAAAGAAGAAGAAAAAGATGGTAGAATTAATTTAAAAAAATTAATTTTGAATGTCGATTTAATTCTATTAAATATTTCCTATTTTATTCAATATTTAACACTTTCATAATTAGTTTGTTATTTGTGTTATATTAAATTGCTCTATATGAAAAGTAAAATTATAGTAAATTGTAAACCCTTTTGTATTGTGTGGCGGTTTAGTAGCATTTTTTGTATCATGTGGTGAAGTAGCACCTTTTTGTATTGTGTGGTGGTGTAGGAGCCATAATCTGCTTTATTGTATTTCCAAGAATTAAAATTTGGTTTAAGTATTATAGTATTTTTTGGTAAACTGATTACTTAAATGTAACTATAAAACATCTCGCATTCAGGAACTGAAAGCAAAGTGTCTGAAAAAATTCAAAAAGGTGATTAAAGTTTCTTATTGCTTTTTCAAGTAGATAGTTACACATTTAAATTTATTTAGATTTAATCACATGTACTTTCTATCACTGACTGTCATTTATGTCAGACATGTATTTTATTTCTTGTCACACATGCACCTTTTTTCTTTTGTTATGTCACACATGATGTTATCTTATGTCGTGTGTTATGTCACACATTATGTTATCTTATGCCTTGTGTTATGTCACACATTATGTTATCTTATGTCTTGTGTTACACATGTTATCTTATGTTTTGTGTCACACATGCATCTTATTTCAATGTCATACATCTTTAGATCAAGTCAGCAACATTGTTTTTATTGGAAATTTGGAAGAGGATTTCCCAATTCGCCTTCAAAGATTTCTGAATCAGGACTTCAGCGCATCAGTTAAAAAATACATTGAGTCTTTTAACTTGCTATGAGTATCCTAGAACACAGTTTAGATATATTTTAATTGAAAGATTGATAAGCATGATTAAATAGTTTGTTAGATAAAATGTTTACTTACTACTGTTGGTTGATTTTTGTACTAAAATTTTGATGTAAGTTGCAAGTTAAAGAATTGTTTTTTCAATTTTACTTTGTTTTCAACTAATTAGTTAAATTTTAAAAGCATTTTAAAAGTGTGATGTTGCGATTTGTTACAGTACTTTTGAATTAGTTCATAAGTTATGATATTGAAGATAATTAGACCCAATAATTAATCAAAACGCAAAGCAACGCGGCTCACATGTGGCATTGATGTAATGCTAACGTACAGCCCGTGCGTAAATGTCAAAATGCCACAGGTTGTGTTACTGCATGCTCGCAAACTGCCACTTGCTGGGCCTAGTTGTGGCCCATACTTTTTTTTACGCATGTGGCACACACCTAAATTGCTATTTGGGTATCTGGATATAACAATATGATACACAACCTAATTAAGTGGGCCTAATTTTGTATTGCATATTATACTATAATTATCATGAATATCTTGATATAACATCTGGATCCAGAACCTAATAAAAATTATTTAGGCCTACTGTGTTATTAGGGATTATATTATGATAATGAATTAATTAATGTAACAAACAACAGTAGCGTTAGAAGGAATGTCACACTTATACAAATCTTGATATAACTATGGCTTAACTGATTGTACCATTTAGACCTATTTTATTTTATTAGGTTGTGGATCCAGTAGTTATATCAATATATCCATGCCCTTGCATACACAACCTAATAAACATTATTCTAAGAGTAGAAACAATTGCATAATAATTAATCAACAATATTATAATGCATGATATAATTACTAGCAGTGACTGCACGGGCCAGGCCTTGATTTTAGGGCTTTGCATTCTATGGACCAACCAAGTTGTGACATCACAAATCAGGAATTAAAAACACTGGATACAAACAAACCTTGTTTACACTAAGCTCATAAATACGCTTAAAATGGTTTTATCTTTGTCATTAAATTGATATTAGGCTATATATAGCTATTTTTTTCAAGTGATATTAACTTAATAAAGCAATGGGACAAATTTTGGCAGTTAAATCATCTTGATAGTTGCTCTTTGCAGACTCTTTCAATGCGACGAATGGTGATACGGCTTGAAATGGTTTTATCTTTGTAATTCAATTCATATAAGCTATAGCAATTTTTTTCAAGTTGATAGTAACTTAATAAAGCGATGGGAAAAATTTTCAGCAGTCAAATCATTTTGATAGTTGCTACATACTTGCTACAGCGTCTCAAGATGACTCAGGAGAAATTGCTGTAGCAGAACAGCTGACACGAGGTCAGCAAGACAATTCTGCTTCAAGAAAAAGTCGGATAACCGCAAGTAATTTTGGGGCAGTTATTCGACACGGGAAGAAAACAATTAAGGGGCTACAGGCAGATTCCTGCTGAAGCGATTGATGGGACAGTATGATTTGTCAGGCATGAGAGCTATAAAGTGGGGTGTCACACATGAACTAGTTGTATTGGCTCAATACAAGCTTGCTAGAGACTGTGAGGTGCGGGCCAGTGGTATCTGGCTTGACAGTATGGGTTGTATCGGAGCTTCACCAAATGGAATAGTTGATGATGATGTCATCATAGAGATTAAATGTCCCTATACTCTATGGGAGACAGCAGTCGCATCAGCGTTAGAGTTGTCTCGTTTATGCTGATGAAAGATGCATCTGGTAATATAACGTTAAATTTGAATTCAGAGATTGGTTGTCAATAATTTTATCAGATAGAGGAAAATTTATATTAAACCAACAGGAGTGTGTATGACTTAGTTGTCTGGACTCCACTAGAGATGGTCATTGTTAGTATTGCAAAAGATGCTGATTAGAGCAATAATATACATCTATTGTGTTAATGCCATCAACAAACATTTCTTCCAGTGTTCATGGCTGGTGGTTGTTGAATTTTAATAACAAAATAAAATGCTAAACCAAATTTTATTATTATTTATTATCAAAAAACACTTAAAATGCAATAATAAAAAACAAATATCGAATATTCAAATTACATAGAATATACAATGTATGATGTATGCAATACATTTTTTGATTTAATCAAGTTGTGTGTCTCCTATCTCTTTCAGAATTGGATTCTGTAAATTTACCAAACTTGCACAAACCTGAAATATCTTACAGACCAGAGTCTCATAATTGACCTCAATAAAGTCTAATATAGCATAGTTCTTGACACGAACTATGACCCTTTTAACGTGGTCAGATGAGTTGGTAGAGTGTTAACCTTGAATGTGATAGCTTCACGGTTCAACTCCCACTCACTGCCTAATAGCCCATGTCAACGGAAAACTTAGCGGGTAAAATCGTTCTCTCCGTGGGGCATGTAAAAGAACAGCGCCTTTGAACAACCCGGAAAAGGCGCTCTATAAATTATCAAACATTTTATTTACATTTACAACGTGTATTCTGGCACGAGCAATGCTTGTTGTCAATTTCACTTCCTGAGCAGTAAAACGACCATGCGTTATCGAATGGAGGTACATTAATCGATACACCTTGTGGAATTAGACTCTGGATAAAAAAGCCTTTATCAGCAAGAACTAAATCTCCAGGTGAAATATGTCATTAATTGATAGTGTTCTACCATGGCTTTATCTGCAGTTGAGCCTGGATACATGGGGAACGGACATATCCTCCCACGGACATTTCCCCTCCCCCCGGACGTTCCCCCTCCCCGGAGTAGAGTTAGAGTTTAGGTTTTTTAACATTATTAATTGAATATAGTGTTTGGCGTGCATCCGTAACAGAAAAAAGGGTTAGGGCTAGCATCCCACTAGTTACTTTGTTAGGATTAGGGCTAGGATTAGGATTAAGGTTAGCATCCCACTAATTACTTCGTTAGGGTTATGGTTAGGGCATCCCATTAGTTACTTCGCTAGGGTTATGGTTAGGGCATCCCATTAGTTACTTCGTTAGGCTTAGAATCCCACTAGTTACTTCGTTAGGGCTAGGGCTAGGATTATGGTTAGGGTTAGTATCGCGCTAGTTACTTCGTTAGGGTTAAGGTTAGGGTTAGCATTCCACTAGCTACTTTGTTCACCGGCAGTTAAGCAAGGGCACACCGACGGATCCAGGAGGAATGCGGGTATGAACCCCACGATAGATTACTGTGAAACGAGAGTGAATACCGGCACGGGAATCCCATTACTACAATACAGCTAAACGAAGCTTCAGTGCCATGAAGATATTGAAAAGCTCATCGCGCAACACCCCATGGGCGCAACTAGGCGGGCTTTTGTTCCTTTTTTACAAACTTTTATTTAGGTTACAATCGCTGTTTGTGTGTGTGTGTATGTATGTGTGTGTGTCTTTCTCTGTACGCAAATCTTGCATGTAAAATTTAACTAGCTTTTTGACTCGCTAGGAAGCTGAAACTTTCAGCATAGCTTTATATTGGATGACAATACATAATTCAATTAATTTATATTGGATGACAACACATAATTCAATTAATTTATATTGGATGACAATACATAATTCAATTAATTTATATTGAATGACAATACATAATTCGATTAAAAAAACAACTTAATTTGAACATCTTTCGTATTTCTAAATCAAGTGTATTTGAAATTGAAGTTTGTGGTAAAAAACTCGTTTTTTCCTTTACTTGTCTATCATTAATAAATTATTAAAGATACCAAAAAAGATCGCAGACTGAAGATAGTCAAAAAAACTTTTCGCCTGCGGCGGGCTTTCTTCTTTTTTCGAACTTCAGCACCTCCAGCATTCTTTCTGGTTGAGCCCCTGAACAGAACCACGACAGATGAGCGTTTAACTGGCCTAACATTGCCTTTAGAAACAGATGATGTTATTAATAGATTTGCAGCAACCAAGAATAGGCGTCTTGATTTTGCACTGTAGATTTTTTCTAGAAATTTGATTTCTGTTTTGAGTGTTGTCTTTGTTGTTTTTGTGCATACTGTTTGTTTCGTAACTTGTAAAAAAATCTTTTTTCAAGTTTTGGTTAGATCATCCCCCAGAATATCCTAAAACCGTCACTACAAGGGCATCCAACATTAGGCAAAAATGCTTTACGCGATTTTTCTCTTTATAAGCTTTTGACAGCCCCAGCTCCTGCACCTTAACATGAAAGAAACTTGCAAAACCACAAATTTATACTACTGCATTATTTCATTTAGTTTCATCTGTCAGAGAAAACGTCATATCATAAAAAATCTTACAACAGGGGGGAATGTCCTACCCTGGGGGGAATGTTCGGGGGAAATGTCCTAGGGTCTGTCGGGGCCGGTGGGAGAATGTCCGGACGGAAAAACGTCCGGGGAAATGCCCTACATTCGGATACTTATCATTTACAAATGTAATAACGCCATTGGGAGCCATGACAATTAGTGCTTTGAATTTGAGTGTATTTCGCTGTTTGTAATGTGAAAATGTCTGGCTTTGATGCATCATGCTGGCGTTAGGGATTGCACAGTGAACCTCAGAACAATCCAATGTAATCCGACAATTTGTGAAGGTTGCAAAACAAGTAGGCATTTACCCCTTGTTCCTGTTCAGGGCTGGAATTCCATTATCTCACAACATCAGGCCTACAGTTAAAAGAGGGGAAAAGACAAGAGGTAATGAACTCAAGTTATAAAAGAAAATGGCCAGAAAAGACCCAATAAAATACAGCTTCTGCCTAAGAATAGTTGATAAATGGAATCAGCTCCCAAACAGTTTGGTGTTGTCAAAGCATAGTATAGGCACCTATCTATGTGTCAAAGAGTGCGAATGAATTTAAAAAACAATGGTTGTGGAAAGAGAAAGAATGGATGATAGAAACCGAAGCGAGAGAGAGAAGAAGTCTTAAGACTTTCGTCTTATTTGCTTATAATATAACGTTACTATAAATTTAAATAGAATTTCGTGCGACGTCACACATTTGTGGTCCATAAATATTTGAAAGTTTGTAATTAAAAATAATAATTAATTATTTTCTAAAAGAAATCAAATACAATTATAAATTTAAAAAATGTTTTAAATTAAATATTTTTGCAATAAACAATAAACCGGCAAATTTTAAAATTGTTTTGAAAAAACTTGATTTTTACGGTATACTTGTTAAACGTAAACATTTGTAGAAATAGTTGGTGAGTGTGGATGAAAATGTACTAAAGATTTATGGAAAATTAATTTTAGTTCTTTGTGTACACATCATATTGAATCTCTATTATCGTTTTACTGTTTATTTAAAAATAAGGGCACACGATGGAAGCTAATATTGCTCACCGTCCTGGCTTTTTTAAACAGCCTAATAAAACACACAAGACTGGACGTCATCGTAGCAAAGGTTTCATTGCTAAAGAGCTTAAAGGTCTGTTCAGCTTGAAAATTTTAGATATCTTTACAAACCACGTGATTAGGCCCACTGGGTTTATTTTATTGATTTACAATTTAATGTTTAATGACTACTAATTTACTAATTTAGTAAGTTTATAATATAGGAAAAACTGATGTCAAAACGTATACAAAAAAACAAAAAGCTGCCCTTAGAAGACAGGATAAAAAAAATCAGGTGAAATCAATTTTCGTTGAAATATTGAGAAATTGAGAGTAAACTGAGTAAAGGTTTGCGTAGCGTAGGTAGTCGCATAAACGAACGCGCCAGGGCTTGAAAATTCAAGACTAGAATGCCATTAAAATGTTGTGATTGCCTATATCTCATGATCAAGATCAAGGCCACAGTAAAGATGGTTACATAAAAATTAAAAATACTCGTGACGTAAAGCATGACCCGAGCAAAAAATTTCTGTTTAAGAAGTAGCATAGTTTTTTTTAACTTTGATTCAAAATAAATCTTTTTTGGTTGTTTGGCTAATTCTCTTATTAAGTATTAGGTAGGCCCATAAATACAATTACATTTTTAATAAAACAGCAGAAATAATGTATTACATTAGTTTCCATTTCTACCATTGCTTTCTATATTTAAAAAAAATTATTTAGCATTAACAAAATTCAGAAACTTCATATTAAGCATAAAATTATTTTAGCGGTTAAAAATTTAGAAGATGTATGGCCCTGTAAGTGATGTTTCAAGAATCTTAGTTCAAGATGCCATAGTGTCAATTAAAATGAAGAGCTTTGATTCTATTATAAAGTCATTTCTGAAAAAAATTATAATATTATTTTTTCAGCTCATACAAATCAGAAAACAAAAAAGAGAAGAAGTTTTGCAGTTAAAAAGGAAGAGGGGTGTTGCTGGAAGCCCCCCATTTCTAGTGGTAGGTTTTTTTATAATTATGATTCTCTCATCTTTTTTAACTATGAATTTTACTCCAGACTGTTCTTTCTGCAACATCTGGCTTAGATGCCTCAAAAGCTGTGTCCTCCGTATTTGGATGCTGTGATGATGATATTATTTTGTCACATTATGAAGAAAGTTGTGTTGCCGTGTTAGTTAAGTTTTTTTTAGAAACTAAGTTTTTTTATTTTTCTTGTATTGATTGTTAATTATTCAAAATAGGTGCTCAAGATTTAAACAGAGATTTGAATTTTTATTCCCGAACTCTTTAACTGGGGTTCTTGATTGTGCAAAGTTGTCTGATTGTCTCATGATTATTCTCTCATTTAAACACGACGAGGAATTAAATGTAGATGAGTTTGCAGAGAAGTGCATATCTTGTATTTTCTATCAAGGATTTTCTTCTGTTATCATCTGCTGTCAAGTATGTTTGTTTGTTTTGTGTTTTTAAAGTTTTGATTGTCATGTTGTTAAGTAATCATGGAACAAGGTGCATGGACACAAGTCTGTTTCTATTACCAAATATGAGTGTTGTGTACAATATATTCTTAGCTAATTGAATAATATTTTTTCATTTCATTTTTCAGTATTATTAATGTATGTGTGTTAGAGTACTGCACAGGCTGATTTTTCACAACAGGGAAAAATGTTGAGGCTAGGTCAGTTTTATTTGGGCTCGGACTGTTTTTACAGGCTTAAAATGCCTATACTTGGCACACAAATCTCATCCCGAATTGAATTCAAACTCTAAAATCAAGTCCTGGCCTGTGCAGTACTTTAATGTGTGTGTTTATGATTTGTTGAAATTTTAGTTTTTTATTTTATTGGTTTTTTTTGGGATTCGCAAAAAAATTTTCTTCAATAACTTTCTTTGAATTTGTCCTAATTAGTTTAAATTTATTTTACCTAATTTCAATTCAGGATATCAAATTACTGCCATTAAAGAAGCAAGCAGATGCCAAGAAATATATCATGAATTTATTTGAAAGCAGGTTCTTATTTATATTATTTTATTTAAAGACATTTTTTAGCGACAGCAGGTTCTTTATCGCCCTGCACAGATGTCAAACAAAAATTTTATTTCAAGTGCTACTACTGAGATGTCTGTACTTAAATATCAGGCTTGTTGTCCTTGAGACTTCAGTATTGAACTCGAGTTAGTTCAGAGTCTTGGTGTTGATCTCAAAACATAATATATAGGTCTTCGACTTGTATTTCAAAACAACTGAATTTTTGAAAATATTTTATTATTGCTTATAAAAATTGTTGCAATCCTATTAAATATAAAATATTATGGCTTATTTTTTGTGGGTTTTTTAAATAAAAACCTCCCAGATTATCCGTAATATAAGGAGATGGTGATTAAGAGTTTGTAGTTTAACTTTTTGACCGATTTAGTATGATTTGTAGAATAACTTTTCTTTCATTCTATTTATGAATAATTTTTTGATGTTGAAATTATTCAGATTTCCTGACCAAAAAGTTCACTTATTAGATGATAAACAAGATGGAATTTCCCTGCTAAGAACTATCGGGTCTCAGAAGTTGAACTCAATCTTGTACAGGGAGTTGAGGCCAAACATGTT
This sequence comes from Erpobdella octoculata, assembly GCA_963978895.1. Lineage (NCBI taxonomy): Eukaryota > Metazoa > Annelida > Clitellata > Hirudinida > Erpobdellidae > Erpobdella > Erpobdella octoculata. The sequence goes on from OZ022247.1 coordinate 9,161,389, forward strand.
TGCATCATCTGCCAAATTCAATGAAAATGTTATAAAATTATTTTCATTTTTAATTTATGGATTATGGCATTTAAAAAACAAACTGGCATTTAAATGATAAAATTGTTTTTTTTTATTTAAATTAAAGGCAGGTACTTTGGAACTGACAGGTTATTTGAGGGGTGCCAAACTTTCTCCAAACCAACTCATCCATATACCTGGATATGGAAACTTCCAGATGTCCCAAATTGAAGAACTTTCTGATCCTCATCCAATCAATGGTGGAGCTAAAAAAGTAAAAAATGTCTGTCATAAGTGCTAATGTTGTTAAAAATATTATAATTTGTTTGCTCATTCCTAATTTTATGCTTTTCTTTTATTGCTTAGGTTTCTGACTCAGTGGATATGAAATCAGTGAAAACAAGTGATCCTAACAAACAAGAAACTCTACAAATGGCTGAAGAGATTGATCCCATGGACAATGAACAAACATGGCCGACAGAAGAAGAATTACGACAAGCAGATGGTTTATTTATTTATTTTTTTATTTTATTTAATTGAATTATTTCACATGAATTGTTCTGTATTGGAAAAAATTACCATTAAAATAATTGTAATAATCTGCAATATTATTTATTAAAGCTAAATACGAGAAAAAGATGTTGGTAAAGAAAGTTGTACCAAAAGGTTTCTCAGACTATCAATCGGCATGGATAACTGAAGACTTGCAATTAAATGATTCTAAAGGTTTTGCTTATTTTTTATTATTTTTTTAAAATCCTAATATTAACTTCACCGCAAAAAATCTTGGAAGTGAAAATTGACAAACTTACCGTCATCCAATCCAGCTGAAACTTGGAATATTTGAAACTTGTTAAATTTTGAAAATTGTCTAAAATATATATTTTAGTTTGAAGACTTTTTTATCTTTGTTCTAAGAAACAAATTAAAATATAAGGAATTTATAAAAACTTTTTGGTTTTATACTTTTTCATTGCGAGTTTTTTTCTACAGGTGATGATGATGATGACGAAGATGATGACGATGACGACGAAGATGATGATGATGATGATTGCTCAAATGAAAATGACCTTCCAATGGTCTGTTTATCTGATTTAATTAAAATATTTCCTTCATTTTGATTTATGTTATTAGTTGTATGAAATTTTTTTTTAAATTTAACCTGATGTTTACATTTTTAGGACTGTAGTGAGAATGAAGGAGATGATGATGAAAATAAAGAGGAAAATGGTGATGATGATGATACTGGAAGTAAAATAAATGAAGATGAAATGGAAACTGTAAGAACATTTCCTTATTATTGAGTGATTATATCTCTGGAAACTGATTTGATTGATTAATATTTTGTAAATTAGGTTAAAACTGATTGCTGTAATAATTAAAAATGTGTCAATCTCATTAATGGGCCTGATTATAAATTTATATGAATATTCTGATTATAAATGTATATGAAGATTATGATTATAAATGTGTAGCAATATTCTGATTATAAATTTATATGAATATTCTGATTATAAATGTATATGAATATTCTGATTATAAAAGTGTAGCAATATTCTGATTATAAATGTATATGACTATTCTGATTATAAATGTATATGAATATTCTGATTATAAATGTATATGAATATTCAGATGTCAATTAGGGAGCATGTTGTTACTTTTGATGTAAGTTGTGACGAAGAAGAAAAAAAAAGAAGAGCGTTAGTTCACTTTTGTATTTTTTATGGTCTTGATGGTGGTGATAAAATAAAAATTAGTATTATTAATCATGTTGGATATTTTCTATTAATTGATTAATAACTAAATAATAAGGATTTTTAAATTTTCTAACAGTTTGGAAATGTTAGAATTTCCTGATCTGGTTGACACTCCACTGGATGTTGCGGCAAGAATTAGATTTCAAAAGTATGTTGCATCATGCTCTTTTGAAATTAGCTATCTTTTGTAATAAAAACTACTTTTGCATTCATGTCTGCATTGCTGATTAACGATTGGTCGGCTGGAGGTAGTGCAATACTGTCTGACCTGCTAAAATTTGACAAAAAATTTCTCAACCTGCCGACTTTTGTGCAATACCAAGGCAAAGCTGAATGAATTCATACCTTTAATGAATTTATACCTTAATGCTTGAATGAATTCATACCTTTAATGAATTTATACCTTGATACTCAGGTACCGTGGATTGTCGAAAAAATCAAACTGGGATGTCAATGAGGATTTGCCGTTAGACTACGGAAGAATAGTTAGATTCAATGATTTCCGAATTATAAGAAAAAGAGTCATAAAAAAAATTCATGAGGAAGAAAATAACGATGATAAGGTTCTTAATTTTTGTTGACTCATGAATATTCATAATTATTAACATACAAAATTTCTGATGCATGTATGTTATAACTTCCCAAACACTGTTAGGCGGCACTGCAATCACAAAATGATATATAATATTTACAAAAATCCGTCATTTTCTCTAGTTCATTAATAGGTTATATATGCATTTTTTAGTTGATATTACATTTATAGGGAACTTGTTTGTATTTCATTTACAGGTTGAAGTTGGATCATATGTGACTGTCACTGCAAACAATGTTTCACCTAAAATAACTGGTAATTCTTCAGGCCACCAAATATTTATTACAGTGTCTTATTATGGTTTTAATCAACATTTTTTATTAATTTCAGAACTGATTAATGCCAACCAACCAATAATAGCATTTGGACTGTTACCATTCGAACAGAAAATATCTGTCGTGCATTTTTTGATTCACCGCAACAACGATACCGATGATGTAATTAAATCTAAAGATCCAATAATCTTCCACGTCGGATGTCACAGGTTCAAATGTCGTCCGATATATTCTCAGCATTCAAGAACACAAAGACATAAGGTGATGTGTTAAAATGCTTTGTTATATACCTGAAATCTGTTAAATATTGATTTACATTGTTTTTTTTTACATTCAACAGTTTGAAAGATATCTTAGACCTGGAAACACCATGGTAGCTACCGTATTTGCTCCTGTCATATTTCCTCCAGCGTCCGTTCTAATGTTTAAACCAAACAAGTCAGGTTGTTATTCAATCACGTTTTTCAATGTTTTACATTTTCAATTTTATGTCTTGCTCAATGTCTAATTACATTGGATCTAAATAAATATATATCAGGTGATGAACAGTTAGTAGGCAGTGGGACTGTTTTATCTGCTGACCCAAATAGAATGATCATCAAAAAAATAGTTCTTTATGGTCATCCATTTAAAGTGAATCGCAACATTGTCGTTGTTCGAGGAATGTTCCACAATAGAGGTTCGTTTTCTATCTACTTTTTCAAATTTGATGTAATGTTTAAATTTTCGTTCGTTTTCTATCTACTTTTTCAAATTTGATGTAATGTTTAAATTTATTCTTTTCAGAGGATATCCTGTGGTTCAAGAAAGTCGAGCTGCGAACTAATTCCGGAAGAAAAGGTCACATCAAAGAAGCATTGGGTATTTAAAAAATTTTCTTTCAGCAAAATTGTCATTTTTTGCACCTTCTATTAATAATATGTTAACACATATATTGTTGGAGTACTTATGGAATTAAAACACCAATTCTCACAATGCATTGAAACAAAGCTAAGTCTGAATAGAAAACTGTTAATATTTCAAATCTGTATGTAAAACATTTTTAATAAATTTTTTTTTTAAATCAAGGTACACATGGAATCATGAAGGCCACATTTGATCAGCAGATCCAATCTGATGATACCATCTTTATGAACCTTTATAAAAGAGTTTATCCTAAATGGTCTGACTTCACAGTTGAACAGTCCTGAATATATTTTTTCTGTTAAGAATTTGAATTTTTGTCTGAGAATAAATTTTTGTTCTCATTTTTGTGACTGGTCAGTGTTGGAGGATTCATTCAGGTCTTATAGAGATCTTATAACCACATAACATACACATTCGTAATTACAAACAACACAGAAGATGGACATGCTCTATTGGGGGGACTTGCTCTTATTTTGAGTGTTCAATATTTTAAGTATATATATAAGTTTTTTGGAATATTGAAATATAATCATATCTAACGCTATAATGAACAAGCCTCAAAATCGCCTCTTTCCCTTATTAGATGATCCGGATCCACCACTTGTATTCTTTTTTTTATTATTATTATAGTTTATAGTCTTTTACACCTTGTGTTTCAAGATGCAACCACTGGTATTCAAACCTCTATAGGAGAAATAGGGCTCTGGACCACAAAATAAAAGGTGTTTTATAGAGAATAGATACTCCAGTTTATCTACTTATACAATTTTTAGAGTAGTTAATTTTTCCTAATTAGAATGGTTGTCCCAGACTTGTATGTCTGGAGTGTTCTTTGATTTTAGTGGGTGAGTAAAACAATTACCTATAATTGATTTATATAAATGATGGAATCGTCAAATAAAACTTATTTAAAATATTAAAATCAATGCATTTTTAATCACAAAGCTGGCTTGTAGATGTTTGTCAACATGTTAAATATCAATTGAAAATTAAAAAAACGAAGTTTTTTAAAAACACAATTTTATATTTTTTAAATTATGCAAATCAGTTTCTAAATGCAATAATAGTTTAACCATTATTTATATTAATACTTTAGTCAACATTTTAATAAGTTTTTGTCATTGTCATGATTACCTTAAGGTTCATTTAAATGACGCTTGCGCCATCTAGGGAATAATTTTAAATGCGTTACAAAATAAATACTGAAATTATTCGAAATAATTATTAAATCATTTAGAAAACTATTGAATATTGTGTGGGCGGGTGGCTAAAGTCTATGCTGAAAGTTTCAAAGTTCTAACTTGTCTAAAAGTTGGAGAAAATTCAAAAATTTGGACGACAGACTGAGATCTCAAGTTAAGTAAAAGTGTGTAACGAGAAAAGACGCACTAACACTAACAAGTAAATTAAAAACGAATTTTTAAAACCAATGCTCTTATATGTAATTAAAACACAAATTTTGCAATCAATTTTTTCTTATATTACTCTTTTATTTTATGTTAAAGTCGAAATATCTTAATTATATCGAAATATCGAAATTAATTAAAATTATCTAAATTAATTGACTTATTGTAAAACTAATAATTGAATATTGCATTGTCTTCTATTTTGAGCATGTATGCAAAATTTGAAAAAATCTATCACCAGTAAGTGACTCAAAAATTGATTGCAAGATTTGAAACAGACAGAGAAACAAACAGACAGACAGAGAAACAGAGACGACGAGTTAATAAAAGCATTGGTAATAATAATAAAAATATCATCAAAAAGCATCGAATTTAAATATCTCAACTATTTTCATGAAAATTTCGTACACGCTTGAGAATCGCGGTCAGTGAGTGTGGTTCGTGTTAACTTGGTAAAATAGTCTGCCAGTCGGTTAGCGTTTTGTGGTCAAGAAAACCCTCAAGAAAACCTTCAAGAAAACCCTCAAAAAAACCCTCAAGAAACCCCTCGATAAAATCCTCAAGAAAATTAACTAAATTAATTGACTTATTGTAAAACTAATAATTGAATATTGCATTGTCTTCTATCTTGAGCATGTATGCAAAATTTGAAAAAAATCTATCATCAGGAAGTGACTCAAAAATTGATTGCAAGATTTGAAACAGACAGAGAAACAGAGCCGACGAGTTAATAAAAGCATTGGTAATAACAACGGTTTATTAAAAAAACAGTGAGACCTGCATACAGACCGCGAAAAGATAAAACAACAACAAAAGCCAAACAACAAAACATTATTTCAAAACACAAAGTTTCAGAACTGAAAAAATCAAACGGAAGAGTAAAACCAGATACAAATTAAATTTATTAATTAAGAGAACCAAACATTGCCATTAACAGCAAAAAGATGCCAGCATCGTGTGAAATTTTACGAGGTACAAGTGAAACAACAATCTTTAATTAATAAAGAAACTCGCTCGACATCAGAAACGCAATACACAGAAGAGACACTAATGCTATCTATAACAAAACCGCCTACAAAGCTCATAGTTGGTCCTTATCTTCTACACGTCTCACAGTCTTTACATACCAAACTCAGTTTCAAAAGGTGTAATATTTAGACGTTATATGTGAAGTATGTAAATTGTTTCGATAAGTCTCCTAAAACGCAGTATGGAAATTCGTTGATAAATAAATTGCAAAGATTGTGATCTAAGGATCTTACTCTTAAGCATTTATAATTCTCGTTTTGTTGCATAAGAAAAGTTGATAAGCACATTCGTCACCAGCGCCCAAAGGTACCTTTTTCTGTCCCGCAACATCCGGGGTAGCAACCTTTTCAGCGAACTCATCCGTAGCAGTGCCACTCCCCATCCCCTGGGCGCTCCGATCATTAGACAGCAAGACCATAACAAAGAGAGTTGCAATAATCAAATCTAGACAGAATAAGAGAAGAAACCAAAAGTTGTAGAGAAGGATCAACTATATATGAAAATCTTGACGGCGGCGACACCAACTCTTACCGTCCGATCTCTAATCTATTTTTGGCAGTGGTCTCAAACACGCGGCCCGTGGGCCAATTGCGGCCCACTGGATGATATTTTGAGGCCCGCCACTTGATATAAAATTGTAATGGAAGTGCGGCCCGCCGTGGCGATAACAAATAAAATAAAAATAAGAATTTTTTCATCCGGATCAAATCTTGCCCCATCGGGAAAAGTGCTGCTTATGATAATGTGAGAGCATTTTCCCCAAAACTTATTTTATGGAAAGATTAGCTCTCTCAAAAATACCTCTGCCATTTTCCAGCATGCCATTCAATGGTGAAGACTATATTAATGCTATTGAAAAACTACAAGAAGAATTTGATAATAGCTTTTCAGATTTTAAGATTCCCAGAGCCACTTTTAACATTTTTGCTGACCCCTTCTCTTTCGATGTCCAAGATGCCCCTCCATTGTTGCAGATGGAACTTATTGACCTTCAGTGCAACTCTCATTTGAAAGCTAAGTTTAGGGAAATAAATGGAAAAACATAAGAACTTTCACAATTTTTGAGAGAAATAAATGGAAAAACATAAAAACTTTCACAATTTCTGAGAGAGTTGCACCAAACTTGTCCTGAGCTTTCCAGAATGTTAAGCCGGACCATGTACTTTTTTGGAAGCACGTAAATGTGCAAAAAACTGTTCTCCACTATGAACTTCAATAAGTCAAAATACAGATCTAAACTTACCGACGAGTATCTCCAGGCTATACTGAGGGTCTCGACTGCTCCTCTCTTAAGCCAAATATGTCTGAGCTGTGACAAGGGAAACGGACCCAGATCTCCAGCAAAGAGCATAAGGTATAGAAAAGGCAGGAAAAGTTCTGGCAGTTTGCACTTTTGATAAATAATAAAGCAAAACGATTGAAGAGAATGAACAGTTGTACTTTTATAAATGCCTTCATTAACTTCTAACCTCTGTTACTATTTTTTTACTAGTGGTTTTGCCCGTCCCAAGGACGGATGTTTTAAAATTACGATGAACTTTGGATACATTTTTTGGATTATTATAAGTTTATTAATTACTGATGGGGGGCTTATTGGGGTGACATTTCAGCGGACCACCCCGGATGACGTTTACTCTTGCTACGCCACTGCCTGAACTTACAGCTTTTATTCATATTACAAATGATTACTGTTTTAAGAACTTGCTATTGAGCCGTCTAAACTTATTTAAAAAAAGGAAGGTGTCATTTGCTGGACCTGCCCGTGAAAGTCTAAATGTTTTTTGAGAATTTAAATTATATTTTATATTGAATTGGTTTGAAAAAGGCCCGAAATTCTTAAATATCTGCTAATTATCAGAACTAATGATGTCGAGAGATGAATTTAGTAAAGATAAAACCTCAGGATACAGAGACAAACATTTTAAGCAAAAAAGTACAATTTTTTTATTTTTTTGAAAACTATAAGGGGGGCCCGCTCACTAGATCCGCCACTGCAGCCGACAATGGAAAATTAACACTTCGGGTCTTACTGGATCTGTCGGCGGCTTTTGACACCGTTGATCATCAGATCCTGCTTCAGCGACTCGCGTCATCTTTTGGATTTGACGAGGCTCCACTTGTTTGGCTCCACTCCTATCCAAGTAAGGGTACACGGAACCGCTTCATCTACTTCAATTCTAACATGCGGCGTTCCGTCGCTGAGTTAGAACAGATAGTTACGAAAGGCGGGTTGCAATCACATTTTTACGCTGATGCACAAATTTACGGCCATTGTGATCCAGACGGGTCGCCGAGCTCTTATCGCTTGTCTCTGCGTGCGTCGACGACGTCAGTCAGTTGATGCGCTGCAGTCGCCTACAGCTCAACTCAAATAAATCCGAAGTAATCTGGTTCTCAACTTGCCGTCGGAAGAACAAGCGCCCAAAAGAACTTGATTTGCCTTGGTATCGATGGATCTCACCGTCTGACACGGTCCATAACCTCGGCGCAATCTTCGATTCCGACATGTCCATGGGCGCACATGTCAATCATGTCACCCAAGTGTGTTTCTCTACTTTACGACAAATCGAAACAGTTGCATCATCTCTTCCCCCAAAACCTCTCATCAAACTTGTGACATCCTTTGTTCTCTCGAAACTCGATTACTGCAATTCTGTCTTAGCAGGACATCTGAAGTTCCAGACTCGCCGTCTACAGTCGGTTGTCAATGCAGCCGCTAAACTGGTGATAACATGACCGTATTTTCCCTATCCTCCAAGAGCTGCATTAGCTGAAGGTCGACTGCAAGATAAATTTCAAGCTCGCACTCAGAGGCGTGGATTGGGGGGCTCTCAAGATTTTCCACCAAATATAAAAAATATTTTTTCTAGCTCACCCATGAATGAGTATTTAGATTATTTGATAAAAACAATATTTATCAAACTTTTTGAATTATATCTATTTATAATCTACCTACTGCTAATATTTTTCAATCTTTTAGTGCTTAGTTTCTCGCACTTCTTACTTTTTTCATAATTATCTCTCTATCTCTTGCTCTTCTTCACTGGCTTCCTTTTAAATATAGGGTGATTTTAAAAATTTGCTTACTTATTTTTAAATTTAAAAATTATTCTTCTCCATTAATCTCCATTCTACTTAACTAGCTTAATAAAAAGCTCTCCCAAGTCTGGTCTTCGATCTTTCTCTCTTAGCCATTTTCGTATCTTTTCTGTTAAGCATTCTTTTCCTAAACGCTCTTTTCCCTACTCTGGTCCATTTCTCTGGAACTCTCTTCATACTTCTCTTACTAAATCTACTTCTCTCGCTGTTTTCCGTCTGAGGTTTAAAACTTATCTGTTTAATAGGTTCGTGTTCGAGCGTTATTGAACGCCAAGGAAATAGCGCTATAGAAATGGATTGATTGCTTTCGGTCCATCCGATCAAACCCGTATGAAATTTAGACTCGTGTATCTGTCCCAGCTTGACGAACAATTAGCATATTCTTATCCTAGCCGGATGCTTGAGCTCTCTCACCAAGATTTTTCCAATTCATTTTAAATTATTTTTATTAGCTCACACACTATTAAGTATTTAGATTAGTTGATGAAAACAGTATTTATCACACTTGTTGATTAATATCCAATTAGTAAAATTTCTGCTATTATTTTCCAATCTTATATTAGTACTTTTAGTCTATTTGATCTTAATGATCCAGTGGACAATTTTGTAAAAATGAAAGAACGTCGATACCCTTTGTTACATTCATAATTTAAACGCTTTTTGTCTGCCCTCAATATTAAATAAAAGTTAACTTTTTTAACTCCACGAGTCCTCCGGGTTAGTGCCTACTGATCCCAGAACAACTGATCCCAGGACAACTGATCCCAGTACAACTGATCCCAGGCCAACTGATCCCAGGACAACTGATCCCAGTACAACTGATCCCACGGACAACTGATCCCACGGACAACTGATCCCATGGACAACTGATCCCATAGACAACTGATCCCCTAGACATAAGCAACACATTTTAACTCATTTTTTGACGACAATGGTGGTGATGATGCTTACGTAGCCAGCTTACTATGGCTGGCTGCATACGACAACGGTGGTGGTGATAATGATACTGGCTACTTCAATTAGTAAACGGATAAATAATATTTAGTATAAGCGCACGAGGACACGATACACAGTCGAAATGAAATTGACAAGTTCGTATTACTTTTCATCGTTTCACTCCTTTCCATACATACATACATACATACATACATACATACATACATACATACATACATACATACATACATACATACATACATACATACATACATACATACATACATACATACATACATACATACATACATACATACATACATACATACATACATACATACATACATACATACATACATACATACATACATACATACATACATACATACATACATACATACATACATACATACATACATACATACATACATACATACATACATACATACATACATACATACATACATACATACATACATACATACACATACATTCGTACATACAAACAGAAATCAGAAATTATGTATGTTAATATCAGTTTATTGATTGCAGAAACAGTGAAATATAAAATGATGCAGATATGGGATCAGTTGTCTATGGGATCAGTTGTCCATGGGATCAGTTGTCCGTGGGATCAGTTGTCCGTGGGATCAGTTGTCCCGGGATCAGTTGTCCTGGGATCAGTTGTCCTGGGATCAGTAGTCCTGGGATCAGTAGTCCTGGGATCAGTTGTCCTGGGATCAGTTGCGATGATCCCGAGTCCTCCATATTTGTGCTCGGACGTCACACGCTTGTGCGACGTTCCGTCTCGAAGAAGACTTAGGTCGTCATCCTCGTCTTCACTTCTCATCTCTGCAGCTTATCTGAAGACTGCTTGGAACAGAAGTTTTGCGGTTGCCGGCCCAACGATCTGGAATCGTCTTCCACCAAAGTTCACAACCGAACAGTTCAGATAGGCTTTCAAGACGCACCTGTTTGTGGCCTAGAAGTCTGATGACTCACGCCACACAAGGATTGTCAAACTAAATTGAATTGAAAGTTCATTTTTCACATACTCACACAGCACACATGCTTACATCCTGAAAAACACGGATTCGCAAATGACAGGCACGTCGTTTTTTAGGCCTTGGGATTTTCTAGTGTCAATATGTTTTCTATATATACATAAATGTTTTTTTATTAATTTGCCCCTACTTCCCAACGTTTTCCAGAAAAAAGTGTGTAGCTCGCACTTGAATTGTGTTTATATATTGTTGAAAAAAATGTTTAAACATTCATTACCATAATATACATGAGTGACTATTCTCCGGTTCAACAATCAGACATCTAAGATTCTCCCACACAGATTGTACCTACCATAGATATATATTGTACCTACGGTGTAAATTTATGCTTTTGTTTGACCCCTATGACTTTTGAAAAATGTTGTAATTATCGTTAAAGTAATTTTTGATTTATTTTTAGTAATTATCATGAAATCACATCAAAAATTATTTTAAATCAGAAACAAAAATTTATTTTACAAAATGATTTTAAATTAGATTACAGAATTAGACAATATTTCAAAAAATAAAACACTGATTTTTGTTACTGGATTAATATTTAGTGTGTAATTTAATTAGTATTATATTATTGTTAAATATTTTGATACAATGATGTTATTCAAATAAATAGCTAATTAACTTATTTTATATAACTGTATAAAATCTATGTCTGGCGCCATGTTTTAATCTAGTCGTCTGCTCAATGGTTTTTACTGATTTAATCTGTTCACTTTTGTTACATTTCGATGAAACTTTTACATATTGATTTGTTTTTGAATCATTTATCTAAAATTGCTAATTTTATTGAGATGTCACAAATTTGAATTTTCCATCTAAAAATATACAGCAATTTGGAATTTATCATGCCACTCTGTTTATTTGCCAAGCGAGTAAAATGTAAATAAATAGAGACATTACGACCGATTTAATCAGTATACTTTTTATCATATAACTGCGTTAATAATTGTGGCATTTATTTGAAACTAGTACAGATCGTTTTGTTTTTTAATTATCTATTCAAATATATTATAATAAAAATATTAAAATACCACAACTTTGAATTTTCTATGTATATTGCAGGCAAAGTTGGCTACCGTTGGCGACGTAACCACACGCCCAATAATTAATTGTTATTGATAGCCATGTCGGTTGTTAGAAGTGGTGAAAAATGGTGTTTCGTTGACGAAGAAGTGTTTATAAATGATACATATTCTGATGGAGGGTTTAAATGCGGCTCTCGTGCGTATTCTATAAATTCACAATTTCTATATGACAGCCAGTGTCCACCAACAATGTCTTTAAATAAAAGTTCCAAGGTTGGGTTATTAATTATAATTACCAGGTTTTTCTTGACATGCTTTCTTGTTTCTCTGTTTGACCGGGTAGGAAAATGTTATCGCATTAAAAGCACTTGCTGAAATTTTTTGGTGTATATAATTTATAATTGTCGTCGTTAACAATGCATTCTATTTAAATTTTCAGATGTATTGGACAAAATTTAAATAACATATAAAATGTTACTAATTAAAATCTTTAATAACATTGAAACTAAAAAGAGTTAAATAATACTACTTAAATTTTTTTATAAACAACGTTTCTATTCTGCACTAAAAAGACAAGAATAATTCTCTGGCTATATAAAATTTGTTAACATACATACTAAGAGTTAACAGTAAAATTATATAACCAATAACACAGGTTGCATTGTTTTATATTCTGGAATTTGACCCAGGTTATGAGTTAAAGAATGTAACAATAGTTATAATCTTTGAATAAAATGTTATTTAAAAAAATGTGATTTTGAAAAGTTTTTCATGAGTTTTATTTTTTTCAGAAAAGAAAGCATTCAGAAATAAAAGATCCTGAACAAAATGTGATTGTTTTATTTTTGCTGTTTAAAGATATATATTTATTGATGATTAATATTTGTATGGTTACAGGAGTTGGAGTGCAGTTTATTTTCATGTCTTAATGAATTGGTCAGTACATTTTCAACTATAGTGCAAACTCTAGAAGACAGCAACTGCATAGAAAATAATAACAATCTTGGAGCGAGAAGTTTGCAAGTTATTGTAGAAAATTTGCAAGGTGTTTTCCGTGACCACATGACCGAAGATTATGAACGTGGAGATGACAATGAAGCGCTACTCATTTCTAATGAACAAGATATCGGTAGGGAATGTTCGATTTGATGTGTGTCACAAAATTAATTAACTTTATTGTCATCAAATTGCATGTTACATAAAACGTCATATATATATATATATATATATATATATATATATATATATATATATATATTACATTAGACTTTACACATGTGATTGGTCGCTTGGTTCAAAATCGAAATCAGAAGCTTATTGTAAGAAAAATTGCTTCTGCTACTTATCTATTTCCTCCATATTCAACCTTTTTATTATCTTCAATCACCAGGCTTGAGGGTTTATTAAATGGTGAGTTGAGTATTTAATATATTTCATTACCATTATTTCAATTTGAGTTGAAGCTGGCCTTTCATTTTGCAAATGAATATTTTTTGTCACAGAAGACTTAGCTTTTGATTGCATTGTTATGGATCCACCATGGCAGAACAAATCAGTTAAAAGGAAAAGATTGCAAGTGCTTTTTGCTTATAATATAAATTTTTATTTTATTATTAATATAATATTACAAATGAAATATATTACTTGTATTATTAATAATAATATTAATAATTTTTTAAGTTGTAATTTCTGTATTTTAACAGGTACAATTCATTACCAATGTTTGATTTAAAAATTCTGCCTATCGATAAACTTAGTGCTCCAAACTGTCTAGTCATCGTGTGGGTTACAAATAAAAAGAAACTAAAAGATTACGTTATAAACAATTTATTTCCTTTGTGGAAAGTTAAATTTCTGACTGTCTGGCACTGGTTAAAGGTTCTTTCTTTAAATAATAGCCTGTTTATTATTAATCATTAATTTATAGTTATTGTAATTATAAAAATTTTATTGAATATTTAATCATTCTTTAAAAGAAGCATTAAAAATGTATTTGTATTGATAAAAATAGTTTTAAAAAGGTATTTAGCAGCAAAAACAGTTTAAGTTTTTAATTAAAAAGGTGACCAAGAAATTGCAACCCGTCCTTCCCCTTCCCACGCCAAGCGAGTCATCAAAGAAACCTTATGAAAGCATAGTAGTGGGAAGATACACTTCATCTTCTTCAAGTTGTATACATCTTCCTAATGAAAAGACAATCATTAGCATTCCATCTGCTGTTCATTCCCACAAACCTCCACTTTCTGGTATTTTTTTATTTTGTATTATCTAGTATTTTAATAATTAGCTTCATAAAACTACTCTGAGATTTTTTGGTAACTGAATATCGAATGTCTTAATCAGACATTTTGTTTTGTTAAATTTTGTTAATATTATTTTAATGCAATATGTTTTTAAAACTTTGCAATGTTTTATAACATTCTGAAGACTAATTAATACAAATTTCAAAAAAAGAAATAACTTCAAGTTCTTCAAATAGATTTCTCTAATTATTCTTTGATTCTGTTGTTCAGCTTTCCTTATAAGAAAATATATGATTTAGCAATATACGAGTATCTTAGACTGTTAACTGATACATAGGTTATCAGAATATGTTTATAAAATAAAAAAATATAGCTCAGGATTGAGGGGAGCTTTTTACCAGTAGTATACTTGAGGCATGTTATCAAACCAATCTATCAGAAAAAATGTCAGAATGGAGGGAGAGATAGAGAGAGAGAGAGACAGAGAGTAGTAAATGAGGGTTATTAGTGAAGAATGTCACTGTATAACAAGTTTTTGATTTTTACAGAAATTTTGAAGCCTTATCTTCCTAATCAGCCCAAATGTCTTGAGTTATTTGCAAGGAACCTTTTACCAGGGTGGCATTCTTGGGGAAATGAGGTTAGATATAAAAACCAATTTAGAAATTGCAATAAACAAACAAGTTTTACTAGTAATGTTAGTGCTATAATTATTAAGCTTCTGCGTCCCGTTATTTTTTTGGAACGATATGATACGATACGATTTCTGAAATTTGCCTCGAATTATACGATACGAGACGCCTCGAATAATAACGATACGATATCGATACGATACGATACGATATCGGGATCTCGACTGAAGTGGAAATTCATTGAAAAAAATATATAAATATTAAAAAATTTCAAAATTTATAAAAATTTACCAAATTTAATTTTTTTTTACAACTTGAAATAAGTTTAATTTGTTTAGTTTCGGTACATCTATTTTTCTAAATTTAGATTCTAAATAAAACACTACCGCCGATAGTAAGTATTTATTTACTTTATTTAGTACGCATTATGCGGTAGTTTATCAATTTAATTAAATGATTTTACTTGCCGATGAAAAAAAAATTAAAATTATTTTTTCAAGTAATTGAAAAGTAGAAAACCTTCTAGCACACCAAAAGAACGACATTTTTAGGCAATTCAATAGTGAAAGTGGAAAAACCAATGGAGATAGAAATAGATTGCAGATTACTGAGATTGAGATTACTAGATTACTAAGATTAAATTAAAATGATACTGTTTCCCGCAGTCTTTGCATCTGGCAAGATTTACTTCTACATCCTTGTCATTGACTTTCTGCGTGACCGTCTCTTCCTCAAAGTACTCCCAGATTTGACCCCGGTGACGCGGCATGATAATGATGACAAACACGAGAAAGTGCCTCTATGCAAGAATTAAGAAAGTGAAAAAAAAACCCAGCGTGTTTATTTATAGGCGATGGCGAATGCGGTTAGCAATAGCAAGAAAGAAGCTGAGAAAGTTTCGAATTCCAGCTGCAGACAATACGGGCTACGGCACTGTCGTGCACATTACAGGTGGCACACACATACTCACACACAACCAAGAATATCATCAAGATTATAAAGATATATCTTAGATGAGCTACTATTACGGTCAATTACGGATATCGAAACACTAAAATAATCATTCCAATTCTATGTAACAAATTTGAAAAAATAAGTTTATGAAACAGACTAAACCAAAACATAAACATAGAATGATCATTACTATTACATTACTCATTATTCTCATTAATAATAATAGTCATCGATGTCAGCGAGTACGATTGCCTTGTAGGGCTTGTAGTATCAGTAGTATGCAGAGCTCGACTAGCAGCCTAAGAGGAGCGTGGTTTTTTTGCTGCCGGTTCCCAGACTAAAAATAGTAAATAATGTGGCTACAGGCTGTCTGGAAAACCGAATTTAAAGTGGGGATGATAATAGTTATAAACTTCTGTCAATAGGTAGATTAATTAATCAATGTTGATGAATCAATTGCAAATATTCACAGTTGTGACAATCGTTAATTAAATATGTATGACTTTCGTTATTTATTGGAAAATATTTGTTAAAAATATCGATATTTTTTCGGGATTTTAATCGGGAATGAAATTTTAAGTATCGCTAATTATATAGATACGAGACTTCTTCCGCAGGCTGTATCGTTTCAATGGCGATACGGGATCTCCCGTATCGTTTTGAAATCTCGATTGAATTCGAGATAACGATATCGGGACGCAGATGCTTAATAATTATGCACTCCTTTTTACAAACTTGTATTTAGGTTACAATCTCTGTTTGTATGTGTGGCTTTCTCTGTACACAAATCTTGCAAGTAAAATTTAACCAGCTTTTTGACTAGCTAGAATGCTGAAACTTTCAGCATAGCTTTATATTGGATGAAAATACATGATTCAATTAAAAAAAAACAAACTTTATTTGAACATTTTTTTTATTTCTAAACCGGGTGTATTTGAAATTAAAGTTTGTGTTAAAAAACTGGTTTTTTCCTTTACTTGTTTAAATACTAACTGGATCGAATTAATTAATTAATTAATAAGCACTACAATCATATAAGAATAATCTTTTTCTTTTTAGGTATTTCTGCTCCAGAATGAGGACTTCTTTACAAAGCTCTGACCAATCAGATAAATAGTATTACACTTTCTGATGTTGTTATCTGTTAAATTATTAGTTTCTTATATTTAAATGATTTATTGATGGTTATTGATCTTCATCTGAAGAAAGTTGTAGGTGCTAATCATCTAATAGTAAACTGTGTTTCTATCAATATTAATTATTCATTTTTATCAGTAATTATACTGAAAAACAAAATTAATAGTTTTTATTTTTTATTGCAAAAAATGTTTAAAACTGGGTTTTTAACTCATTTTATCATAGAGCAAAGCACTAATGTGCTGTTGCTATGGTCGTTTATATCTTCTTCAACCTTCAAGATATTGACGTAATTCATTCCTTAATTGGTTGGTGGACCAAACAAGAAAAAAACCTTAAAAACGCCTTATGACCTTATAAATTATTGTATCGTTACATTTCAGTCGACTTTTAAATAAAAAAATATCAATGTTTGTATAAACATTGCTGCACACCTTATGTATAAATATAATAAATTCTGACTATTCTATTTTGATTTCGTCACCTCTTTGCAGTAATTGATGCAGTAAAAAATAACTGAGTCTGGGACTCAATAACGTTATTGACTTACTTCAATGGCTGTGTTGTTGAAGGTGGTGTGCAAAAGAAGCTTGTTTTATTAAAACTGTATATAAAAACAGAAGTTTTCCCAGCACTTGAAATGTCTGCATGTGATGAAGAGGCTACACAACCAGAAATAGAGAAAACAGCAGATATTTATAATTACGATGTCGACGTTGAGCACTGAAAAAAGTTTTCAAAAAAAATGTAATCCATTTATACAAGTCATAAGCAATTTGTGTTATCCATGGCAGTTTAAAACTTTACTGTCAAGCCATCAGCTAAGTAAATATTTATATCTGCAATAACAGGAGTTCTTCGAGCATCTGTCTAAATTCATCCAAAGAACGGATCAGAAACTTGTTCACCCCCTCAAAAGTATTGATTCTGAAGTGGAGGACAATGCTATGAGAAGCACAGGATTTTCTAAAGATTCATGCAAATCTGAACCCCCAACAAACGACCCGAAACTGATCTACTCGTCATCAATGAGATGGAAGACATTTTTTGAAAAAGCTTATAGTCCTTTAAGATGATGTTTTAAGAAATTATAGCAGGGAGATCATAATTTGATTTTCAGTTTTTTCTTACTGTAACAAGGCTTGGGACTGGCGTTCATTAAGCAAGGTAGTCATACTAATAGACAAACCTCGCAACACTGGCCACTCTGATTTCAATTTGGTCTCATTCAAATTTTCATCAAAGCAAACCTCTTCAACAGATTTTATTTTTATTCAGTTTTCAACCCTCAAAAGCAAATATAGAGCATAGCAGCAACGAAATTAGTTTTGAAACAAAAATTAAATTAGCTTTATTGAATTTATTAAATATTTATTGAATATTCGAAAACAATATTAAATTTAAAATGTTTATTGTGCACTGTCAAAACTGCTCAATATCAAGCCGCTAAGTCATTGCTGTCATATGATTCCTGGTCATACGAAGATGCTTGAACCATTCTACCAGCAAAGTATCTTCCATTTAAAGACTTCACTGCAGCTTCAACCTCTGTAGATGAAAAATAAATTGATCAATTACTTATATTTGAGTTTGAACAACATTCACATGTGCATGCTTAGAGAGGCTATAAAAAGAAAGTGGCTTTTTAACTCAGAAAATATGGATAGGCAAAATACATTTTCAATAGTATTTTATCAGCTCAAATTTTCTGATTTCAAAGTCACATTATTTTGCACGCCATTAGTTTGTTAAAAACACAGAACCTGAATAACATGTACTACGCATTTACACAACATAAATATGTTTCATTGAAAATTTAAAAATAGTTTATACTTTCTTTAATAATCAATTTAGTAAGAAAAAACATTTCTAACCTGAAGAATTTGTAAACTCGACAAATATTTTAACAACAACTGGAGCATCATCTTCTTCTCCCTGCTTTTCTTGATAAATAATAACTTTTTCTACCGCTCCAAACTTGTTGCACTCATCAGTTACGTCGTGTTCCAAATCGTCATCGACATCTTCATGACCAACCATGTTTTTCAGTACCATAACTCGACTCTGCAATTAAACAACGTAAATAATTAACCCCTTGATACTTGTAGCATGAGAAATTCAGTTAATCAAACCTCTGTCTTTCTGAGAAGTTTCTGCATGACCATGTGTCTTGCTTGATGACCTTTGATTTGTAGATCTTCTTGCTGCTGTAGTGTCTGAGGTTCTGGAAGTTCTACGATTTCTTCTTTTTTCTTCACTGCAAAATACAACCATAAGGATGATAAATTCTGACTTTATATATCCCTACTTTAATTCAACAAACATCACAATTAATCTCAAGAATAATATTCCCATAAGCATAGAAAAACAGGAAACCTAAACCAGAAGAGAGATTTGTGAGTGTAGTGGGCGGTATGTACACAGAAGGAGGGGGTATATAAACAGAAGGAGGTGGTACTGCTTGTACTACAGCTGCACTGAAACCTGGAAAAAAATAATATTAGTTCAGTGTACCTTTTACACACAAAACCAGCCATTATTTGATAAATATAATACATTAATATAATATATATTTGTTGATTCTTATACACACACATATACAAACCTCCAAACTTTGAGTTCGTGTTTGGAGTCGGTGAAGAGTTCGAT
The DNA here is from genome assembly GCA_963978895.1 of Erpobdella octoculata. NCBI lineage: Eukaryota > Metazoa > Annelida > Clitellata > Hirudinida > Erpobdellidae > Erpobdella > Erpobdella octoculata. The sequence continues at coordinate 9,181,093 of OZ022247.1, forward strand.
TGTAGAGATTGAGCCAATGGAACAATCGGAAGAATTGTGGGAGGAGGAACATCTACAATTTTAATGTAAAACAATTATATTCATTACATATATAAAAATAATAAAGTTTCAACATTTTAATCAGATGATATTTCATTTAAAGCTACTAATAATCAATCCCCAGACCAGGAAAATCAGGATCGACCTGAATTAACCAGCTAATAATAACTAAGCCTGGAAGGGTTTAGTTCTAAAAAAGCTTGGGAAAAAATGGGTGAGGATAATGAATAATTAAATTAATCTGCAGAGTTTTGACAATTCTATTTATAAACTCCACAACCAAATAGTTAACAAATTAAAAAATTATTTTTTTTAGATAAAATCAAACTGTTTTGTTATGTGAATACTGGTTTTTCCAGCTCATCAAATAATAATCTCACAAAATTTCTTATTTTTATTGATTTATATCAATTTTGAATATCTAATCTGTACACCACAATTTTTCCTATTTTAGCCTAACCTAATGGCATTAAATGAATTACAAAGAGCAAATAGAAACCTGCAACTGTGGGCAGAGAAGAGAATGAAGTTCTTTGAGTTGATAATGTAGGAATAACTACTCCAGGAGGTGGAATGGTCTTTACCTCGATTACATTCGGAGACATGACAGGCTACAATGTATATATAATCAAATCATTATTAATTGTTCTGCAAATGAAACTTTAGATTAAAAAAAATTACGGTCTAAAAACAAAACATTTCTCACGTACTTTGCTGATGGCCTCAAGAGCGGTGATTTTAGCTGTTACAGCTGCAGCTGCAATTGCACTCGCTGTAGGAAGTGTCCCAGAAGTTGCTGGTTGCATCAAGAAACTGGGAGGAGTAACTGCCTAGAAACACAACAACAACAAACATTAAATAATTATTGTATTATTTTCTCAACATTCTTAGTTAGTGATGTTACAGATTCAAATTTTCAAGCTTTATATTTTAATAACTTTGAATTAAGGTATGAAAACAGACACATAGCACCTAACTTAGGGTTTGGATTGTATCAATTTAAATGTTGAATTTTTTGCATTCAGGTTCTTAATATTTTGGTTAACAATTTTTAAACTATTTGGGTTTGGTTTAAATTTTTCTAAATTCCAGGTTCAGGTTTGAAAAAAAACTAAGTAATAACAAAGTTAAAGTTAGATAACATGATATCCCTAGTAACAGTTTATTGAAATTATTGGTGATTCTTCAATGTCTAGTTTAATAAAACAATAAATGAAATAAAATAAAAAACAATTAAGCAAATAAAAACATGAAATACTAACTCTTCCAACTCTCAAGTGCTGCCCTCCTAAGTCAAACAGATTCAAACCAACCACAGCATCCAATGCACTCTGCAACTGATCATATTCTATGTAGCCATATCCTCTTTTAAATTAAAACAAATTAATCAATATTTGAACTTGAAGAACAATATATGAAATGCTTCTCAGTGTATTTGGTTAATAGTTCATGCAAACAATTGTTAGTTAGTTTCTTAATAGCTAGTTAAACAAGAAATCTCAAGAAATGCTCACTTATGCTTTCCAGGACGAAGAGGATCTGGATTCAACTGACACGAGACGATATTCCCGAAAGCTTCAAAAACACTGAAAAAAATATTAAATTTGTTATCAATTACTTCAAAAACAAAAATAAAAGTTCAAAATACTCTCTGCTGAATATTTATGATATAATATTGAAAGTAAAAAACAATCAATGTTTGAGATAAACACATTCAATCTAATGATACACATATATCAGATTTTGATAAAACCAAATGTGCTCAATATGCAGCAAGTAAAATCAGATATAAATAAAAGCTAACTGACACATAATGCTTGCACAATTGTACAAACCTTTTTATGTCACTTTCGGTGAGGTTGGGATGCACTGATGCAACATAGATACGATTAAAACTCTTGGACTCTTCAATAATTTTCTCAATAATTGGCTGGGCTTGTGGCATGTTACTTGGCCTTCCCACCTGAAACCATAAAATAAAAACATCGTTTAAAATTCATTAAAAAAAAAGAATTTAAACTAGTGATTATTGCAACATGCCTTGATACTGTATCCTCCAATCATTATTCCGTTCATCTGCTCGAGACAAAGTGAAGCAGCTTCTGGAGTCTCATACTCCAGGAATGCAAATCCCTTGTGATGTTTCCCAACAGCATCATAAGGCATACTCATGCTTTTGATTGGACCAAATGGAAGAAATGCCTGTCTTACTGTCTCCTCCTTGATCTCAAAATTAATAGTTCCAACATACACTCTAGCACATGGGACAAAAATAAATATTAGTGAGTTATTTTCAGAGCATTCAAGTTTAGAGTTTTTTTTTCAATTTTCTTTTATAAATAAAAGAAATATATATATTTATATATCAACTTCTTAATTACCTGCACATCAGAGCCATTGCTTGTTGCCTTTGAACTGAGTTTTGTAAATTGATCATTTGCTAAAAATAAAAACAAAAAAGTAAATACTAGCAAACCAGTTAGCCTATAAAAGTATTTTGTTTAAATGGACATATAAAACCTGCTGTTGATGAGTGATTGTCTGTTTAAGAAGTACGGTTTTAATTCCTTGTTCCATCGCATATTTCTTAGCTTTCTGTAGACACTCCTTCTGAGAGCTTCTAAGTTTGGACAAGGTGTACACCTTCTGATCTCTCCTCGCTCCAGGTCCGGACAATATCGGGCCAACCTGCCTCTCTTCAACGACATAATTTGCTTGGACTCCTTCAAAAATATCGAAAACCATAATACACATAATCATCATTTATTATATAATCACAATACAGAAGAATCAGCATATTTCTCCTGGCTTTTCTCAGTGGCATTCTTGATTTTTTGAACTAAAATAGAAAGCATTCCATAGACATATAAATGATAACGAGTAAGAAATTATTTAAATAATTTAATTTAATTGAGATTTTCGACAACTCCGGGCGTCTATCATAACACTTCTTCCAAAGAAAAGCTTGGAACTGCAATCAAAAACTAATAAACAAATAAATCATAGATTGGCAGGCACAGAGGAATATATAAGTTGTCAGAAAATGAAAAATTTTATAACCATTTATACTTTTTGCAGTGCTTACATAACAAAAGAGTTTAACCATACATGAGAATTAACCAAGATTATATTACAAGCAATTACATCGAGTTGAGATGCTGGGGCCGATCTGTTTCAACTGAGTCCCTAAAACATATAAAAATATGGACAAGCACCTATAGATATCGTCCAGCAAAGAGGAATTTTTCAATAGCATGGCGGATAAATTTAAAAAAAACTGTTAATTTAAATTTATTGTCTCACAATGAAAACACTATCAGAGCTAAAAACTCATTAGAGAAATCAAAACCATATTCAAGTTTTGCTGATGCATTTGAGCATTTTTTTTTGTCAATAATTTCTAATTAAAAAACTATCGGCTATTACTTTTCAATATCAAATTTAAAATATATGATCTTATTTTATTTTACACTAATAAACCAAGAACAAATGCATCAGCATTAAAATAAGAAAATTCTCTCAAAACTAACTTGTATAGTTCTCATAATATGCAACTTCAGCTCCCTGCAGACTGTTCTCGTTTGAACTCTGTTCGAATTAAAACAAAGATTTTATAAAAGTGAAAAAAATAAGTTGATAAATTTGACTGCTTTTAAAACTTTTTGTAATTCTTAATAAATAATGTGGCAGAGCCTGAGCGCGGCATCGAAGATTCGTGGGAAGATAGTGTTATTTCATTGTCTATAACTTCTGACCAATGAGGTTTAGGATATAATAAACCGGACCAAAGTATTGTGTGGATGTGCGGCTTTCCAACGATACCTATAAATACGAGATCGAAATACGCGCTGCCTCCTATTTCGCTTTGTGAGGTGAGTGATGCTTTGGTTTGCATGTAACTATTTTATTAGTTGGCGCTCATTTCTCAGACTTGGTATATATATATTCTATAACTATTAATCTATAACATATCCAAAAATCTTAACTGTAAGTACTCCCTGAGAGGAATTATTGATATTTAAAACTTAACGTCGTGGATTAGATTACAATAACAAAATTATTTAATGTACAAGTTATAAATTCGAAATGTTTATTTGTACCTAATTTGTAATAAATAATTTGTATTTTCAATTATTTCTTTTTCGACCGTTTTAATTTGGTGTTATTGACAATTATTTTGAGTTGAGTACAATTTAATTTTGTTCATTTCACATAACAGGGATATAGTCTATAAGGTACTCGATTACGTAACTTGAATTTATTACTATGCGATATTACGTAAACCTAAACTAAAATATATAGCAGGCGCTCACAAACTCGGTGTTTTTCACACGAATGCTCTCATCCCCTTCACTGAGTGAATAAAGCACCTTTAAGCATAAAGCATATAGTTCAAAAACTAGCCAACAGTTGTTAACAAGCATGGTGTCATTTTAAAGCTATTATGTGCCCTTTTAACATATCAGAAATTTAATATGAAAACATAAAATAAAATCTATAGCAGGCGCTCACAAACTCGGTGACTTTTCACACAAATGCTCTCATCCCCCTCACTTACTGAAATATATGCTTTATTCACTCAGTGGTGAGGATGAGAGCATTCATGTGAAAAATCAACAAGTTTGTGAGCGCCTGCTATATGTTTTAGTTTAGGTTTTCATTTAGAATTTTTGATATGTTATAGTGGCACATAATGGCTTCAAAATGACACCTTGCTTGTTATCAACTTTTTACTAGTTTTTGAGATAAACGGTTCATGCTTTCAAAGACACTTTATTTACTCAGTGAAGGGGATGAGATCATTCGTGTGAAAAAACACCGAGTTTGTGAGCGCCTGCTATATGTTTTAAAAAAGGTTTTCATTCTGAATTTTTGATATGTTATAGAAACACATAATGGCTTCAAAATGACACCTTACTTGTTATCAACTTTTGGCTAGTTTTTGAGATATACACTTTATGCTTAAAGGCCCTTTATTCACTCAGTGGTGGGGATGAGATTATTCGTGTGAAAAACACCGAGTTTGTGAGCGCCTGCTATATATTTTAGTTTAGGTTTTCATTTTGAATTTTTAATGTTATTGGGGCACATAATAGCTTCAAAATGACACCTTGCTTATTATCAACTTTTGGCTAGTGTTTGAGATAAACGCTTTATGCGAATTACACTTTCGTGACATAGAGAAATATTTGTTGAGTTTGTATACTTCCGTAACACATTTCGGATGAATTTTCAGTGTCATAGTTGCCCATATTTACTATTTAATGGCATTTTGCTTTTATTTAAAAATTAGTTTTTATCAGACATATTTAGTCCAAGCCGAATGCTACATTACACGGTCATTTTGTTTACATTTGGAGAAAACTAAAATAGGTTTTCTGAATAAACGTTTGGGGTTTTCATAATAAAAATTAATAAAACGTAGTTATTTTGAGTTGCCTAATAAATACCGATACTTTTTTTATTTTATTTTTGAATTTTTTTGAGCGCCTGCTAGCTTGACACATGCATTTTACTGCACATTTCCTATGTTACGAGCGCCTGCTAGCTTGACTCCAGTAAATCGGTGGTCGTCATTTCGAGTTTCGGAAATTCGGGATGATACCCACGAAAAGCTTACAATCGATTTTCGCCAAATAAAATTCAAAATTACTCAAACATATAAAACTATTTAAACACCACACCTGATCACCTACAGTGAAAGTGGTTTCGCCTTCCATTTCTACTGCAAAGTCAGGAATCGAGCAACAAGTAAACAAAATGGCGATTATTGCTTTCACAGGGAATGTGAATAAACATAGAATAAGCATCATTGATAATTAATTTTTTTTAATAAATTATTTTTGTAATTTTTATTAAAATTTAAATTATAATAATTTTTTTAATTTTAATAAAAACATTAATTTTAATAAAATTTTTAAAACTTTTATTTATAAACAATAAATCGTTTGATATTACTAAAATTGTTTTTTTTAATTGCAATAATTTTAATTTATTTTTGTTTATAAACAAATACTGATTAAAGAGAGTATAATAAAATAAACAATACGCCGACTGATGGGTCGCGGATCTACGAAACTTTCAGCTTTCTTCAAACTTCAATGCATAGACTTATGATATAATATATTATATAAGTCTATGCTTATAATATAATAATATAAGTCTTTGCTTCAATGTGAACAATACGTACAAGTGAAGATATAACGAATAATATAGGACCGAGAATATATTTATATTGCGGGTTTAAATTTAAATGTCTACGCCCATGTCTGTACAGCACATCATATGATACAACGATAAAATTTCAACTTTGATCTGACTGCTTTTGAAAAAGTGACTGGTTTGTTGTTGTTTGGTGCAATATTACTGAATACACTTTTCTCAGGTAGTGAGCGTGTGAAGGCTTCTTTTTTTTTAACAAATTAAAGCCAAAATGTCTAACTCTAATAAATCAAAAGTAGTTGATAGCATGAAAATTGATACTGTGAAAATTGAAAACAATAGAGCCAGCCTCTCATTAACATGTGCCTTTGATGATCAGAACGGTCAAACTGGTTTGACAAATTCTATTGAGGACTCAGTTAATGAAAGATCAGGTATAAGTTTATTTTTCAATTTGTTTGCTATTTATTTGCACATTAAAATAACTTTATATGCATTTTTAGTAGGAAGATTGGAAGGACTTCAAACGAACATTTTAGAACTTTTCAGCTCTTCTTGTCCGGGTCTCACAATAAAAGAAAATCATTTTTCATCTCCTGAGGTGCTTACATTGTGTTTTTCATCTGGAATTGGAATTTTTACTAAAATTGTATAATGAACAACAGTTTTTAGGAAAAACCAGCAAAATATCATTATTAGAAACTTCCATTGAAGATTACAAAATACAAATTAAAAACTGTGCTTCTCGTCTTGAAAAGTCAAAACTTGTCCGGAAATTGATCGAACTGAGATACGAACTGTTGAATTTGAAGGTTAGATGTTTAATATTATTTGTTTTTATAATTAGAATTAAAATACACAATTAGTATGCATGTGAAGTTAGCATTAACTTCACACATGTCAATTAGTTGGCATATTTTTATGGGGATTTAATTAATATTGTTATTGGCATTTTTAAGAAGAAATCCCGATTAATTTTTTCTGTTTTTATTATTTGTTATATTATTGTAAATATGTTTACTGAATAACTCATTTTAAAGTTGTTTTTTTATTGGTCCCATAGGAAGAACCACTGGAATTGGAACACGGTTCAAAGGCTGTGATGGGGCACGTATTTGAAGAAAAGCCGTGGGGTAGAGCGAAAGGTTACTGTGAGAAATGTTGTGCTGTCATCGTTGGGATCTTTCAGTCGTGGTATAAATGCAAAAGTAATTAACATTTTTTTTATACAATAAATTTTTTTTTCATTCTTATTTCATCAAGACAGCTTAATAGAAAATTACAAATAAATAGACTCTTTTTCAGACTCTAAGTAGGCTCGGCTGAGAGTATGTCTGGTGATAATGTTGTAATTTTGTTTTCTGTTTAGCTTGCAGTTTCTGTTGCCACAAGAAATGTGCCATCGACATCACAAGAGTGTGTCCGTCAGCCAAAGTTAGTTAGTTATTTAAATTAAATATTGAATGAAATTGTTCAGCTATAGTCTTTGGAGTAGATGATTCATATACCACGGGTTTGAGTTGATAACATTTTGTAAGTTGAAAGAACTAAGCTGTTTTTCAGATGCTGTTCTTGGTGAAAAAAAAAAACAAAAAAAATGTGAATTTTGTTCGCAGTGCTCTTAGATGATTCAGATACTTATTGAATGTTTGCTTATATAAAGCAGATCTTATATAAAAAAAATATTGACTTAATCTGCATGATATTGAAAGATATGCTCGCATATAAAATATGCATGCTTCTTATATTTGTGAAGCATAATATGTAACAAACCACACAAATTGTCAAAATTCACCTCTTATATGTGGGTGCGTCCTATAATAAGGTGCTTTTCAAACTCTCAAAAAGATCTCATTGTTTTTATTGCTTCAATCCAGAAATCAAAATGTAATGTTAGATGTTGCATTAAATTAACTCTGTAATTTTATTTTACTAAGAAGATATACTTAAAGAACAATTGCTCGCTTGCATAATAAAAATATTTGTTAAGTTTAAGCTATCAAGAGTGACAGTAAAAAACTGAGTTGTTTCTATAGTAGTGATGTTGACAATTGCCTCAGATGTATAATATCTGCAAGTACTGCTGTTAAAATACAAGTTGCTTGTTATTTGTGTTAGAAGCACAAGCCGTATTTGAACCAATTGTGCTGCTTAGAGCTGAGTAATCCACTCCGTGGGCTATTTAGATGGCATTAATTTTGTACATTCACATTTAATTGTTGTAGATTTTGAAAGATCCAACATTCAAGTTGGAAATCTGTCCTGAAGTGGGTCTCCATGCTCAACACTATGCATGCTACGAGTGCAAGGCTCCTATTGGTTTTCGTTAGTAGCTTGGAAGATTTTACATAAAATAATGTTTTATTCAATATGGCAATAATATCCGATTGGAGTAAATTTGTAATTTTATATAATCAGGACTGAATTGAAAGTTCAACAATCTTTAAGGTGGTCTAAATCCATTATAGGATATCAAGGCCAACAAATATATTGAAAAGCATAATTTTAGAATATTTAATGACTTTTTTATCAGAGTTGATAGGATAAGATTATTTCTCTGTGAGTTTTCTAACAGAGAAGTTCACATGAATAGCATCCAAGTAAGATTTCAAACAAAAACCCATGTGAGCAACCAGCTGATAATTTAGTCTCGATATCGGAGAAACTTACAGCAATACTTTCTTTGGGCCGCAAAACAAGATGTTTTAGAAATAAATGATTTTGTTGGTTTATTGGTCAAAAAATTGAATTTTTTTATCTGTGTTTGAACAACCATTTCATTTGTAAAAAGAAATTTTATGGTCTTTAAAAAAATACTTTTGAGGAAAAAGAGAGTTACTAAATGCTAATTTTCAGCCGCAAAAGACCTCTCTATAAAAAAACACTCTATATAAACATTATTCACTTCATGTGCATTTTATATTCTATGGATTTTCATTATTCATCACTGAAACAAAAACCTTTTTTTGACACTAAAAACATGTGCAATGTTTGATCAACAGAGCTACACAAAGATGATAGTTTGAACTCTACATTATTTAACTTGCCTGCACAATTTCATCATTCCATTAGACTGAACTGACATATGTCCATCATATTTATTCAATTTTTTATGATTATTTGCTGTAATATTTAAGTTAGCTTTAATATAAAATTTTTATTTGTTCATAATTTTTATTTTATATAATAATATGTAACTTAAGGCGCGTTTACACAGGCAAAGATTCGCTGGCGCCAAATGTCAATGTAGCGGCATTTTTGCGACAATGAGGGTTTACATGAGACAATTTCAATAAGCATTTTGTCGGGGCTATTTCTGTCAATATTGCGTGCATGGGTGCAATTTGCCATTTTTGCTCTAGTTTATTTTGCAAAAATGTATTAAAAAAAAACTTTTACTATAAATTTTAATTATAAAAAATTTAACAACTTATTTAGTATTGAATTTGACATCAATTAACTTTAAACAGTTGAAGAAAAGAATCGCGTTCAAAACTAAAGAAATTTAAAATACAACTTCAAAAATTTTGAAAAATTTCAAAATTTATATTTTCATAATAAAATAAAAATTTAAATTATTAAAAGTGACTTTAACTAGGCTATTTTAGGAGAAATATCAAAGAGCGCTCAAGTGACGTTTTAAATATTAATTATTATAAAAATAAAATGCAGTTTCAATAAAAAAATAAAATTGTACAAAGTTTTTATGTTTTAAATAATTAAAATTTATAAAAAAGCATTTATTTTTGTCTTGCGGATTAGTCGAACAATCAAATCGTTTATCTAATAAGTAATGTGTCTTAGGTGCATTGAAAGTTGGAAGGTAACCAACATTCAAAATCTTGGCTGCCAAGATGTCAATGTCATGCGTGAGAGTGTTTACACATGCATTTTTTCTAATTTTATGTGACATTGACATTTGGCACCAGCGAATCTTTGCCTATGTAAACGTGCCTTTACACATCATATATATAAGGACTCTTTAAATGGCGATTTACTTTTTTATTTAAATTTTATAAAACAGTAATTTTATTCTTATTTTCAAACATTTTTCACACTAGTGTGTTTCTATTTTTGTTCAGTGGCTTAATTTGTGATTTTTAAGTGTAATTGTCAAGCCAGTATAGTCTCTGATCCCACACACACTCGATCTACATGTACACAACTTTGAGCATAGGCAGGGGCCATGGGGTCAGTTCCCATGGCTACTGAACTTTGAGTGTTTTTTTTTAAATTATGCTATTTGTAATTTACACACAATCCTCGAGTGAAAATTTAATTGATGGATATGCTAGATATTATGACTTACTGTCACTTATGCTAGATATTACGACTTACTGTCACTTATGCTAGATATTACGACTTACTGTCACTTAGGGGAGCTGCAAAACCTTGTTAGAAATTGTAGACAAGTGACACTGCATCTAGGTACAATAATAATTAATAGTAACACTAATATGTATGCATTATTTATATAGGACCTGGAACGGATGAAGCACGTCAGTGCGACTATAACGGGTTCTTCTATTGCAACAAATGCCATTGGAACGATTCTATGGTCATCCCTGCCAGAGTGATTGCTAATTGGGACTTTGAACCAAGAAAGGCAAGTTATAATCTTTAAAATGTTTAATATTTTCGTTACTAAACACAAGTTTATTTTTAAATATTTTAAAAATTAATTAATAATGATGACTAATTCACAGGTGTGTCGAGCAACAAAATCATTTCTTCGCCTGATGGATCGAAAAGCTGTTTTTAATATTCAAGTTCTCAATCCATGGCTCTTCACCTACATTGATGAGCTAAACGAAATTAAAGTTAGTTAGTTAAAAAACATGTCGTATTTTTTATATATATCTATATGATATATCTGTGTGTGTGCTTCTGATAGTTCAAACTTAGATGTTTGATTGAACTACTGTAGCTTAAAATCGAACAATTTTAGCACCATGAATGTGGATGCTTGAAACAATTTCTTATTGGCTCTCACATAACATTCTATCAAATCTATGAATTTTTAGCAAAAATCAGACCTCAAGTTGTTAATTGCAATTAAATCATTTTTCATATTGAACATCGACCAGTTTGGTTTACTTAGTGCTTAGGTATGTGCATAGTTACACTGCTTAATCACGATTTTTGTTTGTTTAGTTTGATTGATTAATTGATGGTCAATGAGAAGGTGTGTGATCAGTTTCAGATTAGATTTGAAAACTACTAAGCTGTACATGGCAACATATAAGTTACTAATGACTTTATACATTTTTGTTTAACAGAGAAAAAGAGAAGAAATATTGCTCATGAAAAGATATTTTCTTGAATGCCCAAAAGCTCTGAAAGAGAAACTTTTGCTGCAGGTGATAAAATTTAAGATTATTTGCTTAATTTTTATTAAATTTATATAATGAATATATGTTATTTAATTGTATGAAACTAGAGAATTTGTTTTCAATATGCCATCTTTAAAAAAATATTAGTTGTTCAGCATTTATTAATTCTGCAATTTAATTTATTCAGCTTCAGCACAGGCAGCATTTTGTAGAAAATTCAGAAATGTACTCACTGCAAGATTTGATTGATACTTCTCAAGATGTCCTCCTACCAGAAATAACGAAAATACAAACAGTCTTTGCTCGGCACATAAAAAATGAATGCGAGGTTTGCTTTTTACATTTCTTATTTCTATGTTATTAAGCAGTTGATGTCGTAGTGGTACAGTGCTCATCGCATCGTGCAGCTGACCTGGGTTCAACTTCTAGCTGGAGTTAAATCCTTCCAACCACATAACTTTGCTCAAGACATTTAAGTCAATTACACGTGACTTAAAAACCAGTCCACATTAATTTAATACCGTGATGATTCGTTTCATTTGTCATCATTACTTGTAGTTAATGATATTCTAGCTGTGTATAACTTCATTTATATCTAATTATTAAATTACTTGTAAATGACATGGATTATATTAAAATTAAACATCATAGTTGCATTGACATATTATTATTATTATTATTATGTTGTCAACACGAGTTAAATAACTCCTTGCCGAATTACAAACAAAAAAAACCACACGAACAGAAAAAAAGCACAACACGACCCCACAAACGAACCGGAAACAAAGAAAAATGTCAACACCACCAATGAATCAATTCAAAAGTAATCAGAAAACATATCCAAAATCAGCACGACATCACAAGCAAACCGAAAACATAATGTCAATTAAACAGAAAACATATCTAAAACTCAACGCGAACTTTCAAGCGGACCAAAAACATAGTAAAATGTCGCACATATGGAGTCAGATCAAAAACTAAACATAAAACATAATATATAAAAAAAACCGCACGAACAGGAAAAAAAAGTACAACAGGACCCCACAAATGAACCGAAAAAAAAGAAAACTGTCAACACCACTAATGAATGAATCAATTCAAAAGTAATCAGAAAACCAGCACGACATCACATGCAAACCGAAAACATAGTGTCAATTAAACAGAAAACCTATCTAAAACCCAACGCGACCTCAAAGCAAACCAAAAACATTGCAAAATGTCACGCAATTAGAGGCAGATCAAAAACTAAACATAAAACACATCTAAAACCCCCGTCTTCACAACTCATAAACCTTTTCACCCCAAAAAGCATCTAATAATATCCTAAAAGTATATTTATCTCCAGCTGACACGACCGACTGTGGCAATCTATTCCACTCCTGAATAACTCTATTACCAAAGAAATACTTCCTGCAGTCTTTGTGTGCACCTGATGTCACCAGCTTTCTATCGTGGCCTCTGGTTCTTTTATACGTACAGAAGGTCAGGGACGGACAAACCAAGCTCCTTAGATCTCCAGCCAACAAATCGAATAATAAAATCAAATCCGCTCTGATTCTTCTATATTTCAATGTCGGAAGTTTTAATTTTCTCAATCTCATTTCGTATGGCATTCCCACACAGGATGGCCGCAGTTTAGTCGCCCTTCTCTGCACCCTTTCTACTGCATCGATCAATCCTTGCCTATATGGGTTCCACACTTGTACTCCATATTCTAGCTGGGACCTCACCAAGGCTTTATATAGAGTAATAAAGGCTTCATCTGACAATTTTCTAAAATTTCTTGCTATTATGCCCAGCATCATGTTGGCTTTCTTTACCCGAGATAAAATATGTTCTTTGAATTGCAGTTTTGAATCCATAATAATACCGAGATCCGAGACTGATTCAATTGTTGGTATCTCACACGTGGTGCCATCTAAATCTATCAAATGATATTTATTTATGAAATGCTTCCCCCAAACATGGAGAAGACAGCATTTTCCAATATTCACCTGCATCTGCCATCTATTGAACCACTCCACCACTCTACTGATATCATTCTGCAGCCTGCTACAATCATCTTTACTGCTCAAAACTTTAAATATTTTAGCATCATCCGCAAAAAGAAACATATTCTCGCAAACAGTACAAATGTCATTGATATAAATCAGGAACAATACAGGACCCAACACACTACCCTGAGGAACACCACTCTCCACCCGTAAAGCCTCGGAATGCTCTTCATTTAGTCTCACTCTAAACGTTCTGTCTTTCAAATAGTTTTCAATCCACTTTAGAATCTGTTTATGCACTTTGTATCTCTCCAACTTATATAACAATTTTTCATGCGGAATTTTGTCAAAGGCCTTTTCCAGGTCAGTATATAACACATCAACTTCATTTCCCACATCCACAGCCTTAGAAAGCACATCAAGGAAACCAAGCATCTGTAGAGTTGTGGAGCGTTAATTTAATAGTTCATGTTTATTTTATATCTAATCAGTTAATTGATCAGTTTTTATTTTTTCAGTCCTGCAAGAACAGTGGAGGAGTTTGTTGTCTGTGTGAATCTAAAGATCTTCTGTTCCCGTTTAATAGCGATGTGCATTGCTGTACGTCATGTTCTGCAATTATGCATCTGTACGTACGAGTACTCATCATCTTTTTTTTAATTTAATTTTTTTTACAGTTAGGTTTTTTTAACTGAGATGTTAATGTTAAATGGCAAATGATCTTATGCTTGCACAAACTTCTGTTAATTTTTATTTAAAATTTCAGTCATTGTTTTCAACTAAGAAATCAGAAGTGTCCGAAATGTTTCAACCTGCAAGGATCACCTGTTGAAGATCGCAATTTTATTACTACATAGTTTTTTTTCGCAATTATTTTCATCGTCAATTAAAATCTTTTTGGTAATTTTGAAGTACTAATTCTAATTGAATGCTATAATTATAAATAGTTTTGCTTATAGTTTCAACTGACTTGTAATTATGTGTAGATATATTTAAGGTTGGCTCTTAAAAAAATTAATTGCTGCCATTGAACTGTTGTGTAATTACATTATACAGTATTTGCATGAGTGAAGAAATGTGCCATTGTTTTTTGTTAATCTTTCAAATTAAAATATCTTAAAAAGTTCAGAGTATGTGTCTGGAATAACTGTTTTTTGGTGTAACTATTATACTTACTGTGGGTGGTGGGTATTACCTGCATAAAGCATATTATGAAAGAAATTTAAACTATTTTAGGGTTGGTGCTGTGTATTACGGCGATTTGGCGTTCAAACTATTGGAAAACATACTCTAGATGTCGTTCTGACATGAAGGGAAGTTTTTAAAGAACCAAAAAAATACTGATAAGTCAATGCTAGCTAGCTCTATCGACATGAATGTTCCAGCAAAAGTTACACAAACTTCACGTCACCAAAACTGACTATACGTGTTTACCTGTCTTCAGACGAGTTACTGGTTCAGGGACGTCATTACAGCAAAACCTTGGGGGGGGGCAACATGTTGAAAGGGCCCACACGTTCAAATTCTTGCATCATAATGATAAATCGTTCTTGTCAAAAAAAGATAATAACCCGGGGTAATGGGAGGTACTTTTTCCAAAATTTTTCTAAAAACTTCTACACTTTTCTTATACGAAAGCTGATGACAGGGTGTAGTCGGAGGTGGACCATAACCAGGAGTTTAAAAAAAGGGAGCCGTGGAATTTTTGGGGCACTGAATAAATTTTCTGTTCACATTAAGTTGCACGTTCCAGCGAATTGACACCCCCAAATGTGATTCATTGCATGTTTTGATTCTTCTAACAAACTTTTGGTTTGGGTTTACTACGGCACATCTGCATTGCCAGCGGCGGATTCAGGAAATTCGTAAGGGCGCCAAAAAATTTTTTTTAGTTTTTTTTAAATTTTGATTGTCGTTTTGCAGCCAGTTGTAAGATATTTTGAATTTTTTATTCAGTAAAACTTTCTTTTTGTCCTCTTTTTCTTTTTTTTTCACTTTCTTTCTGTATGACATTTTAGCTGCAGTATTAAATACTAGGATCGTCTCAATCAGACCATTTCATCAACCAGTTAAAAGTACGGTTTAGAAAGACGCAACTACTGATTGTTATCCTTGTAGCCACGTATACAATACCACTGCCCAAAATCACAGAAATAGTAGAATTTGAGTTTGGCTTGACCTGTTCCAGCGCCATGGTTAATACGTGAAAGTGTCTCGTTTAGTCACTCTCAAAAGTTTTTATAAAGAGACATAAAAAAGCATTTTCTTGGGAAAAAATAATTTTTTTGCCATCTGGGATAAGTAAAGTAATAATATTTAATACTGCAGTTGAAAAGTCATTTTCAACTTTGAAGTGTTTTATGACCTAACTTCGCAGCAGGATGAAAAAGAGATGGCTTGTGTTGAAACTGCTACATAAAATAAAAGAAAAAAATACATAGAGAAAGTGACAGAAAAAAAGAGAGAGAAAACGAAAACGTTAGTAAGAACCCAGATAGCACAAACCGTCCGGACCGGCAAAACAGACGGGCCGGAGCTAGCATCCGTGCCGCAATGGTAAACGGTAGTGAAAATACGGCCGCCTCTATGCCGGCTGAGCTGGTCCGGAGTTGGTGTTGTGTGAGTTTTAATCCCAGAACCTCTCCCCGCCTCTTTCTTGTGTGCGCCTTTGGTCAGGTATACACTTAAGCATGCCCAACTATTACGTTTTCATGCATACAAAATCCAGAAATTATTTCGGGGGGGGGGTGTTCAAGCGCAGAAACCCTCCCCCGTGGGTGCGCCACTGATTTCTAAGTGTTTTGGTTGTAACAGATCGTTGAAAACTTTTAATTTGTTTCATTTTTGCTGAAAAATCTTTCTGCTTCCGTAGCAGTCACAGCGGTATCAGAACAGAAAATCTTGATGGTACCTAACCAAGATAATTGAAAATAAAATAAAACTGCAGTTGATAAAGTTTATTGGGATGAGCAGACTCACTTTGTATGAATCTGAAATTCAGCTTCTATTCAGATTTTAAATAAACAGAATATTAACCATTTATTTTCTTCAGCTAAATTGGCTTCACATCACTAAAAAAAGTTTAATAATTTTATAAACTAATAACTATGACCGACAAAAATAACGCAAGTTCTTTTTTTTCTGTGTGCATGAGGGCAGCTTCTTCTACAAACCTCCAAACTTCTTCAACAAATATCTTTCTCTATCATTCGCTTCAACAATCAGTGCAATCTCATTCTCTCAACTATATCTATCAAGCGTCACAACCCCCTCCCTGCGTTTTTATGCTATGCGTGCAGTACTATTTTGTATATTTGTCCAGTGCCCGGATAAGCCCTCAAAAACTTCCTGTTTTCTTAGAATTCCCCTATCGGCAGGTCTGATCGTCATATTTATCATTATTTTGCTGAGTTAGATTAATAAACAAGTAAAAGCCAGATTTTTTTTTACAAATCCCTTATATTTCAGGATTTTCCTGTTTTGTTGTTGTTGCAAAAATGTTCCTTTAAAACTGATTTTTGGCATTTTTATATGTAAACATCTATATAAATGTATTTCATTTGTTTTTGTTTTAAAACAAAAATAATTATTTTTTTAATTAAAAAATTTGTTTTTCAAAAAATCATCAAACTGTAATAAAATGGATTGACATGAGGAGTGAGTCTATATTTAAAATGTCAGCCCAATTGGATGACGAGCAGTTATTTAATTTTCACTTTCAAGGTTTGCAAACATTCAAGCAATCAAGCAAGCAAGACCGGCGGTGAAGTTAATATAAGAGACTTAACCAGAGGAGTAGCTAGGGTCTTCATCTGCGCCCGGGGACAAAACACAAAATCTTTGCCCCGCATAACCTTTTTTAGTTCTTGCTCCCAAAAAAACCTGATGACCGGGGGTGGGTCACATACCATAGCATCTGAGTGAGCATAAGAGCATTTCCAGCTGTCTGCTGTGACTCTATGAACAAGGATACTGCTATCAAAATCTCCTGTAAACGGTAATTAAAATTGATGAAGGAAGGAAGCTATATTCTTTCCTTTCTGAAAAAGTTAGTCCGATACGAATACACTGAATCCTCTTTCTGTCACTCCCATGACATGACGGCGCCCGGTGCAGCTTGCTCCCCTAGCTACGCCTCTGGATTTAACAAATACATTTTCATGTCTCTAAAATAAATATGAAAATTCATATCTCCATACAAAACCATCAACATTTAGATTTCGGAAAAATTTCATTTGGCAAAATTTGCTATAAATTGTTAATTGGTATGCAATAAACAGAAAAAAAGTAACGATGTTGCTGAAGAACAAGTAAGAAAAATTTGAAGTAAGAAGATGTAAACGAAGATGGAAATTAATGGCTTATAAAATGGAAGAATATCTGGTTTCTTTCAAAGGTCGAATCGATTTATAGATCGTGAAGATAATGAGAAAATTTACAGTTGGATGAATTTCATGTTAGTATGAAAATTAAATAGTATCGGTTAGAGTTCTGTTTTCAAGCACTGTCAAGGGAAGGAAATACAGTTGACGAATAGCAGTTGGTTAAAGAGATGAAATTTGACAAATCGCTTTGTAGGTACTAACTCCTTTATAAAATTAAGAGAAAGCACTATATCGGGGTGCTTTACAAACAGAGGCAAGGGGGCGAAGCACCCCAGTCCTATGAGAAATCCGCCACTGAACCTTGCTAAAACACGTTCACTTTCACTCTTTCATTAAATTCGTGAACCCTCTCATTAACTGTTTGTACCCTCAAGCGTAAAGTCCAAGTTTCATGGTTCGTAAAGCAGGTCGAGCCAGCTAAACATTGAACTGTCGTGTACAATAATAATTCACTAATTACATTTTAGGTGTGAATAAATTTTGTTTTCATCGAGTAACTCCTGCGAAACTATTATTTTAGACTGAAATTATAAAGAACATATATTTCCTAACGACACACTCGAACTTTGAGAACATCGCCGACGGAATAATCTGAGAACATCAAAGATATTTTAAACATGTTATTATATAAAACAAAAAAGAAATTAGAAAATGCTTATTGAAAAGATGAACAGACCGCAAAACAAATTTGTTCAGTAATGAGTTTATACTTGAAATGAAATTAACATGGACGGAAGACAAATTCTCATTAAGTCTCATCCACTTTATTATCAGAAAGGAAACTAATTATCATTATGATTTCGTATAATTTTTTTTCGTGAAATGCCAAAAGCTTCATTATAGAGAATTAGACAAGATAAATTGAGACCTGCAGATAATAAATGAGAATTACGAGATAGAATGGTCTCCTGAGTATGCTTTAGAAAAAGACTAATGATCGGAAAATGAGAAAATATTGTGTTTTCTAAATGCTTGTGTCATTTCGTCTTCGGAGACCATTAATCGCACGAAGGTTCAGAGAATAACAACATCTGTATTGACGTATTTAAAATAGATTTGAGTGAAGTCTCCAAATTACCACCGCCCGCTCGTTCGCCCGATCGTAGCATGCACGCAACAAAACCAACTATACAATAAGCTTGGCAGGAAAATTTAAACTGAGAACTTTCAATTAGAAAAGAACAGAGTTCTCGCGGCGTGTATTTCGTTTGTATGTACACGTGTTTCGCAGGTGGTAAATAAATAAAATAATAAATAATAACTTTCATAATCACGTCATATAAACTTTAAACGGTAAGTGAAAATCGTTCCAGGACTGTCGTCAAAAGAGGCAAGCAGGCATACCCCAGGCAGCATTCGCGATTCTCCAAGTATAAAGGCCTTCATCGCACATGCTGCACGAAATTGACAATTTAATGACAAGAGGAGCGCATTGGTGAGAAGTTTATGCGTAGAATTTCCATCGCTCGTAATTATCTGGACGTATGGAGAAGTGATTGAATGCTGATATAACAATGGTGAGCAAGTTGTTTTCTTGTTTGTTTGTTTGTTTTTTGTTTAAATAATCTTCGACTTTTGAAGAATCAGATTTCCTCCAGTGGTCGTTTGCATGCCGTTATAAAAAGGCGTGTTTTTTGGCGTTGCGATCGTGCGCGAGTGGTTTTTAATTTGGTGTTTTAAAAATATTTCCGTTGTTTAATAAGGAGCAGATTTCAAATGTCTTCATTTCTATTTTTTAAACATTTAAATTCTTGATTTTTTTAGTTCAAATTATGAATAGGTACTGTAGAAATTTAGAACTTTCAGTAAAGTTATGATTATGATAGTTAACTGTATATATCGGTATATATTTATATCTTACTCAACCTAACCAGGCCAGTCCTAATCTTGTCAGAATCAGCAAGAAGTTCCTCACAGGAACTGACGGAAAGTAAAAGAAAGTTGTAGAAAGAAAAGTAGTGTTGCATTATTGAATGTAATGAAGACTAATGATAAGCTGGTCTGGAATAACAAAGCAACCATCATTATAACATTAAAATGTACAGATAAGGAGATCAGTTGAATAACAATGACAGCAATAAAACTACTGTAATGACTATGATTTGCATTTAGATAGAGCTATATAGTAATCTAGACTCATAAACCATTAAATTGACCGCTCCAACCGTCAATGTTGTTTCAAATTGCACGAGGCTTTTTAAATTGCATTATTTCTCATTGGAACCGTAAAAAATTTAATTAAAAAGTTGTGTGAGACGCTGTTTTTAATTAATCAATTTAATCACCTCTTTCGGTAGGCAGGTAACAATCACTAATTGAAATGTTCATCTCCATGTTTACAACCATAATTTAACATTATAATTATTTAGATTGCTAATTTTTAGGTATGCATGACTGCTGCGTGTATGAGAACTTATACTCAGTTACTCACAGATGCACATAAACATATATACGTACACGCACATAGGCACATATACGCGCTTATACGCATACGTATACTGCACATTCACACATAAGCACATATATACACGCATACACATAAGTATACGAACGTATTTACACACAAAGAGCAAAGCGTAAGTGTGTATGTGTCTTTATTTGCGTATATCCTTCGCATATATGCTTGTGAATTAGCGCGCACATACATACATATACATTATTATGTGTTATATACTGCCTGACATATTTGTGCACATGTTTGTTGTGATTGCAAATGGATTTGAGAGAAAATATGTGAGCAGGTGGCAGGACAAATAATTAATCATTTATCAACATCACTTATGGTAAAGACTATTTCTATCTAGGCCGTGTTTCAAGCTTTTGTTTGATTCCATTTTTATTTAAAGTCTGATTATCTATTTTATTTTATTTTTTATTGCCTATATAGCGATTTCTTTTTCTGTGATTATATCAGGAGCGTGTCTTATTTGATTGTGCAAGTGAATGGTTTTTAAAAATGTGGAATGTTTTTGAACGCGTCATGTTAGCTGGGCGACTGTGGTCATGCGCTTTTGCGACTTTTATTTTGTAAAAAAGCGCTATATAAAAAACCTGTATAATAATAATAATAATATCCTTTATTTTCTCGATTTCACATCAACCTGGAATTAAAATTATTTTAAAGTTATTTATAATATAACTTTACAGTAGAAATATTCATGAAATTCTCTCTTGTTTTATTTATGAACAAAATTACTACCCGGGAGTTTTAAATAATATAATAAATATTCATTTGATGATTTATGGCATGCGATGTTTTAAATGGACGATTCATTAGCTTGCATTCTAGTTTTGTTGGTTGGATTTCATTAGTTTAATTGCTTTATTGATTTGCTACCGAGTCAGTTCGGTCTGTTTATGTGGAAATGTTTGTGGCAGGATGAAAATTATTTTTGCGTCTAATCGAAGCTTTCAACTTGTTTTTGCAGTCTTTTGTTTCAAAACACAATCCTGCAAATTATGTGAAACAATTGCCTTCATATTTCATCACTCATTCTTATTGACACAAGCAACAAATCAAACTAGATTAATATTCTGCACAGTTCTGACATTTTTGTTTTTCATTCCCGAATTTTTTCCGAAAAAATAAAACAATTTCATTCTTTGTTTCTGTTACAATTTCGGGTTTTTAAGACCTCATTTCTGTTCGTCGAAATAACCGTTGAAATGTAATGATTAATCTGCTGTCAGCCAGGTACAATGGACTTCCATGTGAATTTTATTCAAAAACCTTCAAGGATCTATTCAATAAAAATATTTTATCGTCGTGCAACTTTTCAGAGATTTACATCCAAACCTTCTTCATTGGTACACACGTCAGATTTGACAGGCTGAACAATGTTTGGCCAGCTTCGTTCGGTTCGCACCGATTTCTCAACAACTTAATAAGTATTCATTTGTTTGTGTTTTTATTTTGCTGCATGTTCTGTCACTTTCTTGATGGTTTATTAACTTCGCATTTGGCAGTACTTCTGATGTCTTTATCAACTTTCGTTCATTCGAAGTTGCAGCTGTTCTCATTGCGTTGAACTTTTTTTTAAATAAAATACACTTGGATTGTTTCGTTAACCTCTTTGTGAAGTCGTTCGTAACAAGTCAATGTCAGTCTAAAAAAAAAGAATTTGAATGTCAGGTAGAACGGGGCTGAATAAATGCATTTTTAGTTTCTGATTCGACAAATATTCCAACTCAGGATCATTAAGGACACTTTTCATCCATTTTTTGGGGGTTCCATTGGTTGGACTCTACTAACCCTCTGAAGTAGTTTTGTATAAATATAATTTTTTTCACTCATTTGAAGTTCGTGCAAAAATTCACAGACTCAATAATGGTTGCTGGACAAACAGAGATCAAAAATAAACTTGTAATCTTCGACAACTTGACCCTGTTCTTGAGCTCTTTGATTCTTTACACATTTGTATCAATTAGAGGCACAAGTGTTGAACAAATTTAGCTTAATTGAAGTTGTTATTTCAGACGCACGCAGAGTTACGTCAGAAATATTTTTATTTCTTTCAAAGTGCAGGCAGTTCATTAATTATTCTATTAATCTACAGCTAGTTTGTTGACGTTGACACACTTTCAAATGAAACAATTCCGCAATACTTTATTTTTGTTTTCTTAATTTTTTACATTTTTTTTGCGTTGTAAAGAAAAGTTTTAAAAAAAATCAAAGAATAAATTATCTGTTATTCTGCACTGTGATATTTTTCTTGATGCTTGATGTACGATAGGAAAACTCCAGAGTCCCTGCTCTGAGCTGTTCAAGATAAAAACAATAATAAGAACGGCTTAAATCATTTTACTCCTTCCAATGAATAAATTATTGCTTGTTATATATTTATCTATGGCACACGTTTAAGTAATTTTTTATATTCTCATTCACCAACACAAACAAGTGGGAGAGGATGTGGTTGGGTAATCGCCATATAGGTAAGATATTCCACACTTACTTGCTAAATCCGACTGTTGAATTATTGGTTTAATTCAACAAATAATATAATTCCAAACAAAAAAATTTTAATTATTTGTTTTACAATTAAGTACCACCTACCTGTAAGTCGTCGTGTCCAAGTTCACACATAGGATGGCCCTAATGAGCTGCAAGAGCAGTGGAATGGTTGGCAGATTGTCTATTCAAAAGTTGGCTCGGGACAAAATTTGTATCAGCGAAATGGGTGTCAGAATTATGGTTGAGGAGGTGGACCTACATTGAGATGTCAAACTCTACTAGGTGTAGTTAGGTAGGTATCATGTAAAAACGACGCACATTCTAGCACCTCTAAGATGTTGTGCTGGCTAGTGGCTAGTGACGCTCTCTAATAGCATAAATATTAGTTGTATGTAATTAGCTCTGTAATTGTCAGATCTTAAATTTAGAAACAAAAAAATTACATTTACACTTATTTAAAACCGTTACTATGCAGTGATTGAATGAAACGTTTTAGTGTCGTTGCTAACGATCAGAAAAACAGATTTCTCGAAAATAAAAATTTCCAGGAAAGTACTCGTCACAATGAGGTCGTCATCATATTTTAACTTTAGAAAGCATGATCTATCTACCACAAATGAGGTCGTGATTTTTTAACTTTAGAAAGCATGATCTATCTACCACAAATGAGGTCGTGATTTTTTAACTTTAGAAAGCATGATCTATCTACCACAAATAGACACACTTTTTGTGCTCACGCAACGTTGTAGCACGTTTACTGTTTCACTTTTTGAGAACTAAACGATAGTTTTATCAACAAGACAGGTCTCCCCTCGAAAGTTGGCCCACCTTATTTGTTTGAATCAATATGATTTGCAATTAAATTTGTTCATATAAATAGAATAAAATACTTCGGACAGATAAAATTCTTCGTCGTTTAATTGAATTTTTACATGCCGGTACATCTCCTTTCAGATAGATTGCACAAGTATTTATGCTCATTTCTTCAGGTGTTTGTCTCTATCCGTCTATCTGTCTGTCTCTGTCTCTCTATCTCTTTGTTTGTGTTCGACAGTATGTCTACGTTCTTGTACTTTATGTTAGAAATATTTTTTAATTTCCTAGTTATAACGAGCGTCCATCTTTTTTATTGAATGTTCAACTTCATTCGCATTTTGTTCTCCTCCAAATGCAATTACATGTGAAGGCCATTAAAAAGTTTTATTACCACTCAGCACCGGTTTGATTGGCAAACATTTTATCCAAAGAAACTTAATGGTTTCTTATATTCTTTGGTTTGGTTTTCAATTCTGTTCTTGTCGTTTCATTGATATTTTATTTAGTTTATATCCTTTCCCAAATGTTCAATGAAAGTCTTTTTTATATTCACTATTTTAAGAGAAATAAAATCGTTCCCAGGTTTTCAATCGAGAATAGTTTTTTTCTCTCTTTCTTAAACAAAATTCAATCTCAACAAGTTTTGATTTCAATTCACTTAAAAAAATAGTTTTTGATGCACAGAGAATTAGCGAATTTCACTCCTTATAATTATCGTTTGTGCACAAAATGTTCGCGTCGGTTTGAACAGATTAAATATCGAGTGGATGCATTATACATATTTTTTTATGATTTGACAAATGGATATTGGCACCCATATAAGTTTTCCATCAGCCTAATGCTAAAGTGGTCTCATCTTTCATTTTCAAGGTGGAATATTTTCATGTTATATTTTCGCATTATTTTTATTATTATGCATGCCTGAATAAGGTTCAAACAAATACCGATGTCGTTTAATAAATATATTTGTTAATAAAGGCGATATCAATTACGTTAAAAGTGAAGTGAAGTTTTAAATAAATGTATTTGTTCATACAGGAGATATCAATTCTATTAAAAGTAAAGTGAAGTTTTAAATAAATATATTTTTATTACGAATTTATTAACTTTTAAACTGAAAACATTTGAAAAATCCGTCCCTGCGAGCCGCTAAGAGCATAAAAATGCAGGCATTGTTCGCCGGTGTTGTTTAGAGAGAAACATTGATTTTCTTGCTCTATTTTTTGCCTTTGTGTTAGAGATTGGTGAAAAACGAAATTCCACTTTTCTAAACAGACGTGCTTATCTTTAACTCTTTACTGAATAATAATAATGATAATAATAATAATAATATTAATAATAATAATAATAATATTAATAATAATAATAATAATAATATTAATAATAATAATAATAATAATAATAATAATAATAATAATAATAATAATAATAATAATAATAATAATAATAACAATAATTTTTATTATTTGCAATTGCCATCACTAGTCAATTAAAAGTGTTTTTGTTTCGTACGATCTTAAATATTTTATGAACGAGCGCTGTTTTTACGAGATAATTCTTTACGGCTCTCTTTTTGCATTGCTGAGGAGCTACGTTTCTCTCTTTATTAATGTAAATTTCTGAGCAATTACTAATGAGAAGAGAGAAATGTATTTAGATTTACGACTGTTTCTTTAATGGCGTTTCTCTTTATTTATGTCAGGACCGTGAATATATATATATATATATATATATATATATATATATATATATATATATATATATATATATATATATATATATATATATATATATATATATATATATATATATATATATATATATATATATATATATATATATATATATATATATATATATACATTTATATATGTACATATATCTTTGTTTAAGACCATTTCTAAACAATGTTGTAACAAAACTATGAAGCTATAAAAATTTATGGGATGTCAATGATGAGATGGAGCTTCATGATGATGAATATTATGGCAATCATTATCAGCACCAAGATTGTGTTGTCGTCATCATCATCAGCATAATCGTCTTCGTCGTCATCGCGTATATATATATATATATATATATATATATATATATATATATATATATATATATATATATAGCCATAAATATATCCTTTTAATCATCCTTTTTTGGATTTCCTGACATTTTCAGCTTCTTGTTGTTGCGAGCTGATTCCATGAAATGAGAATATTGGTTTTTTTGAGCTTTCAATTGAATCACGCAACAACCAAAAATGTTATTTCGAACCTCCTGTAAATGCTCAAAATGTTATACAAAAATATTTCTCGTTCGTTTTTGTTAATCTGACATCTTCAACTTTGATAGCTTCAATTCGCTGTCACCATTCCAGTTGACGTTTCCTTGAAGATGCTAACACAATAACAACAACAATGATATTAACGACGAGGTTGCCGTTGTAAAAAGGGAGAGAATTACATGAGAATTTAATAATGAAACGTTTAGTTGGAACCTTTTAGTCCTTACAACTGTTTATCATGTCAGGGTTATCTCCCAGGCGCCATTAATTTCTCACCAAACAATTTTCTTCTTTAATCCTTTTATTTTTTATATGTTTATATCTCTATGTTGGTGTTTTTATATTTCTATGTTGTTGTGTTTATATTTCCACGTTGTTGTGTTTATATTTCTATGTTGTTGTGTTTATATTTCTATGTTGTTGTGTTTATATTTCTGTGTTGTGTTTATATTTCTATGTTGTTGTGTTTATATTTCTATTTTGTTGTGTTGTTGTGTTTATATTTCCACGTTGTTGTGTTTATATTTCTATGTTGTTGTGTTTATATTTCTATGTTGTTGTGTTTATATTTCTGTGTTGTGTTTATATTTCTATGTTGTTGTGTTTATATTTCTATGTTGTTGTGTTTATATTTCTATGTTGTTGTGTTTATATTTCTATGTTGTTGTGTTTATATTTCTGTGTTGTGTTTATATTTATGTGTTGTTGTGTTTATATTTCTGTGTTGTTGTGTTTATATTTCTATGTTGTTGTGTTTATATTTCTATGTTGTTTTGTTTATATTTCTATGTTGTTGTGTTTATATTTCTATGTTGTTTTGTTTATATTTCTATGTTGTTGTGTTTATATTTCTATTTTGTTGTGTTGTTGTGTTTATATTTCCACGTTGTTGTGTTTATATTTCTATTTTGTTGTGTTGTTGTGTTTATATTTCCACGTTGTTGTGTTTATATTTCTATGTTGTTGTGTTTATATTTCTATGTTGTTGTGTTTATATTTCTATGTTGTTGTGTTTATATTTCTATGTTGTTGTGTTTATATTTCTATGTTGTTGTGTTTATATTTCTATGTTGTTGTGTTTATATTTCTGTGTTGTGTTTATATTTATGTGTTGTTGTGTTTATATTTCTGTGTTGTTGTGTTTATATTTCTGTGTTGTTGTGTTTATATTTCTGTGTTGTTGTGTTTATATTTCTATGTTGTTGTGTTTATATTTCTATGTTGTTGTGTTTATATTTCTATGTTGTTGTGTTTATATCTCTATGTTGTTGTGTTTTAATTTATATGTTGTGTTTGTATTTCTGTGTTGTTGTGTTTATATTTATGTGTTGTTGTGTTTATATTTCTATGTTGTTGTGTTTATATTTCTATGTTGTTTTGTTTATATTTCTATGTTGTTGTGTTTATATTTCTATGTTGTTTTGTTTATATTTCTATGTTGTTGTGTTTATATTTATGTGTTGTTGTGTTTATATTTCTATGTTGTTGTGTTCATATTTCTATGTTGTTGTGTTTATATTTCTATGTTGTTGTGTTTATATTTCTATGTTGTTGTGTTTATATCTCTATGTTGTTGTGTTTTAATTTATATGTTGTGTTTGTATTTCTGTGTTGTTGTGTTTATATTTATGTGTTGTTGTGTTTATATTTCTATGTTGTTGTGTTTATATTTCTATGTTGTTGTGTTTATATCTCTATGTTGTTGTGTTTTAATTTATATGTTGTGTTTGTATTTCTGTGTTGTTGTGTTTATATTTATGTGTTGTTGTGTTTATATTTCTATGTTGTTGTGTTTATATTTCTATGTTGTTTTGTTTATATTTCTATGTTGTTGTGTTTATATTTCTATGTTGTTTTGTTTATATTTCTATGTTGTTGTGTTTATATTTATGTGTTGTTGTGTTTATATTTCTATGTTGTTGTGTTCATATTTCTATGTTGTTGTGTTTATATTTCTATGTTGTTGTGTTTATATTTCTATGTTGTTGTGTTTATATCTCTATGTTGTTGTGTTTTAATTTATATGTTGTGTTTGTATTTCTGTGTTGTTGTGTTTATATTTATGTGTTGTTGTGTTTATATTTCTATGTTGTTGTGTTTATATTTCTATGTTGTTGTGTTTATATTTCTATGTTGTTGTGTTTATATTTCTATGTTGTTGTGTTTATATTTCTATGTTGTTTTGTTTATATTTCTATGTTGTTGTGTTTATATTTATGTGTTGTTGTGTTTATATTTCTATGTTGTTGTGTTTATATTTCTATGTTGTTGTGTTCATATATCTATGCTGTTGTGCTTTGTTTCTGTTATGTTTTGATGTAGTTCAGTTTCGTTTATACAACCTTGCATTTTAATGTATTCCCTTTCTACTCAACAGAAAGGCGATAAAATGAGATGATTCTTGAAAAACAAACTAAAATGTTTTTGAAACGAAGGCGAGGATGGAAATAAATTGTTCGACATCCATTAATTCAGACAGGGCATTTAAAAAAAATCAACATAAAATTCATGCAATGTAATTTGAACATGAACGAAAATTCTACCAAGTTATCATTACTTGTCGGAATTTTCAAAGTCGTGTACGGATTTCGTATTTCTTATTGCTGATATGATTTTAAGCACCGTTCATCCCAAGATGCCTCGGAATGTCTTTCAGTACAAGTCTGTGTGTCTTGAATGAATTCTTTACGTTTATATGAACATAGTTGAAAGTAGAATGCATTTCAGATGTATAAATATTGAATTGTAAACATGCTGATGGTGCATTACAGATGTTAAATCCACGTGAATTGTTTTAAGGTGCATTAGACATGTTAAATACATGTGAATTGTAAGCACGTTGAAGATGCGTTAGAGATGTTAAATACATGTGAATTGTAAATTGTAAGCATGATGAAGGTGCATTAGAGATGTTAAATAGTTAAATACATGTGAATTGTAAGCATGATGAAGGTGCATTAGAGATGTTAAAAAATGTGAATTGTAAGCATGTTGAAGATGCATTAGAGATATTAAATGCATGTGGATTGTAAGCATGTTGAAGATGCATTAGAGATGTTAAATACGTGTGAATTGTAAGCATGTTTAAGATGCATTAGAGATGTAAAATACGTGTGAATTGTAAGCATGTTGAAGATGCATTAGATATGTAAAATACGTGTGAATTGTAAGCATGTTTAAGATGCATTAGAGATGTAAAATACGTGTGAATTGTAAGCATGTTGAAGATGCATTAGAGATGTAAAATACGTGTGAATTGTAAGCATGTTGAAGATGCATTAGAGATGTAAAATACGTGTGAATTTCACGCGTTTGTACACATATGCGTTTCAGTTCGCATTTATAAACACATCATAAAATAACATTCGAGATGTGTATTCATTTGAGATTTTTTATGCATTTGTAATTTTTATGCACTTGAGAGTTTTATGCGTTTGAGATTGGTATGCACGTCATATGCAGATAGACAGTTGCTTCTTAAATGTTCGTTGTCTGCAGAGAATGCTTGAGGAAGTGTCGCTTAAAAATCCCAATGAGGCTGATGATGGTTGTCATTGTCGTTACGACGAGAAGGACATAGTCATGATATTGATCATGTCTTACACATGTCTAATTAAAATTATCAAATCAACAGCTCTAGGGAAGATATAGTAAAAAAATTTTATGTTGTAATTATGAATTCGTACATATGCGTTGTATATCATGACTACAATCGTAATACACCACACGTATATACAACAAACATAATACATTCCCACAACAACAAACACAACACATTTCCAAACACAACACACTTCCAAACACAACACTTCCAAACAACAAACAAAACACATACCCAAATAACAATAACAACACACTCATAAACACAAATAATGCAATCATGCATTTGAGCTTTC